>JAVGVS010000426.1:190000-337294 GCA_032718565.1 Distichodus sexfasciatus | reverse complement strand
TTTTTTACGAATTGATCTGATTACTCCATTAAAAAATCCATAGAATACTTGATTACATAAAGAATGGATAGTTGTGGCTCTACTGTGGTGCGTTCAACATGACAAATAATCATTCAAAAAATGTTGTTAATAATATATATACACCAAGCTAGATATGATATTTGAAATATGTCTATGTCTTGTAATGCTTAGCTGATAAAGAGGGGGGCAAAAATCAGCTCGTTGTTCAAATTGTCAACATGTTTACATCAGAATCACTTCACAGCATTAGTGTAAAATGGATTAAAATGTGAGTAAAAATGGAAATAATATGTTAAAATGTGTTTTAATGCTTGTTAAAGCCGGATTTCAAGTCAAAGCAAACTTCTCATCTCTGCTATATTCTGTACAGATACACAGAGAGACGAGACGACGTGGCTCCAGTTTTTACAGTGCAGTAGGAAACAGGGAGCAAAGAACAAATAAGGCACACGGACAACAATATAGAAATAAAGTTTGAGGAGGAACTAGACCATATAGCAGCATGTGCATCACAGCGACGGTGATGTGTAAAGTGCAGTGGTGCAACAGAGTCAGTTAGTTCACAGTCCGTGTGTGTGTGTGTGTGTCTGTGTGTGTTTGGGGGTTCGGGGGGGAGTGTGAGGGCAGGACGTGTGTTCAAGAGTCTGATGGCTTGTGGGAAAAAGCTATCACGTATCCTGGTGGATCGAGTTCTGATGCTGCGATAGCGTCTGCCGGATGGGGGGAGTGTAAAGAGTCCATGTGAAGGATGTGAGGGGTCGAGCACGATGCAGGAGGCCCTCCTGATGCAGCGTTTGTAAAAGATGTCCTGCAGCGGCGGGAGAGATGCACCGACGACGTTGCCAGCTGTTTTGACAATCCTTTGAAGCCGCCTGTTATCGGCGACAGTGCGGCAAGAGTCTGCTCTCAAGTTAAAGGAGTAGACCATCCAAAAAAACTTCACTACAGTTAATAATTATTCTACTAAAAATTAAAAGACAGTGGAACAAATACTTTTTTCGTTACCTTTTGTGCTATTCTACTTCCCCATTAAACTTCAGTTAAGTGCTTTAATTATTATCTCTTAAGCTTTGGTTCGAACCCCAACTCAACCACTGCAACTGACTTTGTGGGATTTTGTGATCCTTTTTTGGCAGTTATATTTCTTCAACCTTCAGGTCCCATCAGCTTATACCTTGTCAAAATTTATTGGAGTCTATTTTTTCCTGGAAAATGTGGCATTGAAACAGACGTTTGGGTCTTATCTTGTGATAGTAAAGATGCTTTATGTAGCTGAAATCTGATGACGTTTACGGACTTGAGCATACATTTAAAAGTAAGAACGTCAGAACGGTTGGCCTCAGTCGCTTGAAGACGTCCAAATGCATTGTACATTTTCACGCCTTCTGCTTTTAACTGTCTTTTGACAGTTTACACGTATGCGGATATTTTGATAAACACCTTTTTTTTATACGTTTGGACCTTTTGTTCACACGTTAACAGAGTTTAAACCACGTCAAATGCATATTTTTTAATAACTCCCTCCAAAATGAAGATTTTTCAAAACGCTGGGTTCTGTGGATACGTGTAAAAGTTTTCTTAAAACGATCACGTGTTTAGTTCTATTGTGCGTGCCTTTAAGGACTTTGTCCAGCAACTGCGTTTTTGCGTCGAGACCGGTCAAAACCTCACTTCCAGAGCGCTTTCTTGGCCCTTGTTGTTGCTAAGTTATGCAAAGCATCGTCGGACACTTCCGCGTTCGTTCGTATTTCATGTAAACATTGTAACGTGTCCCTTTAAGAGCGGTAGTTTAGCCGACATAAAAGAGATTATCTGCACAGTGGAGAGATAATGGCATCTTGGCGTCAGAGACAGCGTTTGAACTAGATACTCACGTGTCTTGGAGGTGTAGAGATTGGGTGCTTGAGGTAAACCGCTGTGAGAGTAGCACCGGTTCTTTTAAAGTGGACATGTTTATAATTTTTACATCAGAACCGTTGGCCATTTTGGCGTTGTGGAGTGTAGTTTTTGTTTGCAAAAATGCTGCGTTTTGTAAAATCCATGTTCTTTTACCTCACGCTAGAACCAATCTTAATTCAATCCTAATCTTTTCCCTCCTGTTTTATTCCATCGCCGTCTCCAAAAACTTTCGCCGTAATGAACTTTTCTCACATGAACCCGGCTAGGGCCATTAAAACCTCACTTTGACTGATGAAATTTACTAATCGGGCCGATCGCGCACCAGTGAGTTTTATTTGAGATCCGGAGTCTCGTCGCCTCTGCGGCAGGCTGAGTGTGGAGGGCAAAAAAAAAACTGTTATCGTCCCTTTAAGAGCGATCTGTGGTTGCTAAGTTACGCACATCAGGACCTGACTGCTGCTGATTGCTAAGCGACGCAATTCTCCAGGTGTATGTGTGTGTGTGTGTGTGTGTGTGTGTTGGGCCAAATGTCAGGGCTCTTGAAAGTTTAATGAAAATACCAAAAAAGTGTGTGTGTGTTTCTTTCAGATTTGTAGATGTAATTTAAGTTTATAGGAGCTCACTCTAGAGTTTGTGTGTGTTGTTTGGAGCCTTTGGGCTGGCACGCGGATGCCAACTTTGATCTAGGACCAAGTGCCGAGTGTGGATTAGAACAAGACTTGCCAAATGTTGAACGTTCAGAAGTTAACAGGGCAAAATGCTGTGTCGTGACATAACTCTGGCACACCTTTATTCTTTTTATTTTGTTTTGTTTTATTTACATTTATATCATTTAGCAGACGCTCTTATCCAGAGTGACTTCCATTTCCTAATTTCAGGAGCAGTTTTCCTGAGAGCCATTTGGGGTTAAGGGTCTTACTCAGGGACCCAGTAATGGTGGTGCCAGAGGTAGGATTCAAACCCATAACCTCTTGGTCCAGAGGCGAGTGACCTAACCACTAGGCCACCACCGCCCATTATTTCGTCTTATATTTTATAATTCTTTGCAGATTTTAATGGTCAACACTTTGTGACCTTTAAGGAAAGTTGGGCAAGTTGGTAGGATCGCTGGTTCAAGTCCCATATCACGTAAAAAAGTACCGCTCCGGGCGCTGCCCATGTCAGATGCCAACTGCTGCTTCACGCATGGGTCAAATGCACAAGTCACATTTGGTTGCGGTTGCACTGTGTGCTGCGTTCACAATAACAAATAATGTTGTTTTTGACAATATATACACAAAGCTATACATGATAGTTAAACTGACCCATCCGTGCAGTGCTTGGGGACGGTACCTTGCTCATGAGTGCCTCAGTGGCACCGTTACCGCTCCTGTAAATAAAGAGGATAAAAAAAGCTCGGCGTTCGTATCGTCAGCACGTTTACATCAGAATCAGGTTTGAACCAGAGCGTGATATTGTACCGTCTCTAACTATAACATTGTTAGTATAAAAGTTTAATGCGCTGCTGTTGTAATAGTTTTGAGCAGCTGAAATTCTGCTTTCCCTGCTGTTACGCACCAGTTCTAAACTCGTTAAATTGTTTATTAAACATTGACTCCTACAGCGGTTCAGCAGTGTTGTGTGGTGTATGCATTGATCTTTCTCTGCATCATGAAATCAGTAGAGAGTTTAACAGGCTTGAGATTTTATATCTGCAAAAATATCATCAGGCATTCATGCAAAACGACTGGTGATCTTAACACGTTTTGGGTTAGAAGGTACCTCTTATTAATTATTTAATTTTAATAATCTCTCCTTCTCTTTCTCTCTCTGAGCAGAAATATACTGCCGGCCGGTGTGATGAAATCTTAAAATGGAAGCCTCCAAGCCACAACTCGGTCGACTTCCAGCTGAGGATCTCCAGGATCGGAGGGGAAGGGTGAGTCTGAAGCGAGAAAACTCAACACTATTGCACACACTGCCGATATTAATTATAATATTTCATTTTACACTAGTAGTAATTTGCATTTTAACTAATTGTGTAATACCAGTAGTAAGAGTGTGTGTGTGTGTGTGTGTGTGTGAAAGAGAGAGAGATCTTACATAATCACAGCTCTGACTCATACACAGGTAGTAGCAACAGATTTAATTCAACCTTCTTCGCACATTTACCTCCCAGGACATTTGATAATATTGCCGCCGCCGTTCAGATGAAAATCATGCCGCCTGTTTCCCTGAAGCGGTACCAGTGTTATTATGGCCCTAGACATTGACCTTGTTCTTTTGCTTTGTTTTACCTCACTTTGGGGAAAAGGAAATGTGAGATGCTTCTAGATGATGAGTGCTGCAGGCAGTTAGTTGCCAGCAGACAGGAAGCCATGACGTTGTCTATGACTGTCCGGATGCTGATGCTCGATAATAGATGTTGCTGCGGTCAAAAAAGGCTTACAGAAGGGTCTTTGTGCCTCTTTTCAGGGCAGACATGGAAAGGAATCTTTATATAGTTCTATATATATAATATTTACTGAATTATGTCACGGGGTCTTTGGTCTGTTGCGTGTGTAACTCTGGAGGTGTGAGGGAGGAAGCTTTAGAGACGATGCTGCACGGCTCGAGTAAACAGATCAATATTTCCCGCATGATTGTGGTTCTGATCCACCCACAGATGGACAGGACCACACCTGGCTTTGTACTCCTGGACACACACACACACACACACAGAGAAAAGCTTTCATATCTGCAGCTTTGTTGACAGTAGTGATATACTAGCAGAAACACAGGGTTTTGCATATTTATCCGTAATTGTCAGTGTTTTTTTCTATGATTAGACACCCAAGAATTGCATCTACAAGGTTAGGGCTGCCACAAATACTCAACGAGTCAGACGTGATTGCTCAAGAGGCTTAGTGTAAAAGTTTCTACGAATCCAAGACTTTAAAAGCATGGGAAAATCTCAGATTTTTAGAAAACATAAAGGTGTCTACTGTGTGAAGTTTGATTGCCACAGCATCGGCAGCGCTATATTTTAGTGCCCGAAGAGACAATTCTATGGAGTATGGACCACCAGGAAAAGCAAAACTTAGTACTCTGTGAAATAGCCAATCGAATAATCATTACAAAAATAGTTCTCAGTGGCAGTGGGTGCTGATAATAGTGGTCAGAGAAGTAGGGATGAGCGAAATGACTCATCATTCAAATCACAATATTTTTGGACCAAATGTCAATATCTAAGGATATGCATAAGGCATATGAAAGCCAATTATCTGACCGTTTTCAAGTAAACAGTCAAGTAAAATGTTTCAACATGCTCCTTTTAAGCTATGTTTTGTGAACAAGTAAACTGTAGCAAGAATAAATATTCAACTGATGTTTATCACACATACAGTTGTGTTCAAAATTATTCAACCCCCACTGAAATTGAGTGTTTTGGCCAGTTTGACATTGACTTTGATCATTTCAGTCATCTTGTTTACAATTAAATCAAAGAGGCACTTGTAAGTCAGACAAATATAACATAACATTTATAATGAAATAACCACAAATGTCTTTTCTGTGCTCACCTCATTATCAGTTTTATTCAACCCCCAAGTGACATTCATTCTTAGTACTTAGTACAACATCCTTTTCCAGTTATAACATCTTTTAAACGTGAAGCATAGCTTGACACGAGTGTCTTGCAGCGATCTACGGGTATCTTAGCCCATTCTTCATGGGCAAAAGCCTCCAGTTCAGTCACATTCTTAGGCTTGCGCGCTGCAACTGCTTTCTTTAAGTCCCACCAGAGGTTCTCAATCGGATTTAAGTCGGGTGACTGCGATGGCCATTCCAAAATGTTCCAGCCTTTAATCTGCAACCATGCTCTAGTGGACTTGGAGGTATGCTTGGGATCATTGTCCTGTTGAAAGGTCCAACGTCTCCCAAGCCTCAGGTTTGTGACGGACTGCATCACATTTTCTTCCAATATCTCCTGGTACTGAAGAGAATTCAGGGTACCTTGCACACGCTGAAGCTTCCCTGTACCTGCAGAAGCAAAACAGCCCCAAAGCATGATTGACCCCCAGCCATGCTTCACAGTAGGCAAGGTGTTCTTTTCTTCATAGGCCTTGTTCTTCCTCCTCCAAACATAGCGTTGATCCATGGGCCCAAACAGTTCTAATTTTGTTTCATCAGTCCACAGAACACTTTTGTGGTTTGTCCACATGACTTTTGGCATACTGCAGTCGACTCTTCTTATTCTTTGGAGACAGCAAGGGGGTGCGCCTGGGAGTTCTGGCATGGAGGCCTTCATTACGCAGTGTGCGCCTTATTGTCTGAGCTGAAACTTCAGTACCCGCATCTGACAAATCTTTTTTCAGTTCCTCAGCAGTCACACGGGGACTTTTCTCCACTTTGCGCTTCAGGTAGCGCACAGCAGTCGAAGTCAGCATCTTCTTTCTGCCACGACCAGGTAGCGTTTCAACAGTGCCCTTTGCTTTGAATTTGCGAATGATGCTTCCTATGGTGTCTCTTGGAATGTTTAACATCTTTGCAATCTTCTTATAGCCATTGCCCTTCCTGTGAAGAGAAATCACCTCTTCTCTTGTCTTCCTGGACCATTCTCTTGACTTCACCATGTTTGTAAACACACCAGTAAATGTCTAGAAGGAGCTGAGTATCACAGTCATTTTAAATCTGCCTAATTGGTGCTTATTATGCTTGATTGCTGCTCGTTGACATTCACAGGTGTTTTCAATACCTGATCGAAAACACTTGAATGAACCTCTGTTCTTAAGAGTGGTAGTCTTTAAGGGGTTGAATAATTGTGTCAATGAAGAAATCACAAAAAAAACATTTAATACTGTTTTACAAAAACAATTGATGTCATTTTAGTTGCATTTGGTTCTTTAAAAAGTCCTTGTAAGATTTCATTCTGAACACAATTACAAATGTACACTGAATTCCCTAAAACCCTTTACAGCATTGGGGGTTGAGTAATTTTGAACACAACTGTATTTTGTGCAAGAAATTCAACTGTTTAAGGCTTTAAAGATGCTGAGCAGGAGATAAGATTTAGTCACACAGATTGCATTTAAGATGTGTCCAAATCTACAAACCTTAACTACTAAGATAATCACATTTTATTTTCAAATGATGCACTCAAAATATTGGTCATATTGTGGCACAAATTTATGGCCCAGGCCTGCAGTAAGTGTATAATAATAGCAAACTGTGTGATGGTTATCTCTGAGAGACTCTAAAGTATGCTTTTTAGATAAGTATGACACCTGAACTCTAAGTGATCTTTGTCCATTCTATGATGATTCGGTCACTTTTGGCCGGTAGATTTTGTTACACCTAAGAGACGTGTGTACACAGAGCACTTGCGATTAAGCAGCCGAACATGGGAAGTGAGGTTACGGCTTCGTCCCTACCCTTGCTAAGAGAAAGAAAAATGTGACAAGCTTCCTCCCACGCCACGCTCTCTTCCCCTCTTCCTCCGCCTCGGACTCTCATAATGCTCTAGTCGACTGTGCCTTTCTCTCATTATTTTCAAAGGCTTCTGAGAAGGGAGTCATAACAAAGCCGAAGAGGCTGAGAGATGGAGCAGTGGGCTCCAGCCAGTTAGGCAGTGGATCTGACAGCTAGCCGAGGACCTTGTGTTGTAGATTTACTCCTCTGGCCTGTGGGCTTTTTTCCCTGAGTGTTTTTCAGGGCCCAATGTAGACAACACATTAGCTGTTTAGCTGTTTTTTTTCCCTGTATAATCATTTTTATTTTTTTAGCTCTCCAAAGCTGTGATAAATTTCCGCCTCATTAAAGTACCATTTTTGCACTAAAGACACTAATGTGGTTAACAAATAATGAAAATTTGTGGGGACCTTTTGTGCGTCTTATAGCTGAAGACCTCATTAGATGCCAGTCGTTATTTTCAACATCAGCACCTTTGGCCAGAGTGGCCCAGTGAGCTTGTTTTGCAACTATTAGTAGCTCCACAACAAAATGGATGGCAAATTTTCATTTTCTTTAATGCCCTGCACTTGAACTCCATTCGAAGTTTAGAGTTTCACTCCAGTTTCCCCACTCTCTGTGGTAGTTGCGCTGACGCGATGCTCCCCAACTCAAATCCCAATTAAAACGGACCATATGAAGCGGCTGTGGCTGTCCAACTGTTCCACCTTTATCAGCGGCTTTGCAGGCCTTGGCTGAGAATAGCCTCAGTCCCTCATCTGCGTAGCTCCGAATACCTAAAGCCTGACAGCCAGCGTCACTGCGCTCCCCTGCCACCTGTCGATACTCACCCCAAATCTCTTCGCACCTCAGAGACCTGCTCAAGGTACAGTCAGGCAAACGAGTCGAACTTTTCAACTGAACTAAAGCCATTGGTTCCACGGCTGCCTGAATGGATGATTTGTATGATTTGCTTGGGACTTGGCACTTTGCCACGACTCTTGAACGGTGGGAGTTTGGGATTTGGAGTGACGCCATTTAGCAGTGTCTATTAAAAAGATCAAGCCTCAAGAACGACCTGAGAAGACTTAATAGAAAAGAAAAGGTGAAGAGACAATGGCAAAAGGGATCCTGGGTCCGTAGTCGATCTTCCTTTTAATCGGTGTCAATATGCCACAACTGATTATGGCTCGAATTTGGCAGGGGCTTTGCTCTCCCAGAATTACCATTTTCAGTAAACCATCGCCAGCACTCACGGCTTGCACAGATTTGGTTCCAGTGGGACGTAGCTTCATTAGTATGCTGGAGCCAAACGGAGTGATGACTAACACTGACTAATTTAATAACAGCCTTAACTGAGCACACTCAGAGACGTCCACAGCATTAGCCTCTGGAAACAAGAGAAGATGCTGCTGTTGTAGTCAAAAAGTTTGAGCAGGAGCTGTCTTTAGAATGTCCTGCATACTGCCATTTCTGTTTGAGCGAGGGCAAAGGTCCCTGCAACAATTGGAATGCAATTAGCATGTTTGTGTATTTTTTATATATCTGAAATTTCCAGTTTCCTGAACAATCGAGATGGCCAAGATGTCTTCTAGCGCTAATACTATATGACAAAGCAACCCGAGGACAGTGTTTGACAAATTAGCTTTAGTTCCGCCAATGCCTCGGCAGCAAGATGAATGGAAACGCGGAGAAGACGCTGCATGTTGAGTGCTAAAACGCCACCAGAATACTAACAACCACTGCCTTCAGCTACTCTTGTCTTGTTTCCCCTAGCAAATATAAAGACAATATATTCCTGCTTTTCCTTTCCTCGGTGTAATGGCGAGCCATGGGGGATAAGAGGCCAGGCTGTTTATGCAGTCTATCAAACCGAGCAGGCCGTACGCCCGTTACTCGAAGGAACAGCAGTTCGGGTGAAGTTATTTGACTGGTATGATAATGGAAACCTGGCCAAATTGGACCTTAGTGTACGTCTTGCTTTGCACACACACACACACACACACACAAACACACACACACACGCACACACACATCGCCTACGTACACAGATGGAATTGACGACGCTCTGATTTACGGGGGGTTGAGTCAGGTTATGGTGGGTCACGTTGATGCCGTTCCTCTTAATTCCTCTATAGGTTGCTGCGATCAGTATTCGCTGTTAGCTTGTCACATGGACGAAGTTGAGACTCACTGCTTCATAGTGTCCAAACTCTTTGTCAGCTTTATTGGCAGACTTAAAAGAAACAAACCCCAAAGCCCTTCTGAAGACAGACTTGAATTATTCCAGACTCACTGACAGACAAGGTTACCGCTGTGGGATTAAAAGTGACATAAGCCATAAAGGACTGTCCAGTATTCAAAGTGTCCAAAGTTCCACTGCTGAATCACTGTTGGAATTTGATCCATATTAGATGAGAGAAGTAGACCTGTGTGATCATTACATATTTATTTATCTGCAAGATGGATGGTGGGTGGGAGGTAGAGATGATGCTCCATGGAGCCATAATGCAGCAGAGAAGTGGTTCTGGTAAAAAAGATATAAGCATACATCACAAATGATGGCCAAGCCGGAGACATTTGATGATATAAACTTGTTCCAGAAGCCTAATGGCTATTGATCGTTTTTCGTGTAGGTATTATTTTGACTTAACATAAAGAAGGCTTCCAACTCTTTCTTGAGCTATAGCACATGGACACCAGTGTTTATTTGTTTAACAAAAAGTATGCAGAAAACTTTGAGCAGCTTTTTTTTCTAAGACTGAGACAAGATGTTAACGAGCTAAAAATAAATCTTTGATGATAAAGCTGTGATGAAATATATATTTGCTTTCTTTGACAAATAAAGGCAGGACTAAAATGTTAACACTGACAGACATTTCTCTTTCACTGTAAAGTAAAATGATGGAAGTGCTTATACTCAGTGTGACAGTTGATGACCAAACTATCAGAATCACTATGATTTGTATATGTTTTATTTATTTATTTTTTTGAGCATGGAAATTAATTATACAATCTCCTGTTGTTCGGTGTTGTTCAGTGTGTACGAAAATGGCCAAGCTGCTCGTGATTGTTGACTACAAAGCACTGTTATAAGTCACTCTGGATAAGAGTGTCTGCTAAATGCTATAAATGTAAATGTGCATGGACTGAAAAAGAGTCGTGCCTTGGCCAGTCACACACCCGGAACGAGTATTATTTCTTCAGGCAAATCATCTGAGATGGCAGTGCTTGAAATCTTTGCAATCAGATTTTTCACCTTTGAGACGTGCCTTATCTCCCTCTGTGGAACCTTTTTTCATTTTGAGGAGCACTGTGTTCTCTTTCTTTGGCAAAAGGATCGCACTGATAGTTAGCTTGCCTTATTCAAGAGATAAAAGAACAAAAACAGTTGGTTTTGTGCATCACTACCCACTGTGTCCTCGTGGTGTTATCTTTAGGCTTGGCTGTGTCCATCTCTGAACTCAAACCTCCGTTGAGCTTTTTGTTTACATTTATCTACAGCTCCCTGACATTTCCTCTAACTGCTAGAGGCAAAACAAGTGATTTTTGCTAATTAAGATTCTTGGATAAAGACAATATTAAGAACATGTTTTGTTTTAATGGGCAACTGTAGTTTCCGGATGTTAGAACTAGTGTATTTGGATGTTGCCAAGTTGTTAAAACTTCTATCTAGCAACTTATACAATTGAAGAAAGTGAGATTTAGGACTTGCACATTCTCATTTTTGTAATTATAATAAACAAAACCTTTTTATTTAGGTGTGAGAGAAATATACAAAAAGCGTGCAAGAAAAAAGAGAGAATGGCATTTTGTTTTTTTCCCAATCCTCTCCCAAAGGGACAAACCTGAGAGAAACAGGAAACAGCTAACAGCTGAAACAAGAAATTAAAGCTAAAACAGCCTTTAAAAAATTGTAGTTAAGCAAACATGGACAGTTAAATTACAATTATAATAGGTAAACAGCACATACACATACATAAATATTCTAATTAGTCTTGAAAATAATAATGCAGACAATAATAAGGCTGAATAAAAGTTTTTACTGTTTAATGCTTCTGCAGCTTCATTTTTAAAAGTAATGGGCACCAAATCTTGTAAAAATGATTCTTCTGGAAGGCAAATTCTTAAATATGAGAAGTAAGAGAGGTAGATGTCTCCAGCCTCTTCTTTCAGTTGGAAAGCACATCAGTATTCAACTTAAAATCTCCTTCATCATGGTGAGTAATTGAGAAATAGATGTAGCTCAAACAGGTTGGCCCAAACCCTGTTAACTTTAGTCCCTTTCAGGAGCTGGTGCTTTTATTTGTTGGACACACTGCTCCTAAATCAGTAGTAATTCCACCAGTGCTGTGTTCTTCTAGCTGTCTCCATCGGCACGCCCGCTCTGTATTTAGGCTGTCAGATGATCCCTGAAGCCCCTCATTGCTTCTGTCTCGGAGGGATTATGCAAAACTAAGCAAAAAAAAAAAAGCTACAGACACACTCCGGAAGGACGTCCACTCGCTGGTCTGACGTGTTTGCGTATCTGCTGGTGTTTTGGATGAGTTTTGTTGTAAATAAACCGAAAGCTTTGAGAGTTTTTTTGCCTTTCTCCCCTAATGTGTGGAGGTAATTGGCCTGACTGGAAGGGGCGTTCTCTCACCCTCCCCACCGACGTCGAGGTGGCACAAGTGCTTGTTTGCTTCCTCGCACTTCCCCTGTGATTTCACGCCGTGTTAGGCTGTGCCACGCCAAATCCTCATTGGGTACCAGCAGCTGTGGCCCTCGAGTCAGAACGCGGAAATTGGCGTAGTGTCGAACAACAGCGTCGGAAGCACAGTTGTCTTTGTAATTATATTACATTCAATCAGGTTTTTCTTGCTATTCACAATGGACCCGGGCAGAGGCCAACCAGTACTCCTTTGGGCAGTTTAGGTTTTTGGTATTTGTGGTAATCACAGATGTAGTTTTTGGGAATCTGGATTGTACATGCAATGAGGAATTTTTCAGTTTTGCCTGAATTTGCAACTACATGCATTCTGCAAAGCTCTGAGTTAATAACTGTCTGTCCTAAGTCTTGTTATCGTATTAAAAGATAATTGTGGTTACTCTCATCTAGTTCTTTCCATTATTTCTACTTCATCCCACATTTTTGACTCTTAAATTCAAATTCAAATTTATTTATATAGCGCCCTTAACAACAGTCATTGTCATAAAGCACTTTACATATGACCGGCCTAAACCCCCCAACAAGCAAGCCTGAGGCGACAGTGGCAAGGAAAAACTCCCTCTAA
The DNA here is from genome assembly GCA_032718565.1 of Distichodus sexfasciatus. NCBI lineage: Eukaryota > Metazoa > Chordata > Actinopteri > Characiformes > Distichodontidae > Distichodus > Distichodus sexfasciatus. The sequence continues at coordinate 324,692 of JAVGVS010000426.1, read as the reverse complement.
CAGGAAGAAACCTTGAGAGGAACCAAGACTCGGAGGGGGACCCCTCCCCCTCTGGGCCTTCTAACCCCTTCCACAATTTTTGTCATATAGATTTTGAATATTAGAGAATTTGGATATTAGTTTGAATATTTTTTTACGCCCTACCACACCTCTATTTTCTTCCGTTACTTTTCAAATTCACTAATTGTCATGCCCAGTTTTGGCCACAAGGGGGGTGTCTCCCTCGTTAATGAGAAGTGAGCTATTGCTTTTCTTCAGGATAGCCTGTCCTGATGTGAGCGTCCCCTAGTGACAAGGAGAGTGAATGATACTCACGGTTATAGTCATAAGCAGAAACAGCTTTATAACAGTCTTTATCTTTTCTCCATTTTACCTTTTTTCATCACTTTATCCTTTATACTTTCTTCAGCACAAAATCTCTCCAGGAGTTGCCTGTCTAGTTATATTCACACTGTCGGACTATTGACTTCGATGTCAATATAACAAGGCCGTCAGTCGTTTGCATTTGCAACAGTGTTCCAGACTTGACTGTCAGCAACGTTCTATGTTCGAGAGCATGACGTGATATTGCAATTCAGGTGCCTACCCTAAAGCAGGTCTACAGCCCTGCCTTCTCACCGTTTTTCCCAGATGAAAACAGTCGTCTTTGTACTTGACGCATCCTGCAAGTCTAAAGAATGTGTTTTGTGTAGTGCCTTTTACTGTGTCCAAGTGTCAGTCCTGGGCAGTTATTTTTATCAATTGCAAATGCTGGTAGATCTTCCTTTCAACAGTTAGCTTAAGAAGGAATTTTTTTTATGTGTTTGCTAAATGTGAATGCACCACATCCCTGGTCTCTGCCAATTGCAACATTGATTAAAATGCTATTTTTAGTTCTCGTTGTTGTTCTGCGATGGATTTGTGGCTTTTATGCTCCTCCCCCAGCAGAATAAATACTAAGCTGCAACATTTGGAGAACTCTTCTGAGATGTCAAGTGTTAATAGGTGTGAACTTGCAGCTTGTGGCTTGCAAAAAGAGATTCTGTTTGACGAGAGCTTGGTTCGAGACAGTGTAGTGTTCTTTGATAGAAGTGGATGCATGATGTTGATTTAGAATCCTTTTTAAAGATCATTGTATCTCTCGTCTGGCTGTGTCGGACGTGTGTCGCAGTGTGTGGTGGTGAGATGTGTGTACATGGTTGTGGTTTGCATGTTTGACCCCTTCTCAAGTTGCTTTGCTCATCATTTGATTTATACTCCGTCAACATTTGATCAAACATATACATTTAACTGTCTTTATTAATAATTAGTATGTGATTAATTGTTCATTAATGGTTAAGCTTTTAGCATATTTTATTATTTTATTATTATTTATTGTGTATTGTTTTCATCAGTGAATATGTACAATGATGACAATTCAGTGTTCAGCTAATTAAAAGGATTGTTACATAAACTAATATGCCTCCTTCCCTCACTCTCTCCATCTCTCTTCTTCAATCCCTCCATCTCTCTATCTCTCTACCTCCCTTCTTCTCTTCCTTTCTTTTTGTCCCTTCTTCTCTCTCTCCCTCCCTTTGTCCATTTCTCTCTCTCTCTCTCCCCTCCGTCTCTCTCTGTCTCTCTCTCTCTGTCTGTCTCTCTGTCTCTCTCCTCCGTCTCTCTCTCTCTCTCTCTCTCTCTCTCTCTCTCTCTCTCTCTCTCCCTCCCTCTATCTCTCTCTCTCTCTCTTTCCCTCTCCTTCTCTCACTCTCCCTCCTCTCTGCATCACTCTTTCCCTGCCTATCTCTTTTTACTACCCTCTCCCTCTCCCTCTCCCTCTCTTCCTCTCCTTTGCTCTTTCTCCCTCATTCTCTCCCTCTCTCACTTTCTTCTTTTTCTCCATCTCTCTCTTCCTCTTCTTTGGCCTCTCTCTCTCTCGCTCTCTCTCTGTCTCTCTCTCTCGCTCTTTCTCTCTCACACACACACAATTCTCTCTCTCTCTCTCCTCTGTCTCTCTCTCTCTCTCTCTCTCTCTATCTCTATTTCTCACACACTTCTTCTCTCTGTCTCTCTCCACCATCTTTCTCTCTCTCCCTTCTTCTCTCCATTTCTCTCCTCTTCTTCAATCTCTCTCTCTCTCCAGGTTGATTCCTGAGACTATAGGGCTGCTCTACGTTGGTAACCAGGACATGCCCTTTGCGAAGATGAAGGTGAGATCTCGGTTAAATCCGGCTTGGCGCTCGTGCTAGTTTAACGCTCCGCACTCTGGCTTCCACCTCCACCTCCCCCTTAACACCTTCGCTGCACACACACAACGTCCTCCACTCTTCCTCCTCCTCCTCCTCCGTCCTCTCTGCTACGATGCACACCTGCACACGGCACGAAGGTGGAAAAATAGGGACTTTTGGGGCATGTTTTTGGACTGAGACGTGGAGCTGTACACTCTCTCCCTCCATCCCTCTCTTCCTCTCCATCTTTCCCTTCCAGCTCCATCACTCTTTCTTTCCATTTTTCTGTCTTTCTATTTGTCTTTCATTCTTTTTGTCCCTATCTTTCTTTCACTCACTTTCACTCATACACTCTCTCTCACACACACACACTTCACACTCTCGCACATTCTCCTCCTATTTCTCTCCCTCTCTCTCTCCACCTCTGTCACACAAACATATTCACTCTCTCTTTTACACACACTTTTATTTACTGTTATCTTCCATTTTGGCTCACCCACTCCGTGCCTCTGTCCCTTCCTCTCTCTCTCTCTCTCTCGCTCTCTCGCTTGCTCTCTCTCTCCGATGACTCACCTTTCTCTCTCTCTCCCTTTTTCTGGCAAGTTCCTCACGTATCCCGACCTCTCGCCGCGTTCTCCGCTTCTTGGCAGCGCAACAAAGTGAAACTCGGCTCGCACACCTGAGGCAGAACTTTTTTTTACCGTCGCGCTGTTGGTTGCGCTCTTACGTAGCGCTCGACTCGCCATGACGTCTCCCTTTTCGCTAGGATCAAACGCACGCGTCTCATTTGTCCCCTTCCTTATTAATCTTCCATACAGCAAAGCCGCTGAAAGTCTTCCGATGGACACGCTGTGCAGCAAGGGAAGGAAGGTTCCGGAGCATGCCGCTTTGATATGTGACATGCGCTCGTTGTGTAAGAACATGCTGCCCGTGAACCTGCTAAAACGAATATTTTTACACGGAAGGGGACAAATTATCATCCGTTTTCCCACAATTCCTTTTTGAGTTTTTGCCGTCATTAAAACTTTGCCGAAGACCTTCACCAGCTGCATAATTCGGGCAAAATGACTTTTTGTGGGCCATTACTGTTTCATAACAGTTACAAAAGAAAGTCTGAAAGACTGATCAATTTAATATCGGGAACGTAATATAAAACAACGAGACATCATTATGTTTTATGTAGTTGTGAGAGCAGTTGCATCATGTAGGAATGAAATACTGTAGGTGTGAAATTATGGCAATGAGAAAATAATAAAATAATCACAAATCAGGTTCACTTTTGTTTGTTAGAGCAGTGTTAACTGTGTTGGATGAGGGAAGAAACCAGAAACAGGTCTCTCAGCACTGGAGCATTTAAAAAATAGAGAAATGAGAAATGTAAAGCTTAAAATAGCATTAAATAAGCAAACTTTGGAGAATTTGTGACATAATAACTTGTGACATATATTGCACAAGTTATTCTGAAAAATCTCAGGAAGAAATAGGGCATTAACAGAAAAGCCGATTTGTCAACGTGTCGACGTCAGAGGCACAAGTCGACGACCCCTGAGAGAACTTGTCAAGTCTTGTGTTTTTTTTCCTCTCTCTCTGTGTGCCCGCTCGTGTACACAATGCAATCTCTGGCTCTGATTGGCTTACGCTGACATGCGTACCTTGACTTAACCAATTATTGTAGTCGCTTCATAAAAACGTTGGCGTTTAAACACAAGGCAATGTTTTGTTTTGTTTGATTGACTGTTAATGTTACCGAGAACTTTAATAAAAGTTGCTCATTGTTAGAAACCTGTGTTGCTCCGCTGCGTCTGTGTGATGACGTCATCAAACGACTTGTCGACTCGACCTCGACTTTATTGACGGATAAGTCGATCTGAAAAAATTTGAAGTCGTTAATGCCCTAGGAAGAAAAACAAAGCCCTGAATCCTTCAGCCCTAGATAAAGGTCAAGTTGAAATGAGCAACTTTCCTGCTCTTCCAATATTTATTTCTTTGCAATTTATCTCTTAACACTCTTATTCGGCGCGGTCTCCCTGGAGCAACTTGGGCTTAAGTGCTGGAGGCAGGTTATAAGGTTTCCAAGCACCTTTCAGAAATGCCTTATAGCTGATGTGGCCTAAAAATATTGCAGTATTATTTTTAGGCCATATCGCCCAGCCATACGAGTGTATCTAAAGAATAATGCACAATATATACACAATATATATCGAAAGTGAGTGATTATTTGTCATTGTGAACACACCACAGAACAGCACACAGTGCACCACAACGAAATCTGACCTCTGCATTCGACCCATCCGTGAAGGAGCAGTGAGCAGCTAACAAGCGCCCGGGGAGCCGTGCTTGGGGAGGGTACCTTGCTCATGAGTACCTCACTGATAACTTTACCGACCCTGGATTCGAACCTGCGACCTTCAGATCACAGGGCGAACACCTTACTGTTACGCCACCAACTGCCCCAAAAATCCCACAATCCCCTGCACAGCAACTCAGAGCTGTGATGCCGTGATATTTTTGCTTAAGGTTATCACACCGTCAGAATTTCATACGCAACTCCATCGTAAGTCGGGGACTATCTGTATTGTGGAAGTTGAAAACAATGAAATATCGGGTGAGGTAGGTTTTTTAATAAAGAATCCTGTGAAAATATACGACCTAGAGCCAGGGTGTGGAGTTCAGGTTGTGGAAGGATGGTATCCTGGATGTTTTCCATCGTACTTGAGTTCAGAATATTGACCTCATCTCAGGTAGAAGCTGACCGGAATTGACTCACCAGATATGATGGAAATCCTTCAGGAGCACAACTGGACACCCCTGGCCTAGAATTACGGTGAGTTGGCTTCAAACCAGCCAACACTTCGTCAGATTTCCTTTCTGCACTTTCACTTAAAGCACTTATTCCTCTTTTGGTCAATTTTTTGGAGTAGAGCTCAGACCAGGCCTTTAACTTTGATCTCAGAGACCCCGTAGGGCAGTACTTACGGGTCAGAGAAATGTAGTGGCATACGTACATAATGCGGGAATTATGTCCCACTAATTGTGACCCTGCCTATGATAACCCGGCTAAAGTCGCAATTTTTCTACCTCCTCTTTACCTGACGTGACTGCCGTGGATACACATCGATCTTAATGTCTGTATGTACTTTATAATGATAGAACAGTAGTTCCTAAACCGAATAACACCCAAATCACCAGTTGTTTTTGCACATAAAGTAATCCCAAAGACGTTAGAAAAGCAATGTTTACGAAGCCAACCTCCGGTATTTTCCGGTGAAAAATGGAAACGTAAGGTGAATAAAATCACGAATTTCGCTATTTATCCTGTTAGAAATTACATTTCAAACATTACATCCAAAAACCTCAGTACATAATCTATCATTTACTGCAATAAACTCATATGGCATATTGTTGACATTTTTCTCGCTATGACTACTTTGACGCTCTTTATTTCATAATTAGATTTGGCGATTTTAGCCGGGTTTTCACAGGCGGGGTAACGATTGGTTGTAATAATTAGTGTCAGATCGCCAGTCTTTTCAGTTTCGGTATCAGACTTGAGAAGGCTACATGTTATAATGTTAGTGAGTTTGTCTTTGTCTGAATTAGCAAGGCAAAGCACCGCAGGAAGCTTGTGAACCAATTAGTTGCTGGGCAATTAGCATGACAAATTAGACAGCTTTTCCGCTTATTTATCCATTGTCTGGAAAAGAAATTTAATCTGGTGTTCATAAATATGTGAATAAATTGAGTCGAGAGCCTTCAGCCGTCATTACACGACCTTAGAAAAGACATCCAAGCTGAACGAGCGAGTCCTTGAGTGACTTTTGTGGACGTTTCCTTTTTTGGGAGGCCATGCTGATTTAAGGATTGCTTCCATGAAGAAAAAAAAAAACAAAACACCCCATTACTTAATTGCTTGTGTGAGTCTACAGTCGGGCCGTTAAAAGTCTTGGGGCGTCGTTAGATAAGGCTTAATTAGAAATCCACAGTGGAAATTGATTACATGATTGACTGAGGAGAAGCCAGCCATGAGAAAAACACCAGCGTGCTTGTCGTACGCGAAAGTCCCAAAGCAGTGGAAGCGTTCAACTGATCTTCTCAGCCAAGTCCCATATTGAGGATGTGATAGAAATGTGGTTGTAAGCTTTTAATTATAAAATTACCATATAAAATGTGGGATGAGATTGTATTGATTGCAGTCTCTAAATCAATAAGTAACGCTGTAAGAAATTTGTAATTATTTTGGTTGTGGTGTTTAACTGCATGTCCTGCACCACCGCATGGCGATCCTACATTGCTAATTAGCTGATCAGTTGCGTCAGTTTTGCTGTGGGTCGGGAAACTCTAGTCTATGAAGAGTGGTGGTCAGGAACTGGGGACTGGGATTGAGAAACGCTGGTCTAACCTTTAGGACTCTGAGCAAGGCCCGTAACCCAAGTTGCTGCAGGGATACTGTGATTGCAATTAGAAAATGAACGCCGCACTGGTATTTTAACGGGATTTGTGGTAACTTCCTAACCGTTGTACTACCACTGTCACATGTGCTGGACATGCCCAATTTGGGGTTTTTCTGCGCCTCTTTTTAGTGTCTTAGGTTTAAGGTTGGAGGTCCGCATGGGTGAGTCGGAAATCTCCAGACATCACACATTATTTGACATTATCGGGTTCTGACCCTGCTGAAAAGCTTGCACGCTGATTACCATAATCGCTGCTGCTGTTACAGATGAATGGTCAGAATAGATCCCAGTGCGGCTCTAAATGGCTCCGATAATGACTCTGGGATGTTCGGGCTTTGCGATCTTCGCCGCGTTGTTTGGTGCAGCTCTGGCTGTTCCGTCGTGGCTCTCCTCCCCACGCTCTTATTAAACTGGCCCACCGCCAGGCTGCACTGGTTGCCTCCAACCTTGCTTTTCTCCACACCCAGCATCTCCGAGGAGTTTCATAAAGAGCCTCGCCGGCCGCCTGCGACGGAGAGCAGGGCATCCATGCGATTAATAACGTCTTGCCTAGACTTCTCGACAATGCGATGAGAGATGGAGTGAGAACGAGAGAGGGAAGGAAAGTAGAGTAGCATGGAAATATCTGAGCTCATAGAAGCAGAGTTGCCCCACCAGGCCTTTCGCACAGAGGCGGTGGTCTGACTCAGTGCCCGCCTTCTGAGTCATCCTTCAGAAGCTGAACTTTCAGCAGCTAAGTTCGCGATGCTTGAAATGTATACGTTATCGGAACCCGGCCCACAGTATCTGAAGCCTACTCCCTTAATGCAGCCTTCCCACTGCCAAGATATTGCAAAATATGCAGTCTGATGACGCTTTCCCCACTCTCTTACATTTGCGATCTTATCCGGAGCGACTTGCATTTTCCTGATCATAGAGACAGTCTCTTTGGAGCAGCTTGAGGTTCAGGGCCCCAACGGTGCTTTCTGGAATTTGAAACCCCAATCTTATGTTCTCCAACACAGTGTTTCAGTCTCTTTGGCAACTCCACCATTTACATTTTTGAAATTTTGCAGACTTAGATTTACCCAATTACAGTCTCCCTGGAGCAACTTGGGCTAAGGGTCTTGCTCAGGGGCCCTAGCGTTGATAGTGCTGGAAGTCAAATAGAGCTCATGAACGAGTGATTTACCACCAGGCCTCCACCACCACACACACTCACAGGAAGGTACAGTACTGGTTCCAAAACATGATCCTCTCTATTGGGCTACCAAATGTACTGAGTAGAAACCAAAATGTGGAGCCTTTGCGTTGTCTCCAACATGCAGTTTTTGCTGCAGAACTCTCAGGACTTTTTATTGAAAGTGAGTGATTATTTGTCATTGTGAACACACCACAGCACAGCACACAGTGCACCACAACCAAATGTGACCTCTGCATTTGACCCATCCTTGAAGGCAGCTGATATGAGCAGCGTCCAGGGAGCAGTGCTTGAGGACGGTACTCTTACCGGTCCTGGGACGAACCTTATGCTACTAACTAAGGCTGCAACAAGTAATCTATTAAATTAAATATTAAAATAATTTAATAATTGATTAGCTGGGTCTACGTTATTATTATACACACACCTACAGTGGTTACCCCCTAATGTGGGGGCAGTAAGCTAACCAAAGCCGCAGTGGCAGTAAAGCAGCATTAAGCTGGACGCTGACCGCCATAAAAAAAGAATAAGAAGGAGACGAGAACCAGTGCCGTGTCTTGCTGTCGCAAAAACTGAAGTAACCGTAGAAACGCATGAATGACATTTTTCACGATGTAAACACACGCGCTGTTGGTTAGCGAACGACTCTCTCAGGGAAGTCGTTCACTAAAGCGTCCACTTCAGTCAAATCTTCCCGTTTATTCCAGAAAAAAATAATTTTAGCTGATAAATCACAAAACTAGCCAGCGTTCTACTCACAATACAGACATTTACTTGATATTTTTAGTGTTTATTCCGGCCCGTGTCCACCGCGTTATTGTGACGCGACTCTCGTGTGGAACGCCATCTTACACAAATGTACTACTAATGTAGTTGTTGAATGTAGTTCTCTCCCAGAAATGAGTGTGAATTGGCTAAAAATGGCCAAAACTTCAATATTTCTTCATTTTCAACTAATCTGAAATTGTTTGTTGCCATTTTATAATGTAAAATAAAGAGAGTAAAAATAAATAAAGAACACTAGAAACCGACAGTTTGGTTTATTAAAAAAAGATGGAAATTAACTTAATTTTTTTTCTTTTTAGCCGATTAATAAGCGATTAATCGAAAATATAATCAGCAGATTCATCGATTAACAAAATAATCGTTAGTTGAAGCCGTACTTCTAACTGCCTCACTTTAAAGATTTTTCTTTGTCAATTCAGTAAAATCTCTTCATTTTGACGTTTGCGCCTTGATTTTTAAGCATGAGGATTTGTGTTTAGTGTTTTTGCAACCTCCTGACCTTTTTTGCACATAATATTCCTGTAGCATATGTTTTAGTAGATTTACGTAAATGTGATATGACCTGTGCAAGAGGTATTTACACCTGCCAGCATTGCCCTGTAGGGATTTTTTAAAATATTTCAGCTTGAATTAAATTGGACTTGAAAGCTATGGGCAGGTGTGTAAGAGCGGTTCGGGGCTTGGGGAGGCATTTGGGCAGGTTGCATTATGGGATGGAGTTTTTTATTTATTTATTTATTTTTTACAGCTTATGCTCCGTACTCTGGCTGAGAGATTGAATGCGGAATGAGGAAAGAGTGCTCCAGACTGGAGCCGTAATGGAGTGGATTCGCCTGGTTTAGGCCCCAAGTCGGGCTCCAAAATGGCTGCCAGAACCTCACGGTTACAACTGGGGTGTGATGGCGGTCTGGTCCAAAACTAACAGGAGCTACTCTCTTCCTGCCAAATGAGAGAGGATTATCTCCACTGGCTCACTCCCCATCACTGTGTGTTTGTGTGAGTGCCTGTATTTGTGTCGGACTATAATTGTGTTCGTGAGAAAGGGCTGGGCGATATCACCTCAAATCAATATCACGGTTAAAAAATGAGTTTTGCTTTAATTGCGATTAATGAAGATGTTTAGGTTTGGGTTTTTTTGTTATTAGGGGTCCAAGCATGAAGTGCTTATGGACCCCTCTTCTAATTGTTTCTTTATTATTATTATTATTATTATTGTTGTTGTTGTTGTTGTTGTTATTATTATTATTTTCTCCTACAAAACGGATTGTGCAGCTTGAACCGTAAGTCACAGGAAGCTAAGTAGTGATTGGCGTAGTTGGTGCTATAACAAAGGACAACACATTTTGACCTGTAGGGGGCACTAAAACGCTACATAAATTTATGGAACGTCATAACAGAGCTTTTATAATTTACCTGAACACAACTTATTGAAGCTGTCATAACAATAAAGAAGCTTCACTATCAAGTCACAATTTTTTGTTCACATCTTCCATTCTTTTTCCTGTCATTTCACTTTATTTTATGCTTTCTACATTCTAACTCCTCATGTCTTGATATGTTTAATGTATTATGTGGTTTTACCTTATGTCATTTCACTTTATTGTTCTACCCACATACACACACTGCTGATGGCCAGTGCTGACCCTTTCGTGGTGTTTTTTACAACTTTAGCTTGGACCCCGCTCGTTGCCGCTTGGAGCTATATTTTATTAATAATGATATTCGTGGGCAAGATGAGAGGTTTTGAACATCATTTTGTCATTTATTTCCTTTTCAGCCCTAATCTTAAGAGTTTTATGAGGGCGTGATTGCGTTCTATTCTGTTTCCCTGTTGTGTATTTTTGCTTTTCTGAAGCTCCCCAGTCTCCACCGACATGCTCCCAGGGGTTCTTCACGGCCAAAGCGAGCAGCCTTTTACTTACCCAGCATGCCTCTGGGTCCGGCGAGCCAGTGCCGCCCACTTCCACACACTCCACACTCCACCCCGTAGTCCCGCAGAGCCGAGTTTAATTGAAGCCAGCTCCCTGTCTCTCATAGCATCTTTTTCTCTCAAATTTGGCGTTCACCTGCTGCTTTCACTTCCTCTGTTCTCTGTTGGGTTTTTCGGGGGGACATTGATGCATGAGAATAAGCTGTAAAGTGCTGGATCTGTCCAGGCCCTGACACATTATCGAGTTGAGCTTTGGTCACATCACAGGACACAAGCATTGCAGCATCTTTTATATATCAGGACTCTAGACTGTGATGAATAATTGAAAAGTGTATAGTTTCATGTGTATGGTGGATGACAATGTGGATGAAAGCAGCAAGCAGTGAATGTAAATATTAAACTATCCAAACCTTTTGTATAGATTCTGGCATATAAACGGATCTGTGACTTAATAACAGTGCTGTGCAGCTGTAATAAACATGCCGTAACGTTTAGGCCCCCAGATGAGACTTGGCCACAGAAATGGCAGAACACACACACACACACAGGTCCGCCCCCAGCCTCCGCATTTCCACGTCGTTAGCGAGTATCGCTGCCGTTTGTAAGCCTGCGCTTCTCTTCCTCCGCAGGTGACGAAGGATCTGAAGCAGTACGATAACAAGATCATCGAGTGCACGTTCAAGAACAACTCCTGGGTGTTTATGCGGCAAAGAATAGACAAGAGTTTCCCCAACTCTTACGACACGGCCATGGGTGAGTGTCAGTGCTGCAAATAAGCCCATATAAAGCTTTTATTTTCACTACCATCACCAGAATCTAAAGGCCTGTTTACGCAAATGTGGATATTTTTATAAACGCGTTTTTTAAAAATGTTTATTTTTTAAAAGTGCGTATACATTACATTCGGTTAAAAAGAAAGACCTGTTCACATGTATGCAGATATTTTTATAAACACATTTTATTATACATTAATTAAAAATCTCTGTACACACTAGAAGACAAAATGATTCCAAACTTGAATGTTTACTACTTGCGTTCGCATCAGCGTCATGTTTTTGTTTTCCGTCAGTTAATAGCAGGCGACATGCCTAGGGCGAATCACGACACAGTAGCATCTTCATGGTCACTTTTGTTATGTAAGAAATGTAAGGTTTTTGGGGTTTTTTTTAATTATTATTATTTTTATTTGTTTTGTTTTTGACGTTGTTGTGGTTGTTGTTCTTGTTGTTGTGTTGTTTTTCTCCTACATCTTGTTCACTTTCCTGTCCGTTCTTAATGTGCTTTGTCTATTGGAATAAATCCACAATGTGCAATATGAGGAGATTTCCACACACTTCCATTGCAGAACACATCTGCCCCGACCACACAAAGCAATCAGACCATAAATTCTGTTTGTCTAATGCAAAAAAGAAAAGAAAAAGAAATGTAAGGTATTTAAGGCACGCGCACAGTAAAACTAAACACATCATCCGTGTACTTCGGTAGGTCCACTTGCATGTCATTGCTTCACTGTTAAGCAAAGGTAATGTTCTGGAGGTCGGCAGAGTCTTCCAGAGAAGGCAGGGAAGGAAAGAAAGTGGGTCAGATAACAGGTCCTGATAAACGCTCTTCAAATAATCAATTAATTGATGAAGCGTGTGTAGTTGCGATGAAAAAATTCCTAACCCTAACCACAGCCCTAGAGGCTAATCTGTGTTTCACTCGTTTACACGGAATCATCGCTTTGGAGGGCTTTTTAAAAGTGCATTTGAGGTGACCAAAACTCTGTTTACGTGTAAACGAAAGGTCCAAACGTACAAAAAAAAAAATTGTTTATAAAAGTATCCGCATACGTGTGTCACGCGCACTCCTCTCCGCGGCCGGTAGTTGGAGCGGGACGCGGCCTGTCGCGGTTCAAAGGGTATTTAAGGTTTCACTTCCTCGCGGTGCGCCGCTCTGCCATTAGAGTCAACCCGGCCCTCTAACGATTCTCATCGGCATCAACTGTGAGTACTCCAGTCACTGGGTTCATCTCTTTGTTTAGAGTGCGTGTCGCTAGAACGCGGATTATCGTGGTAATCCTTACTCATCGAATAAGAGAGTTCTTATATTAACTCACGTGGCTTTCCTGCCTACTCGCGCTCTCGGCCGCGTTTGGCTAACCAGCACGCTACAAGGGCTAACGAGTAGCAATTCGTTACATCCTAACCAGATCACTGTCGAATTGTGAAAGTGTGGCATTCGGTTCATATCCTAATCAGATCCCTGTCCAAATCGGAGAGCATTTCCACAGCCGCCTAACCCGGCCGCTGGAAGTTTGCTCGCGTCTGCTTTTCTCGTCAAATCCTTACCAGATCACTGACGAATCTGAACAGGCCCTACAGAAGAGCTACATGATGAAGGATGTGCTGAACCCTTTAACGTTCAGCGCGACTGTTTGGTAGAGGCCTATATCTAAAAAACTATAGGGTCTGTTTAAAAAAAAAAATCATTCTTGTTATTGTTGTCCTAAGTAAATAAAAAATGCAAAGAAAAAACTTTTTCATTGGTTTTTTAGCCCTTTAAGGTCCACACTAAGAAAAAAATGTTTGTTCTTTGCATTTTTTATTTACTTAGGACAACAATAACAAGAATGATTTTTTTTTTTTTTAAACAGACCCTATAGTTATTTAGATATAGGCCTCTACCAAACAGTCGTTGAACGTTAAAGGGTTAATATGTTATTATCGGAGCTGGAGTTTAAGGAGCCTTATCGGCTATCCATCCATCCGATAGATCATCTTATCTGTAATTATGAATATTTAACCACATGAGTTCATGCAGGGCTAAAAAAGCTTATCTGAGAAACACACGTGCCTCTGAACTTCATATCATTTTTGTTGCTCTTGCACACCTTATAAGAGCATCAGTCCTGGTGTAGAAAGACTGATAAAATGCATGAGAACATTACACTTTTAGAATTTATTTTTCATGCTTGCATTTGGATAGAAATTCCCATTAAAGATAAAATACCTCATTTACCAATGTCTGTAAATTTGTTCTTAAATATGTTCTACAGAAAATTCTTTATTAATTTTTACACCACCAAATTATTTATTCTTATAACAGCTGATCCCTCCTTCTTGTAACTTGAAAGCCATGCTAGTTGTCCTTCATTAGCATCAGTAAACTGAAGGGTCACGCACACATACACCCACGCTGGAACGTAAAGTTGCCAAAAATGTTCAAATGTAATCATAAAGATGGTGAATCACCAGACTCCAAAAACGAGAAAATCAGAATTTACCCAGAAATTCGGCTGCAAGAAGTGAGTTTCTGATGTGAAATCATTAAAATAATTATGAACAATATATATATATTTTAAATTACGTTTAATTACTATATTATTACACTGAAGAAAACCTAATAAGCTGATGTTTGTCCATTTGTTTGTCGACTTTTACCCAAATTTCCTAGCTCCAGGTTAAGCCGACAGACAGAATGGGGTACCTCAGGGCTCGGTGCTGTTTCCGAGTCAGGGGTTACATAAGGGCACAAGTTCATTTCCCTACACTCCCTTGTTTTGTCTTTCGCAAACTTTGTAATGCCCTGTGGACTGGAGCGGATTGGAGTTTGTGCCATCTGTGCCACCATAACGTTTTTTAAGCAGCATCTGGCCTCCATTTGAGTTTCCTCTTGGCTCTGGGCCGAGTCATTATAGCAAAAAAAAAAAAAAGGGTGCGAATAAAGCGACTTTACCTTGTAAATTGTAACTCCTCCACTAAAGGATGCTGCTTTTCATCACGACTGAGGTAACGTCCTCTTCCCGTCGTGCCCTCCCAAAAAACGCCAGGAAGTAGCTACGGAGGAAAGGGTGAGCAAGAGTTAGCTTTAGACGATGAAGTTTAGGGTTTATTCTCAAGTTGATTTCCGAACGGCAGGTTACGTAAAATCTATCGTTTCCCAAAGCACACTCCTCGTCTCAAGCCAGCTGGTAGAGTCCTCGTCGTTACATTGCCGAAAGCCCGGATATTTGGAGTTAGCATAGCAATGAAACACTATTAGTTTATCTTTTACGGTATAATCCGTCATTTCATCGCTACGTTACTCCATCTGTCGAGGCCGTCTTCGTCTTGCGTCTATGAGAGCTTGGCGAAAGCAAATCAAAAGATGTCGTCTTCAAACGGCATAAGTTAAGACTGGGCAGATAATCAAAAATAAATCAGAGTCAACATTCAAAATGTTTATCATGTTTAGTGCTGATTGATCTAGCTAGCTGAGCCCAAGTCCTCGTCGAAGATCAGCTAGCTCAGATCGTTCTTATCATTTCGTTACTGAACGCCGATTTAATGTAGCCGTGAAACAGTGAGGACTCTGCTAGCTGTTCTTTATGGAGTTTTATTGCCTCAGAGCTTCAGATGTTTCTTTAGACCAGGTGAAAACTCAAATTTGACAAGGAGTATTTCATTCATTATCAAGTTTATCAGATTAACTGAAAGTTTCTCGATAGATTAGTCGAATAATCAGTAACATTATCTCTAGATTAATGGTTTGAAGAATAATCGTTTGGTACAGCACTAATTTGAGGTCAAATCGCCCAGCCCTAGTGAACGGCTCTCTGATGCAATTTTTTTAAATATGCAGATGTAATAGCTTAGCACATTTTTCCCTCATCCCTTCAGATTGCACACTCTTTCCCCATCGCAGACTCTTTCCCCGTCCCGGAAAAACGTTGCGTCATGGGTTTATGCAAACAAAAAAAAATGCCTTGAAATCTCTTTAACACTGGTGCGCAAAGCCCTTCTGAGAGAGAAAGTTTTGTTAAAATAATAATAATAATAATAATAAATGTGGATACAGTCGTCTCCAAACTGCAAGTAACTGTGTAACGTAACATCCTCTTCCCGTCTTTGCCCTCCCCTCTTCCCTCCCTTCCATCTTTTCATCCACAGCTGTGTGCAACAGCATCCAGTATCCGGTCACTAAGGACGACCTGCTGCAGTTCCTTGACCGATGCGTTCAGCTCCAGGCCCGAAAGCGACAGTTGGAGCAGGATTCCCATCACGCCCCCCAAAACCCGGCAAAGAGACCCAACCACGGCGTGCCGTAACCCTTCAGATTCCGTCTTGGCTTCCAGTTGTAATAACGTAGCTTCATTTTTTTCCCCCCAGTCCCGTCAAAAATCCTCATCGCAGACTCCCGGAAAAAAAACAACGCATCATGGATTTATGCAAACGAACATGAAATATCGGCCAGACGTCGGACGTTGAGTTACTCTGAAATCTCTTTAAAACTGTGTGCAGAGACCTTCTGGGAGAGATAGTCTCGTAAAAATTTCATAATCATAATAATAATAATGATAATAATAAATGTGGTTACGGTGACATTCGCTTTGCCGCCAGTTTTTATTTATTTTTACTAGGCTTTCTCTGTCGTTTTCGGAGGACCAACGCAACGGCGGGAGAATTTCCAAAGCTACTGTCTATGCAGATTGAAGTCTCGCTTTTCGTTCACGCAGGCTTTTCTTTGTGTTCTTGGGGTCGTTTTTGAATATATTTTTCCCTAAACGCGTTTGGACCCTTCCACTAAGGCGGATTAGCAGGCTAGCCAGCAAAAGTGGACGTTTGTAGAATTATGTTTTCTTCATTAGCCCAGGAAGTGATTTTTACGATTCAAACCAGTGTCTAGAAGTTTGTTGTGAAACGTTTTTTACGTTGGCGCTGCGTTGGGTTTGTGAGTTTTGTGACCTTTTTGACGAACCAGACGTTTTTTGAGCATCCTTATGCTTTTGAAATTGCAAATTGAAAAGGAGTGTTTTCTTTCAACAAGGTTAAACCAAACGGCTTGTAAAAAAAAAACTCGACTGCGGCTCTTGAGGCACCACTTTTTCTTTAATCTGAGTTTACTAAACATTCATTTTAAAAGCATGCATCTGATGGTTTCCATGTGAAAAAAATTCTATATGAAATTTGTTCTTGATTTTCTTCAATATCGAAAAATTCTATATGGAACATGTGGAAATGGGCAAATCAGCCTCTTGGCTTGGAGGATAACGTTTTTAAATCAGAATCGTGCTGTAAAATCCTCGTTTAAGACTCTCTAATCATCGACTAGGCTTTATTTAGCTCAGCTCAACTAGCTAGCCCACAAACCCAGCTTTACAGATGCTACTTTTAAAAGAAGTTGTTGTCTAGATTGGAAAAGTTACATCATGAAAAAAACAGAACAAGCCTCAGAATTTTGTCTAAAAATGTATAAAAACAAACTTCATTTCGAGAATGTCAGCTAAGTAGCTACGGAGGAAAGCTCTAGAAAGAATTAGCTTTTGAATAAGGTTTATGTTCGTTCTAGAGTTGGTTTCTAAACAGTAGATTTTGTAACCTTCTCATAACTAATCCCAGATTCTCGTTGAAGATCAGCTAGCCGAATTCTCATTGTTTCATTACTACATTAAAGCCAAATATTTCTGTTATCTGTGTAACGAAACAGTTAGATCTGTACAATGAATGTTTATATTTGTACTAGAGTTGATTTCTAAACAACAGATTATGTAAAATCCTTCTAGCTGATCCCAAATCCTCGCCGAAGATCAACTAGTCGAATTCTCGCTCGATTACTGAATGCTGATGTTTGGATTTGATGTTTCTGGATGTTTCTTTATACTAGAGGAGAACTTGACTGAACGATGAGAATTCGACTAGTTGATCGTCGATGAGGATTTGGGATCAGCTAGGAGAATTTTACGTTATCTTGTTTAGAAGTAAACATGAAAAATCCTAAACCTTCGCTATATAGAGCTAATCGTTTCATTACTGAGCACATGGCTTTAATGTCATAATGAAACAATGAGAACTCAACTAGCTGATCTTTGACGAGGATTTGGGGTCAACTATGAGGATTTTACGTGTTTAGAAAACATCTTTAGAACGAACATAAACCACTAAATAAAAATTGTGTGTTAACTGTGTTTAGTAACGAAACAATTGGCTTTATATAATGAAGGTTTAGGTTTGTTCACGTATTTCAAAACAAGATTACGTAAAATTCTCCTAGCTGATCCCAAAAAACTCTTCGAAGATCAGCTGGTCGAACCATCATTGTTCCATCACTGGTACATTAAATCCAAATATCTGTTGTCTAAGTAACAAAACGATTAGCTTTATATAATGAAGGTTTAGGTTTGTTCATGTGTTGGTTTCAAAACAAGGTTACGTAACATTCTCTTAGCTGATCCCAAAAACTCTTCCAAGATCAGCTAGTCGATTTCTCTGTTTCGTTATTAATCGCAGATGTTTGGATTTAATGTAGCAATGAAACGATGAGGATTCTATTAGCTGTTCTTTTCATAGTTTCATTAGCTCAAAGCTCCAAATGTTTCGAGAACGCCACTGAACACTGAGAATTCAACTAGCTGATCTTGAACCAGCTGATCTTCGACGATGATTTGTGATCGGCTTAGAGAGTTTTACATAATCTCTTGCTTAGGAACCAGCTTAGAAAGAACATAAACCTTCATTAAATAAAATCTTTTTCTTTCTAGATCTTTCCTCTGCAGCTACTTCCTTGACGTTTGCGAAACCAAGTTCTTTCTAGACGTTTCTTTTAGTGCCGCATTTCTCCTCAAACTTTCAGTTCTGAAGCTGATTCTGGACCTGAAGAAGTTCAGATGATTATGATTTCAGTTTAGGACTTCGGAGTACACACTAAAGCAGCATTCATTTTAACAAGTCTACATCTCAACCCTGTATAACAGTCTCCAAACAGGAAATATCTAGATGGAAACTTTATATCGCAGTTTTCTGCTCACATACAAAAAAACCATCCTTTTCTCCTCTTTTCCGAAATACATTTTAGGGATTTCGTCGTCTTCGTCCTGCTTGTTCCGAGAGTGTTGCAGAACACTACGCAAAGGGCGTTGTCTCCGAACCGCAAGACGTCCACGTTCACATTCTTTTTTTTTTCCCCAACGCCAACTAGACACGAAATGCGAAAACTCCGCCTCCTCAAGCGACCCCTGACCAATCAGAACGCAGCCCACAGAACTTGGCAGGAAACGGGAAGCAGCAGGAACCGATCCAGACTGTCAGGCTGCTTTTTTAATCTTATTTATTGAATAAAGTGAGAAACTGGACACGGATTTCATCTTGGGATACAACTGCAGAAACATTTCACTATGTTTTGGGTTATTTTATAAATGCGTGACCTCAGTAGCATGTTGTGCTTCTTGGATTTTTGTAATTTTTTTGAGGTTTGCTTTCCGATTCTTTTCTTTCTTTTCTCCCAGTCTGGGAGCTTCACAATGGCGTCGACAGCAACTTCGTTTGGCCGTTTTTATGTTGTGTACAGCGTGTTTGGGTTTGAAATATTAAAGTAAACACATGTCAGAAAGCCTTCAGCGTTGTTGACACCTTCGTATAAAGCAGAACGCAGTGCTGATGAATGCGGGAGATTAAAAGGTGTGTGTGTGTGTGGGCTTATTGTGTGTGTGTGAGTGATGGCTGAATTGTGCGCTTGCTTGTTCTCTCTCCCCACACACACACACACACACACACACTCGTCTGTAGTTGGCAGCTCACTTAAAACCAGGTCAATGCTCATCACAGAGCCCTTAGCTTTTGTGCTCCAAGTTAATGCTGCTGTTCTTATGCAGGAGAGACTCCACTTCTGCTCTCTCACTCTTTCATTCTATCGTTCTGTCTTCCTATCTCTCTTTTAAACTCTCTGACTTCCTTTCTTTTTCTCTCTATCTTTCCCTCGTTTTCTCTCCTTGTATCACTTTCTCTTTCTTTTTATCTCTTGAGCCCTTTCCCTCGCTCTGCCTTACTTTACATCTATCGGTCTTTCTCACTTTCTGTAGCTGTCTTTTTTCCTCTGTCCCTTTCACTCTATCCATCCATCCACCCATCCACCCAGCTGTCCATCTATCCATCTGTCTATCTATCTATCCATCTATCTATCTGTCTGTCTGTCTGTCCGTCCGTCCGTCCGTCCGTCCGTCCGTCTGTCCGTCTATCTATCTATCTATCTATCTATCTGTCTGTCTGTCTGTCTGTCTGTCTGTCTGTCTATCTATCCGTCTGTCTATCTATCTATCTGTCTGTCTGCCTGTCTGTCTGTCTGTCTGTCTATCTATCTATCTAGCTGTCTATCCGTCTATCCGTCTGTCTGTCTATCTATCTGTCTGTCTGTCTGTCTGTCTGTCTATCTATCTATCTATCTATCTATCTATCCGTCTATCTATCCGTCTATCCGTCTATATATCTATCTATCTATCTATCTATCTATCTGTCTGTCTGTCTGTCTGTCTGTCTGTCTGTCTGTCCGTCTGTCCATCTGTCTATCTGTCTGTCTGTCTGTCTGTCTGCCTTATCTCTTTCTATCACTTTCTCTTTTCTTTTTATTTCTCTAGTCCACTTTGCCCCTCTCTCTCTCTCTTTACATCTCGCTGTCTTTTTCATTTTCTATCACTTTCTCTCTCTACATCTACATCTCTCTCACCTTCTATCCATCCATCTTTTTCTATCTCTCTGTCTCACTCTCTATCTCTCTCTCTCTCGCACCTTCCATCCCCCTGCAGTCAACTTCATTTCTGTCCTTCATGCTTACGCTCTCACTACATTATCTTTCGTACTAACACTTATTTCTGTCTTTGATTCACAATCACTCAGTCTCTCACACACACACACACACACACACACACACACACATACACACATTCACACACACAGTAAATCTTTCTCTACACAGTTACTACTTTTCATGCCTGCTCATTCTGGTCCTCTCCCTCTTCTTCTTTCTTTCTTTACACACATATACATGTGTGAAAATTGAAATGAACCAAATCATCTTTCTCCAATCTTCCCTTTTCTCTGACTCACTCAGTACCTCTTGTGTGTGTGTGTGTGTGCGTGTGTGTGTGTGTGTTCTACACACAGATTCAGTGTGTACAATAAGACGTGCAAGCATCCAAACACACATTCACAAGCTTGCGCACCCCGGGAAGATTTCCTACAGTGTAGCCTGAAGAGCAGACAGATGGACGAGATTCTCCCTGTGTGTGTGTGTGTGTGTGTGTGTGTCATCTGAAGTTAATGCTAAATTGGGGATGTTTTTGTGTGTTTCCTCTTGAGTGTAACTTCACCTGAGGGCCGCGAGCCACTGTTTCATTTCTGCGTCGTTGCTGTTTTAATAAAAACTTGGCCATTACAACGCCATCCACTTGTACTTTATTGCCAAATTCAAACAAACACGTCTCCCGTGTGTGACTAACGCACCAAGAAAAGTTCCACACAGATATTGGAGAAACTTGCCCACTCTTTGGTTTTTCTTTTCTTCCTGCAGCAGGTCATTTCATGTTACTCTCACTGTACACGAAAACGATTACAAAACGAGAAGAACGATCTCAGATCAGATCCCTTTGGGCTGTTAAAGCGTGTGGAGGAATGCAGGAGTGAGAATGCAAAGTTAAACATAAACTATCATTATGACATTTTTGTAAATGTTATTTCAATGTTTAGCATAATTTGGCTGATTGGAGATGGAATCAGTCTGTGATTTGCTGTTTTGTGGCACATATATAACACAGTCACTACTGGAGCGAGCGTGAACTTTGGCGTGTACACACAAGATTTTGCTGGCAAAAGTGTACTGCACTCTCAGAATTTTGGCAAAAATAACGCTGCACTGTTTCCTGAGAAATATTGTCATATTCGATGTATATTCTAACTATATGAACATTGTATATAAATATCTGAACAAGGCATTTTCAGCACTTTTCATTGGTTAAATATTTCTAAAACTGTCAGACCAACGTGAAGACTGACCAATAGATTTGTTTCATGACCAAAAATGGACTTAACGAGGTTTCCCCTCGACAGTGACGATGTAATTAATTAAACCAAATGAAATGTCATCCATTTCATTCAATTCATTCTGCATGTTTGTTGTAGGACAATTCTGAGATCTGCTACTGTACCATAAAATATCTGATGTGCTTGAACACTTCAGTTTTGAAGACTTTTTGACAACAAAGATGGCTTTGAAACAAAATTTATTAGGCCAAAAAATGCACAGCAAATGCATGAAAGGTTATAGAAGTAGAGGATTTTGACCGTCTATGAGGGTGTAAATTGATCTACACTGATACATCGATATAGTGATCATATAATCAATCAGACATCATATTGTTACCAGCTGCAGAAACATCAACCTTGTTTTAAGTGCGATAACACCAGCTACTGTGGGCTGTAACTGAGGAACAAAAGTATCAAATGATATTTTAGTTGCTTTATGTGAACTTGATTGTGATAAATCAGAACATTATATCGTCTAATATCGATCACTGGCTGCTAAACTGAATCAAATCAAATCATAGCACGCTTTGTGGCCGACATCGATCCATACTTTGAATTGATATAATATTGTATCGTAACATTTGATCAATTTACTGATGTTTACTAACTACTGATGTGTTTTTGATTATAGACTCCAGTCTCCGGGCTCCGGCCCCCTTCCTTATGCCGTGTTTTCGGATCCTCTTCAGTGCAGGTTATTAGCAGAGCGAAATCGTCACCCACAGCTAAGAAAACCTCAAGACGCTGCTCCCGGCGGTATCATCTGCATGCTAAAGTGATTAGGACCTGATTGCGGCGGCTGCCGAGCGAACTGAGAGGATGGTGGGATGGAAATAATGGCAGGGTAGAAAAAAGAAAGTGTGACCTTTTGAAAGGAAGCCTGGCGAGGAGGGAGAGGGAGGCGACCGTTCTCGAGATCCGGCAGACTCTTGTTGGTTCAAGAGTCAATTAAAAAGAGGTTGTTGGCGGTAGAGAGAGAAAATTGAAAGCTATTTACAATCGTAGTTGTTGGAAAATGGAATCTTAATGGAAATCTGGGGTCAGTACAAGCCACAGAAATGACAGTAAAACTAAAAATAAAAGTAACCGTGTAGAAATGGATGGATGACAATCTTTGGATCCGTGGGTCAGTACTGTCTCTCATTTCCTTGAGCAAGACCCTTTAGTAAAGTGAGTGATTATTTGTTGTTGTGAACAAACCACAACGAAATGTGACCTCTGCATTTAACCCATCCATGAGGGAGCAGTGGTCAGCTAAGTGGACGGTACCTTGCTCATTAGTACCTCAGTGGTAACTTTACCGGCCCTGGATTTGAACCTGCGACCTTCTGATCACGGCGCGAACACCCTACCGTTACGCCACCAACTGTCCCTAAGGTGAGCTTCTTGCCGACCAGATTCTACTTCAAGCTATTCCTCACTTCTCTTCTAGACAGTCTTCCTTCAAGGTGGAAAACAGTTTCACATGAATTTCAGTCATTCATTATCCGAACCGCTTAATCCCAACCAGGATCTTGGCGGGGGACCGGAGCCCGTCATGGGAATTACAGGGGATCAACCCTGGGCAGACGCCAACTCACCGCTCTGCTGATATAATGTCTGTACTTCTGGTCTTTACCTTCTGTTCAACTTCTATAGCCAGGTCCTCACTGAAGCATCATTCTGAACAGTAAAGAGTCGGTCAAAATCCCGGCTTTGGAGTACACAGGTTTTCCACCTACACTTTGTTGGTTCATTGAAAGCTTGACCACAGACCGCACCGCTGTGAAACTGCTGCAAGGTGTGACTCATCGGAATGAAGCAACGCGACATGTCCTCTTTATAGTTGCTGGGACGATTATCAATGGCTTTTTACTTTGCTGGCCCGAGGCCAGCCTAAAATGAAGCTCAGGTAAGAAAAACCCAGTACAGACAGTGATCTACCGGTAGAACGTTTGCTTGAGGTTGTGGGTTCAAACCCTACCAGCATTACCAACATTGGATAAGGTGCTACCGGAAGACTGTTTCTGGAAGTCGCTCTGGATGTCAACGTCTGCTGAATGTAGTAAATATAAGCTTCACAGTCACCAGAGTCCTGTCATCTTACCCCACTTCTCACTGATGAAGATGTGGTGAAGATGGGCTGGGGGACTGCGACCCCAATAGGGATTAAGCGGTTCAGAAAATGAGTGAGTGAATATCTGCTCTTCACCTCCGTTTGCTAATTAAAGGGACAGGGAGTTACTGCTGTACGGCCAAACAGTGGTTACCTGATTCTTAAACTCACAATCTTATGATCACCAACACTGGGTTTCACTCACTTAGACCCCAAGCCCTAATCCTTTCCAAAAATGGCACCGTAAGACCTTTATTTGATGACAGAATTACACTGTTCCTGACTTCCAGGGCCCGTGCTTCCAGACCCGTCGTTCTTTTCTTTTTTCATACTGCCAGCGAAAAGTATGTTTCCGTTTCTCACAGCCGAAAGACAGGACATGCTCCATTTCGTCCGAGGACAATCTTTTGCCTCTTAAATAGGCACCATTAGCTTTTAAGGTGAAGTGTGTGTAGAAATGTTTAAATTTGCTTTTCGGCTCTTGAGAGATGTCCACAGGGAGAGATGGCCTCAGTAAAGCAGCACATTAACACGCAAGTTCCCTACTGTCATAATGCGTTAGTCATGAAGCGTGATGCCGCTGCCCACTGCGATCCATTCAGCTGGAGGATTGTAAGCATGGATCTCACACACACACACACACACACACACACACACACACACATACACAAAGACTTTCAGTGTGGGGAGGCAGTTTGATGTGCTGTGAAATTATGCATGTCTTCTCTCTTTCGGACACACACACACACACACACACACACACGGCAACAGTTTGCTCATGTGGTTTATGGGCACACCTACGGTCGAGACTCACTCATGTGCAGCGTGGCTCATACAACAGGTTGACAACTCAAGTGGGTGGGCGTCGTGTTTAGCCCTGCGTTTTGTTTTAAAGGGAAACAAAACCGACTTCGAGCAGAACCGTCTAAAAGCTTTTCAAAATAGTTTGGCTTGGCATTTTGCTTTGGCCCGAGCTAAATATTTGATTAGCTTGTTTCAGAGATATATGGTACAAATGGATGAAAGGGAACGCTGCCAGAGATGCATCCTACCTGCTTGAGTTGCACTGTGGGAAAAAGTGTGTGTCTGTCAAGAGGCTATGCCTTTTAAAAGGCTTTATAGGCAAGAATTGTATATAAAATATACAGCTGCATTATCTTCATTTGCATGTCCTTACGTTGGCGCCAGGTTTTTAAGGTCCGTCTGAGATGGAAGTTGTGGTAAGTAAACACTTACATAAATCTTACATAAACTCTTACCTTGTTTTTTTTCCAGCACGTCTGAGAGTCTTTGAGGGGGAGTATTTCACAAAGTAGGATTTCTCAGTTAGTCAGGCGATGTTTAAACTCAAGGCTGTACTCTCTTTCCCTCCCAGCTTTTTGCCTACCGAACTCCGACCTGGTACGCTGAGGTAAAATCAATGTATTTTGTGGCGAAAGCTCAATTTGTAATGGACTTTTAGGAACACCTACACCAAGTTGTAGGTGTCCCTTGCTGCGACTAAAGTACAGTTGCCAAGTCTTAGCCCTCCACTTGTACCTGAAACCCATACTTAGGTTAAAGTAAAGGTTCCTTTCACAGAAAATGTGCAGTAATATTGTCAGCGCCCAGGAAGCAGAGCTTGGGAGTGCTGGGTATCTCAATAGAGGTGTAACAATGAACACCAAGCCCATAGCTGATCGAGCTCAGAAACGAAAATGTCAAATATTTTAGTTGCTTTTTGTGATTTGATATGAATGGAGATGATCATATTAAATCAGCATAATGTCGTCTCATATCGATTATTGACTTCTGAATTGAATCAAATTGAAATCGCATTGTAGGGCCTTGGTCACAGGTTCTTGGTTCCAGGTTTGGTGGCAAAGTCTGCCACCAAACCTGGAAGCAAGGACCTGTGATGATATGAAAGAAGAACTCAGAAATGTTTTGTTAATGTTGCATAAATTATTGCTTTATGTTGAAGTAAATGGGGAAAAAAGTGTTATGGATTTTGACTCATTGATCAGATTTTTTTTTGTAACTTCTCCCAGCTCAGTGAGGCTCCTGTGGTAAAGAAACTGACCAGCCAGAGTAAAAAGCGGAAGAGAGTTGGGGTGGATCCCATTTCACCCCTTGGCCCTACCCTTTAGCCCTACCCCATGGCCCTTGGCAGGGGTTGAAATCGACCCCTACGAAATGGGACACCCCTTCAAGAACGTGACACGTCATCATTAGTCTCTGGTAAATTTTATGTAAGCATTTTACGTGATGTGTTTTTGCTGGATGTTCGACACGCCATCGGTTTTTATTTCCATTGCGTGAGCTGTTGCCATTTTTGTGTTTGTCTGCAGCAAACCGGAAATGTATAACAGCGAGTGACACCACACTAGCGATTTTATTCTGTGTTGTTTCTGTCAAACTAGACAATACACCGATTGTTTTAATGAAAATTTCTTTATTAATGGAGAAGTTACGTACATTCGCATGTCTTTTCAGTTCCGCAGCCGCGTTGCTGATAGTTTTTCTCATGGCATTCCGGGAAATGTTTCCTACCCCTCTGTTTGGGGTGAGCCTTCGAAAAATCTGAGTTTGAAGGGGTAGTTAGCCCTTTCCCTTCCCCCTACCCCACGGTCTAAATGGGAAACGGGACACCCTACCCTTACACGACAACGTGCAAAACAGAGAGAGTAGGGCCAAGGGGTGAAATGAGATTCACTCATGGTGTAAAAGTTTGTTGCCCAGCTAAGTGGCCAGTGAATTTGAGGTTGGTGGTGGACTAGTGCTAGGATGCTCGTTGTGGGTTCAAATCATAGTTCCGGAACTACCACCATTCAGCCCCTGAGCAAGAACCCCTTAACCCTTTAACCCCAAGTTGCTCCAGAGAGACCGTCCCTGCAATTAAGTACCGGAAGTCGCTCTGGAAAACCGTAAACGAAGAGAGAATAAAGAGAAGACTCCCAGCGTGGCTCAACACTGAAGCCCCTGAGTGCAGCAGCAGCAGCAGCAGCAAGGCCTTCAGGGAAGTGGTTCAAGGAATAAACAGAGGGATGAAGAGGACGACAAGTGGTGAATAAAACATCAGAGCGAGGCGTATGCCGTGCACAGGTGAGCCTCATCCCTTATTCATTCTGTTCCGGTGGGGCGTCAGCTCGAGATGGGACGTTCCGGCTGCTCGGTGACGTGACGTTATGTAGCACAAGCTTATGCAGCAGTTCCGCTAGACCTGCTGAACCTGACATTTACAGTAGGAATAAGGAGAGGTGCAGTGTAATGAAAAGAAGGGGACGTGAACCTGGAAGAGTGTCAGGATCAGGGCTCCTGAGCAAGTGTGTTACTTCTCGATGTCAGTCGGCTTGGTTATGAGGAAGTAGCTCTAAAAACTAAAAAGTTTTTTGTAGATAATATTTTCATGTCTCCCCTTCCCTCTCACCCGGATATTTCAGATCTCCCCCAACCACGTTCCTGCTTTTTCTCCTGCCTTATTTATGCCTTTCAGTTGCTTGAATCTACTTTAAAACAAAATATGATTCAACACCTGAATATCCCTAATATCCCATCACGCTGCCAACTACCGGTCCAGGATTCGCAACCTTCTGATTACGGGGCAGACCCCCTGCCACAGTCAAATGGGAAAAGTCACTCGAAAAATGGAATTGTGAATCATTTTTTTTATCAAATCGTGAGCCCAAGTATCGGAATCGAATCGTGACATTTTATGAATCGTATTCCCCTGAATCGTGTCCAGATTAATTCTCTCCCTTAAAGAAGATCTAAAACTTGAACATTTGGTCAAATTGGGGGTTGCAACTGTGAGACTGCCACTCTTAATTCTTGGGAAACGCGGTTTAGGCCTTGACAACGAGAGCATAACTTCGCTGCACCTTCATGAGACGCTGCAAAGGTTCTGGAAGTGTGAACGGATTAGTCTCAGTCTACCGACAGCCTTATCATTCTGAAAACACGGTCGAACGCTAAGCAAACACGTCCATCTCCCGTCACGCTTTGCGAGGTTCCTTTTCGGAATCGAATTGCAACGCCTCTATTGTCAGCGCAGGGAGACGTGTTCACAAAGCGCCTAAAATATACGCCTTATATCTGAACAGAGGCCAAGAAGTCTCGGGCGCCAGATCTCAGACGCTGGCAAGAGCCGTCACTGTTAATATCGGACTTTTGACGGCGTCTTCGTCGGCACGCCTTGGAAGGAGCCGACTGCGAAAGCTAATGAGAATTGGTGCAATCAAATCCTACCTGCAGGTGTCACATCTGAATCAGAATGCTTAATGACTCTCTCTCCTTTAGTGGGAAATAAAGCTGAGAGCTGTTTAGTAGCAGCGTGAATAAAAACGCTTCACGGATACGGACTACACGTATGAATAAAACATTAGCATGTTGAGGCACGTTTAATTTTGTTCAGGGTTTAATGATACCTGTGTGAGAAAAACGTTCGTGATGACCCCCTACTCTTGTTTGGAAAGAAATATTTCAGCGTTGTTGTCTTGACTTATTGTGGGGAGACAAAGCGACAGTTGGTAGTGTGACCGTTTGGGCGTTCGCCCTGTGATCTAAAGGTTGCCTGTCCGAATCTCGGACCAATGAGGTACTCATGAGTAAGGTACCGTCCCCAAGCCCTGCTTCCTGAGCATGGCCCGTGTCAGCTGGCCACTACTCCTTGTAGACGACATGAGCAGGTGGCCTCCAGTCACGTACGGCGACATTTTAATTTGAATTACATGGAGGTGTTGTAGTATTTCTATATATTTTGAAAGCACTTCACTCTTAAACTAGATATTGTTTAAAACCATGTGTTTACAAGAAATCACAGCTCAGCATACCACTAACAGGAGCATGTTGCTATCTCAATTTAGCGGGCTCACTCGCGTTAGCGCTTACAGTTATGGTAAACTTACCTGGCAGCCTCACAAGCACCCGGCGCGGACGCTTGACCGGAGCTTTATAACCAAGCCATGTCCCTTCCACAAAATGAAAAGAACGAACATACAGCTTTTTTCTGAGTTTTTTTTTTTATACGCCATCTTCAGCCAAACACGCCGGTCTACTTCGTTAGAAGGACGTGGGTAAAGGTTAAAAGCTGGCCTGCACCATGTCAAACCTCTTCTGTTTTTGTGAGTAAAGCACTCCTGCTGAAGAGAAAATCACCTCTTTTTCCAATTATCGTGACATCCCCGGACCTCGTGATATTAATGACTGCCGGTGCGTCAGCTGGTTAACCGGAAGTTCGAATACAAAGTGAACAAAGATGGCGCCCCCCGTGTAACCATGGAGAAAAAGGTGAATATGGTCATTAGGTGTAAGTCAAATGTTTGAAATATCCTAATCTGGCCTGGTACCAAGACCAGACTTTTCAATAAGATTGATCTTCAGTGAACTTTAGCTACATGAAAGGAAAGTCAGTA
Source organism: Distichodus sexfasciatus (assembly GCA_032718565.1). Classification (NCBI taxonomy): domain Eukaryota; kingdom Metazoa; phylum Chordata; class Actinopteri; order Characiformes; family Distichodontidae; genus Distichodus; species Distichodus sexfasciatus. The sequence continues at coordinate 295,860 of JAVGVS010000426.1, read as the reverse complement.
CAACCCCCTTAATACAAAACTTATGGCATCAAAAAACATATATGTGACCCTCCATGGCAAAACCAGTTGCTTGTCGCAAATTTTCAAAATTGAGTTATGTTTTCATGAAAGGGCATAAATCAAGCTTCAAAACGATACCTATATCGGACGACATATCAACTGAGATATCAACATTCAAAGGAGTCGGGTTTCTCCTGTCACGCCAAGTGAGAAACGGAGAAATCTGCCTTTGAAGTTGACTATCGCCGTAGCACTCACAGACGCTTGGTGCGGTCGCGGCTACGTTTGCATTTACGCTAGCCTACGCTGCATTCACAGCCACACGGATAGCCTACCTGCGTTAGGTTAACTGAACTCGGGAGACGAAGATGGATTCCGAAGAAAAATATCTTCACGCTAGTCAACCAGTGGATTTGCCGTAAATATTGGAGTAGAGCGGTCAAAACAGAAATTTTTAACATTCTGCTGGAATTGAATTCCTCACCTCAAGACAGTCACGTTTTTAGGATGGAAAGGCTACGTTTTTCAGCCAAATTTATTCACAACAGTACAGTATAGACCTTCCACTGTTTCAAAACACTAAAAACAAAAAATCCAAAATTTTACCCCACGCAACATAAACGCTCGTTTTTCTCGGAAACCTCCGTTGTGACAAGCGTCTGGTTTTGCCGTGGAGGGTCACATATTTGTAGAATGTTGATATTTAATAAATACTATTATATTCAAAAAGAACCGCAATGGTCTTGTTTTGGCATTTCGACTTTGATCCAAACCATAACATAATTGGGTCATGGTGTGAAAATCGATAGGGTATTATGAAATATGTATTGTTACATTGCATTCCCTCAAGACGTCCAGTCTGGTATGACATTTTCAACTCTCTAAAGCCTGCAACCTTCTCCAAAACACACACACACACATGCATTACAGTAAATCACCCAAGCAGTGAGTCATATTTTGCCCCGAGCTCATGATATTCAGCAGAGGTTCCCTCTCTTTGTCTGATGGATGCACTGTGATCAGGTCAATTTTCTCAGAACACGAATGTGTGTGTGTATGTGGAGAACATAAAAGTGGTCTGAATCTGCGAACAAACCTCTAAGAGGAGCGGCAGGTTACTCTTAACGGGCCCGTAATTGCAGCCCTTAAATCGAAGTGCAGGATGGAATCTTGGAAAATTGTAGCCATTCATTCATCTGGCTGTTGTGAAAGATAAAACCAAGGTTTTTATGACAACTTCTACATTACGTTGGAGTAGAGGCGGGGGGAGGGTGCAGTACTGTGAAACGCTGTGTCGTGACTGTAAGACCGAGCGCTCAAATCCTGACTAAAACAAAACCACAAGTTGAGTTCTTCAGCAAGAACCCCCAAATGGAGAACCTGTCCGTATAATCTGGAAACTCTCGAAATATCTGGAAAATGTTGTAAAATGTAAATATTGTGAATGTTTTGTGGGGTGGTGGCGTCTGGGATAAGAGGTTTTACGTAGATTCAAATCAAATTTTGCCACTTCCACCATTGAGCCCCTGAGCAAGTTGATCCAGTGGAAACGGAAGTGACTCTGGATTAGAGCGTTTGACAGGTGCCTTCACCGTACATTTAGAGGAAATTTCACGCAGTAGCTCTCTCAGATCCAGTTTTACCATTGAGCTGTCTTAACAAGACCTTTAAACCTCAAGTTGCTCAACGACATAGGCCCTCATTTATCAAAATGTAGGTAGAATCGGGTGCAAAAATCACTGTACAAGTTTCATGTGAGATTTATTAGACAAGGTGTACCCGGCCAATCGCAGCGTACGCACATTCCCGCCTCGATAAATCTGGCAGCTGGAAAAAATTTGGTATTTTTCCAAGTTTTGTTCATGGAACGTTTATAATTACAGCAGTAATAATAATTTTAAAAATGAAAGTTCATTAATCAAATATAACCCACAATAAACATTTTACCTGAAATATTAGTTATCTGCTTAACATCATTTTAGCGCAACTATTCTCTGACACAGCTGGATTTCCTCTGCTGCAGCGCGACTCATCTAGCACTTTATCCATCGCTAAAAAATACCACAGCGTAACATACAATTTTTTAATATTTACATATTATAGTAATTTTCCGACGCTTTTATCCAAAACCTTTTCCATTTCCTAATTTGCGTTTCCTAGTTTTCTTTTTAAAATGTACATTTAAGGCACCTGTCAAATGCTCTTATCGAGTAACTTTGGAGTACTAATTTTACAGGAATTTTCTTCATCATCATCATCATCATCATCATCATCATCATCATTATCATTGATGAGCTGTTGAACAAGACCCTATTACCCCAAGTTGCTCCAGGAAGACTGTCCCGTAATTGGGAAATTCAAGTCTCTCTAGATTAAAGCGTCTGGAGAATGCTGTAAATGCAGATTCACCGAATCATCTTAAGTCTCCCGGAATGTGCTTAAAGAAACACTGGGAATGCGCTGATTAAAACCCTGCTCACAGCTGCCAGAGAGCAGCAGCAGCAGCAGCAGTAGTCGGGAACCGGTGGGTCCGAGCCGAGTGTGTGCTGTTCTCTCGTCTTCAGCTGCCATTATGGCTGAGAACACACTCACACCTCCGTCTTGCTTCTCCCAGCGCGTGTGAGCGAGCATCTGATGTGCGAATTCTTGGACACGTCGCTCGGATTTGATCCGATCTATGAGACAGACGGCCGAAGCCTCTCCGCCCTCACACTGACTTTCTCTTCTCCTCCATGGCGGTGTTTTGTGAAGGCGCTGGTTGTCGGAGGGGCGGCGGAGCGCCGGGGCTTCTGGGTCGCCGTCTGGACTGGACGGAGGGATGGCAGGTGTGATGTAATGGCGCTTACTTAATTATTGACGAAGGCATTTCGTCGAGCGTGATTGGGTGTGTGACTCATATTGAACCGTTTCTTGTAAACCTTTGATGACCTTCACTTTCCTTTGCCTTCTTTTCACTTCTCTCCTCTTGCTTTCTCTTTTTTTCTCTGCTCTTCTTTTTTCTTGCTTTCTCTTCTCGTCTTCTCTTCTCTTCTCTTACCACCCCTTCTTACTTCTTGTCTCCTCTCCTTCATCCTGCTCCTCATCCTCATCCTGGTCTTTTGTTTCTGGACATTTTTTCATGTCTTTCTTGAATCCCGTTCCTCTCTTCTTCTCTTTCTCTTTTCTTATTCTTCTGTTCTCCTCCCAAGTCGTCCCATTTCTCCACATTTCCTGGCACTTCTTCCCCGTCCCATTTTAAATCAGCTTTTCTTTTAGCCTTCTTCTCTCTTCTCTCTATCCCATGTCCTCTCATTTCACCTCTTCTTAAATCTCCACTTTTTTCTCCTCACTTCTCCTCTCTCTAATCCGTTTAGTTTCCACCTTTCTTGTTTTTTTTCCGTCTTCTGTTCCGCTTTTGTTCCCTGATTTCTCTGCTATTTTCCTCTCTTCGTCATGTCTCTCATTTTTTGTCCCTAATTCCACTTGTTTCCTTCTGACATTTTATTCTGTCTCCCTTGCCTTCAGTTCTGCTCTTGTCATCTTGCCTTCTCCTCTCCTCTCCTTCCTTCTCTACCCTTTTGTCATGCCTTCACATCTCTATCTCCTCTTCATCTTCCTTCTTGTCTTCTCTTCTCCTCCCTTCTTGTCCCCTCTTGTCTCATCCCACTCCATCATCTTTTCTGCTCTTGTTTTTCTTCTCCCCCTCCTTTTTCCGTCTATAATTTTCTTGTCTCTTCTCTTTCCTGATGACAGCCTCCTCGGGGTTATCAGTTAAACCTCAAGTGGAATTAAAATAAAACGCTCTTCCCAGTTCTGTCTCTATCGATTCGCTTTTTCCTTCGCATCTCTCTATCAAAATACACGCATGACACACCAGGCCTGGCTGGTCAGGTGTTTTACTTTCTCTTCTTCTTTGCTGTAATAGTGCTTTTTCTCAAAAGCAATCCAATTGTATTGTTCCGTGAGCAAAGATCGACTCGAGGGGTCGCCTGCTTTTGAAATCGACTTCACAGAGATTCTCAATTATGAAGACAATTATGCCAAATTCACATGCCACAGTGGGAGGGGGGAGGGGGATTTTCCAGACCCGAATTGGCTCAGTGAAGGGGACGATTGTACGACTCTTAGGGTCTCTTTGAATTCCGAGTAGGGGGGTAGACACAGACAAATTCACGACTGAAAGACTCTTTATTCGAGCCCAATGTCGTCTGTGTTCCAATGCTACGGCACGCGGCTCGTCCCTGTCATTCCTGGGTGTGTAATAAGGCCCCCGACCTCAAAATTCGCAGCAGCGTCGCTATCGGCCACATCAAAGTTTTTCCTCTCCCCGGAAAAACATACTTTCGAATAATAGAGGCATCGTCAAGGCCTCGGTTTAATATTCATCAGGCCTGACTGAATCACCCGCAGGCCGCGGTGCATGTCGGTTTGGGGATGGAAAGGGAGACGCGAGCCGTCCTCAGACACAAGCCCAGATGAAAGGAGATGAAAGCTAGAGCAGGACGCTTTCTAATGCACAGACAAAAAGGCAGGACGAGAGTGGCAGAGTTGTTGTTGATGGAGGGGGAGAAAACAACTGTTGTTGTGCCTATTTCAGCGTAATCGCATCTCTGAAGCCAGCTGCTGGAGGAATCTTTATGTTCTTAATAAAAAGGTGATGCCTCACAAACTCCTGGGAGCAAAAAATAACATGTCCGAGTATGTGTTTTTTTGTAAGTGCTGTACAGTTTATTTTCTCCACTGATAGATCTATAATACTCAATCTTGTTATTTTAGTACCTTGTTTATGTAATAGCGGTGCACAAAAAAGTCGTATCGAATTGCGATTCTTTTTGTCGTTTCAAAATCGTTTCGTATTTTTCAGCTAATGTAATGAGTAGGGTTGGGTACCAATGTTGGTACTTTGAAAGGTACCGACCAAATTATGTCAGTAATACCGGGTATCGGTTCATGTCAAATCAAACGGTGCCAAACAGTGGTCACCAGCAGCGGCACACGCAAGCTGAGTAGGTACAGGGTTAAAGGTACCGAAATGAAGTACCGTTGAATATGGTGTTCGGTACCGATATCGGTTCTGATGTGAAAGGTACCCTTCCCTAGTAATGAGACTAGTTAACTTTTCCCCCAACACAAGTTCAGCTCACCTTTATTATAGATGATGCAATGTCAAAATCTGCCCTGAAAAAAAAATGTGACCCTCCACGGCAAAACGGAGAAATATCTTCACGCTAGTCAACCAGTGGATTTACCGTAAAAAACAGAACTTTTAACATTGAATTCCTCACCTCAAGAAAGTCACGTTTTTAGGATGGAAAGGGTAAGTTTTTCAGCGAAATTTATTCACAACAGTACAGTATAGACCTTCCGCTGTTTCAAAACACTACAAACAAAAAATCCAAAATTTTACCCCACGCAACATAAAAGGTCGTTTTTCTCGGAAACCTCCGTTGCGACAAGCGTCTGGTTTTGCTGTAGAGGGTCACATATCATCTCTGTAATGAATTGTGAATCGTTTATGAATCATGAATCAATTTTGAATTGATTCTTGGGCTCAAGATTCGATTCAAAATTGATTCACAATGCTTAAATGATTCACGAATCATTACCTAGATTAAGTTGTTTTGATTTTCTGAACCGTGCACCCCTAATATGTCAGACACTATAATATCTGAGCTCCTAACACCAAAGCAAACTCCTGTGTGACAACGTTCTTGGCAATAAACTGATTCTGATTCAAACAACAACACTTTTTCTACAAAAGTCAGTGAGCAAATCGCTGGCAACACGTTTGTGCAAACAGAGATTAGGGCTTTACGGATCCTGCCCTCTTTGTTGTCGGTGTGAAGTGCAGCACTTAAGTCGAGTGGATGTGTTCAACTCAACCAAGCTGACAGATGGCACATGACGGGCAAGTGGTTTGAAACACCATTTTTAACGTGCCAGACCTGGGATGCGCAGTTAAAATTCTAGATAAAATAACACTCCGAATGCTTGGTTATACTTTCTGTACTATAGCTGCCTCAAAGTGACACGTAGATTGAAAATAACTGCAATAAAACGAGCTGAATTGTGCCCCGTTCCCTCAGTGGTGAAGACATTTACATTATTTATTAGAAGCTATTTTCTCCTAATTACTGGGACGGACTCCCTGGAGCAACTCAGGGTTGAGAATCGTGCTCAGGGTGGATTTGAGGCTGGGATTTGAACCGATTTGAATCTTATGGTCACCAACACATGGTTTTAGTCGTTTATACCACTGTGCAAAACACAAACGTTAGATTAGTGTCTAATAGATTTTTAATGTGTGTATTATTTTCATCAAAATAATAGTAAAAAGCTACACCGTGGTCGTTGGTTTACATTTCGCACTAGCTAGTGTTAAAATGGGGCAGTTGGTAGCATAACAGTTGCCCCTGTGATAGGAGGGTCAGCAGTTCAACTGGCAAAGATACCACTGAGGTACTCATGAGCTAAGTACTATCTCCAAGCGCTGATACCCAGGGTGTGGCCAAGCTGCTCCCAACGGCTCCTTCACAGACGGGTTAAATGCAGAGATCATATTTGGTTGTGGTGCACTGTGTGCTGTACTGCGTTCACAACGACAAATAATCCCTGACTTCAAGTCACTTAAAATGAGACATTTAGCAGTTATATAGTAAAACACAACATAAAAAATCATTCATTCATTATCCGGTGTCGCGGCGGGGCCAACCCTGGACAGGCACCAACACACCACAGGACGTCAAAGTGAAAGTGAAAAAGTGAGTCGTTATTCATCATTATGAACACAGCACAGCACACAGTGCCTCACAACAAAATGTGACATCTGCATTTGACCCTTCCATGAAGGAGCAGTCAGCAACTGACATGGACAGGTTCTGGGCAGCAGTGCTTGGGGACGATACCTCAGTGGTACCGGTCCTGGGATTTGAAGCGACAAACTGCCCCATCAGCTGCCCCATTGTTTTGAAAGTTTGCTCCAGCACTGTTGAAAGGCCCACAAATAAACTTGCCCAGCCGGTCTTGCAGTCTTGACCTTTGTCCATGTCATCCCAAACCAAATGAACAGGGTTGAAGGTGACGCTGAAGGTCATTTCATCACTTTTTCTCCAAACTGTTTTGACAGAGCTCGAGGTTATTGCTTCATATCATTGCTTGAAGTGGGAGTCGAAAAGCTTTGACCGGTCGTGTTGAAATAAAGATCAAACTGAGGTCAAAGAGACTGCACAATGGAATCGTGGGCAAATACGGCTGATTCAAAGTTAAACACTTCATGCAGTCATGGGTTTTAACTAGTTCCGAATGGCATAATGGCACAGAAATTGGGGATATTACCGCCATCGTCTTTCTTGATGATTCTCGGGGGCAGTTGGTGGCGTAACGGTAGGGTGTTCGCCCCGTGATCAGAAGGTCGCAGGTTGGAATCTAGGGCCGGTAAAGTTACCACTGAGGTACTTATGAGCAAGATAACGTCCCCAAGCACTGCTACCCGGGCGCTTGTTAGCTGCCCACTGCTCCTTCACAGATGGGTTAAATGCAGAGGTGACATTTGGTTGTGGTGCACTGTGTGCTGTGCTGTGGTGTGTTCACAATGACAAATAATCACTCACTTTTACCTAAAGCTGCTTTGTGACGATGTCCGTTGTGAAGAGTGCTTCATGAACAAAATTGAGTTGAACAGATTTGACCTATTTCAAGCCGTTGTTTACACTGTAAAACCTTCATTCGTTGCTCTGCATCCTCTGACCCATCCCTTCTCTTGATGTAAATAAAAGCGAAAGTGACTGACTTCCCATCATTCATGCCTCGTTACTGCAGGATTGCTCTTTTCCCCATGAGGATTCCTTTGTCCTTGGACTCAGAATATTTCTCTTAACGTGATTGCATTAAGGCGTGCGGTTGGCCGCTATGGATGAGACACATCAAAGTTTCAAAACAGCCGAGGAACCCTGAGGCACTCCCGAGACGCTGTCTTTACCAAGGTCAAAGGTCATGTAAACAGTCATTTTTTTACACTCTCCTGGCAAAAAATATGTATGAAACCTTGGCGCTGTGAGGGTACAGAAAACGAAAGGCAATGGAGCGTGGAACATCACCTCAGAGAGAAAGTGAGTGAAATTGTTGTGGTTTATCTTTGGAAACATGAGCACAGTCACACTAGACGCATTAAATCATCATTTAATAAATATTGCAATTTAAATTAAGCGCCAAGTTCTGCCTCAAAGATGCCGAGATGCTCGGTGATGTCTGAATGACTTAAAACATCATATTGGATAGAATCCCAGAAATGCCACCTAGATTTTCTATCCCAGACCCTGAAATCACCCTTCCCAACTGGCCATCTGTATGTCCCCAGATTCAGGGGTGTGTTTCCCAAAAGCATAGTTACCAACATAGTGTACATTAGCAGCTAACATAGTGTACATTAGCAGCTAACATAGTGTACATTAGCAACTAACATAGTGTACATTAGCACCTAACAGTGTCAATTAGCAACTGACATAGTGTACATTAGCAGCTGACATAGTAGTTAGAAATCCGTTAGCAACTATGCTTTTGGGAAACGCACCCCAGGTTGGTCTCCATTGGAATCTAAATATTGTAACACGTTGCCGCTACAGTTCACGAAGCTACTACTATCACCCTTTCAAAAATGAACTGCCCGCACAAACCCCTCCTTTCTCAGTGTTTAGTGTTCTCCGGACAAGTCTTTGTTGTTTCGCCTCCACGCTGTTCTGTACACGGCGTGTCGTTAAGCTCCCTGAGTGGCCGTCGTGTTCCAGTCCCGCTTCCCAGACGTGTTGCCTTCTCGATGAATACTAAACAGGCTTCTACAGCAAAACATGGTCACGTGGAAAGTCGAGTCTGCCAGAGCGTTAAGCGTGCGAGGCTGCGTACGGGGATCTCTTGGAGGCGCCGGTCGAACACAATACTTACACAGTTAATGGGAAAACCACTTGAATCAGCGCTGATGTGAAGCCGCTCCGCCTGGGTGATGTTTCCAGTCGACATTCTCAATAGAATGTCCATCATACGTTAGCTAGGGTGGTGAAGGGCCAGGAGAGCAGTGTTGGGGTCAGAGATTCTTGCTTCCATCTTAGCCGAGGTGAACTCCATCCTCAGACTTCCATCTCGCAGTTGTTGCCAAGAACGTGCTGTGATGCATTGATCGTGTGATGTATTGATTATATCAGACTCCAGTTCTACCAAATTAGCCGAGGCTGTTAGTCAGTCAACTAACGCAGCATTTGCATTAGAGTGTATTTTTGTTTTTAAGCAGCAAGTGCATGTGTGTGTGTGAGTGAGTGAGTGAGTGATTATTTGTTGTTGTGAAAACGGCACACTGCATCACACTGAAATGTGACCCAGCCGTGAAGGAGCAGCTTTTTGGCAGCACCTGGAGAGCAGTGCTTGGAGACCGTACCTTGCTCATGAGTACCTTAGTGGTACCTTTACCAGTCTGGGATTTGAACCTTTCCCGTCCCAAATGTGTGTGTGTGTGTCTGTTTGGTCTATGCAAACATAGAGGATACCGTGCATAAGTCTTTATGGCCTATTTTATTACATTGAACTACGTTGGCCGTTAAACTGTAACGTTTTTAAATTAAAAAAATATTTTTTCATCTAGGAATCGACAAGATCTTGGCATTTTGCTGTGTATTTTATCCCCATAAAGAGCTAAACACACTCACACACACACACTACTCTTTTTGCTTGTTTAGCAGTTTAACAGTGCATTGATATAACAATGTTTCACTGTCTCAGAGAGGCTATTCTGTGTGTGTGTGTGTGTGTGTGTGTGTGTGTGTTGAATCAGTAATTTCATATTAATTTGTGGCTGTTCTAGCAACCTAAAGCAGCAGGTTGGGTCTGCCATCAACGCTGCATGCCTGGGGTCCTCGTCTCTCTGTTTCAGCGCATCACCATCATCCATAGGTGGGAAGATCACCCCAGAGGGTTTGTGTTGTTGGGTTGTCATGCCAACGCCATGCCCTGCTGCTTCTTGGGAAGAGATGTGGCTGGATGATGGACTCGTGCTTAGAGAGGGAGAGAGAGGGAAAAACATGTTGAAGTGTGTGTGTGCGTGTGTGTGTGTGTGTGTGTGTGTGTGTGTGCGTGGATGTGCCGGTGCGAGTGCACACATGGAAAAGCATGGCTGTGCACTATTAATATTCATTACTACTCTGTCCCTTTTGTTTAGAACCTGTTTATCTTTCAATCCTTAAATTATAATAGAGTATTAATAATGAAAACCAAAAATTCTATCCATTAAAGGCAAGAATAATTACTGACATTTCTTATATTTTTGTGAGGGGGAAATGAAAAGTAGCCTTTTATATAAAGAGTGGTTATAAGAGTAATGTAGACCTGGCTTTATAAATGTAGATTTTAGTCGAGGCCGTTATGTAAAGTTTAATGCGGCCGAGTAACAGCTCTAATAAAAAATGGAGTTGGGCCAAATGACTGATGACCTAACTGATTATAATTTCAGCTAATATCAGAATCTTCATGAACATTTGATTTATTAGGGCTGTGTGTGTGTGTGAGTGTGTGTATTACGGTGTGTGTTAGACCTCACTTGGAACTAGATACTGCTGAAGCAGGGTCTGGCTTTAGTCCTGGAAATAAAGGGATGTAGTGAATAGTCAGTGTAATTAAACTTTAAACTTGGCTTATTATCTGTTACAATGCTCGTGCCAAAATGTACAAGACCTTATTCAATTTCACTTTAATGCAGACATCAGATTGTGCAGGACGTGCTGATGATGTGTCTGATGCTTAATCGTTTTAAGTCAAGAAATATGTCGCAATTGCATGGATGGATGAGTGGGTGGACAAGATGGGTGGATAAACGGATAGATGGATGGATGGATGGATGAACAGATAGATAGATAAAAGATGAGTGGATGAACAGATGGATGGATGAAAGGATAGATGGATAGATAGATGGATGGGTGAATAGATAGATGACCAGGTAAAGAGATGGATGGATAGGTAGATGGAAGGATTGATGAATGGATAGATAGATAAAAGATGAGCGGGTGAATAGATGTATTGATGAACAGGTAGATGGAGGATAGGTAGATGGATGGATGAAATATAAGCAGATGGATGAAATGATAGATAGAGAGAGAGAGATAGATGACTAGGTGTAGAGGTGGATGGATAGGTAGATGGATAGATGAATGAAATAGAATAGATAGATGAACGCATGGCTGGATAAATGGTACACGTGGATGGATGAAAGGATAGATGGATAAATAGAAGGACACCTACATGGATGATGGATGGATGGATAGATGCTGAGACTGTAAGCAGAAGAGAAGAAACAAAATGAACACAAACGCTGTGTGTAGTGATGAATACATTTGAATATATTTACGTTGCTATGGATGACTGAACCTCGCTATTACAGTCATATTTTTTTGGCGTCCGTACACACATTTGCTGCTGAGTTTGCCGTCTTCCAGCAAGCTATATATCAGGCTGATTTGCCAACTTTTGAAAAGAATTGTGGTCTGTCAGATGCACTTACTTATTTTGCTGGTACAGGAGACGATCTCGCGATTAAATTCATTTCTCGATACGTTCCTGGGGATGATGGAAAATGCAGTCGCGTCTGCACACGGCGAGTATTATCAGACCCTTATATCTCCCAATGTGAAATCACTCTTCAATCAACCGTGCAGAGGCCACTCTGCTGACGGCGATGATGATGATGATGATGATGATGATGATGATGAAGGTGGTATTTTGTCATGTAGAAAAAAAATTTAACATGATGCAAACACTCATATTCGGGTCTTACTGTCTTTATGAGGTCCTCATGTAATGACTAGATAAATATCAATACTAGAGCTACACACTCAAAGACCCAGTAGCGTCAAAATCAAGTATCCTCACAGCCTCCGACATGCATCTTCATATTTCAGGATATATTTTATCCTCATAAAGTGCTTAATAACACACACACACTAAGTACCATGTTAGCTTGTGTATCATTTGAACTGCGTATTGACATAACCAGAAATGACACTGCCCATAGCATCCCCCACCACAATTTGGGAAACTATTTTTTGCTATTACACTCTCTAATTAGTTTCTATCCCCTCAAAACCTTTCCTTTTCATCTCCACCATGACAAAGGGACCAAAGCCAAGAGGAGCACAAATATAATCATCATGCCGCCGACCCACGAAGACAATAACCCTCCAAACCCGACACCCGGCATGTCTATAAATACTTGTTTAAATGTGGCTCTTGTTGTTTCTGGCCTGTACTGTAAGCGGAATAGCCATGCTGTGTAATTGCAGTATTGAAAGCTTTTGGTGAGGGAGGTGATGAATGTATCGGAGCCCGGTGCAGCCTGTAATTCTTTGGGTTTTTTTGAGGCCCAGAATTAGCACCCGGAGGCTACGTAAATAACCCCTAAAGTGTCATGGTGACTGTTTGTTTATGCACATGCCCCCCTTACCCATCATCCATCCGCTACGAACACGTCCTCCAACCAGCCTGCTGCGCCGCCACTAGTGAGAAACGCTTTACTCACCCGCTATGGAAAAAGCGCCTGCAGTGCTGATACCTTCGAACGAAAAAGATTCTTATCAGGCGCAGTTATGATTGCGCTAATTTAGAGCGGTCGGGAAACAAGCGTGATTCTTTTGTTGCGAGCGGAAAGAGCGATTTCCCTGTGAATAGCTCTCAGACGGAGCCAAATGTTTTGGTTTGTCGTTTATCAACAGTGTTTTTCCAGGTAGAATGGAAAAGGTGAGAAGGTGTGTTTTTATTTGTGTGGTTTTGAAAGTAGGGAGTCTTGATAGAACTTTCTATTTCCAGCAGATAGGGCCTAAAAATTCAGCTCATCTCAATTAAAACGAGACTCAAAGATGCCAGTGTAGCCTGAAAACTAGTAAAGTTAGAAAATTGTCATTGTGAACACACCACTGCACAGCACACAGTGCACCACAACAAAATGTGACCTCCGCATTTGACCCATCCGTGAAGGAGCAGTGGGCAGCTAACATGGGCAGCACCCAGGGAGCAGCGCTCGGAGACGGTACCTTGTTCATGAGTACCTCAGTGGTATCTTTATGCGTCTGGGATTCAAACCGACAACCTTCTGATCACCGTAACCGTTGTGCCACCAACTGCTCCATTGCATGACTGAGTATTTTTTTCTATTACTTTTTAGATATTTGCATCAAATTCATTATTGATAAAGATGCCCAAATCATCTGGAAATGTTTTGAAAAATAAATCAAATGAAATTATTCCTATGAAGTGACTGCAGTAGTAACACTGGATTGCATGTCACAGACCACCTGCAATGCCGCAGCAGACCACCGATTGAAAACCGCCCGCCGTGATCGTTTATGGTCTGCCACTGCATCGATTATGTGATTAATTTCAACACCTCTAGTGTGAAGGTCCACTATTGGACATTGACAGTTTCTTGGCCCTTTAAAGTCCACATTAACTTCCCCTCATTTTGAAGTTGCATCTTTGGGCCTTAATCCCAGACAGCTGAAGCTGGAGGAGGAGAACCTGGCAGGATTTATTTACTTGATGAGCTGGATTTTTCCTACCCCAGTTTTGCAAAACTCATCTGCCAGGAGTGAGCTGAGGTTAGGATATTATCATTGTTATAGGTCTAAAAAATCAGGCGCCTGTGGGGAGTCTGGGAGACACTGGTATGTCTTTATGAGCCCAAAGATTTGGGGGCCATGAGTCGTGATTCAATAGTATCTCATCTCAGAACATGAGTGTTTCTGTCTGAGAGGTTCTGTCTGGCTTCTGGAAATAAAGGATCTGCTATAGCAGCTGAATTCTTCTTCACGACCTTGTGTTTGTCTGTAAATGTTCTTCGAAACAACTCTCAGTTAAGTTTCCAGTCTGGGTGCATTTTTGATCTGGAATGTTTTCACCCTCACATACATAAACTCATTAGTTCTCCATCAGACGGGGACACAGAAGTGGAAGAAAAGCTCCAACATTGAGTTCTTGGTCACAGGTTAGACATCTGCGTAACTGAGCATCCCAAAAAGTGCTTGTGACGGCTTTGTGGATCTTCAGCTCACGAAGGCCTTGCCAACGTAATTATGTTTGGCATCTTAGGCACACGTCAGTGCTCGGATTACCTGAAATTAATCAGGTTTCTTGTAAAATTACAAACCTAGCTTCCAGTCGTAAGTCTCAGGTTTGCTAGAGCAGGTCTGTAAAAGCCAAAAAAGAATCCTAAGCTTTAACCACGTTGAAATTCGAGTCACAGAAAACATTGAAATTCGAGTCTGACGAAAGTTTCGTGTTCCGCGATCCGTGCTGTAGCTCTTTTTCCTTTCCACATGTTCTTCAGTCTGGCCTTCAAGGACAGACATACAGGCAGACAGACAAACAGACGTGGCCAGACTGCTGCTTGAACGACTCCTTCTCCTGTTCCTAGCCCACGAGTCGTGCTCGGAGAGGTTGGATCCTCCGCAGAACAAACTGTACCACCAGAGATGCCCAGATGGCATGGTGCTGGCCGTGCGTCACAACGCGCCATCTGATTGGCAACGCGTCTAACATAGTCACCCGGAAAAAAACAAAAAAACAATCGCGTTTCGATTGCGACGTCGTCTCATCTGCTGCTTTCTGACTCGAAAAAGTCGTCAACAGCTGGCTCAAATATTGCGCTTCAGGGGTGTCGGCCTCCTCGAGGTTAGTGCTCCCCGCTTTGGCCGGAGGATGAAGAGGATGTTGACTGTTATTCCACCAGCCTGAAATAGCCCGGCCGTAGCGCTGTGTTTACCGTGGGTGTGTTGATTAACGTTTGTGATTTTTTCCTTCCCTTTCGAACGGTGCGTTGCTGTCTGTATACATCAAAACGTCTGCGCCTTTGTTCCTGAAGGCAGACAAGCACGTTGCAAGTTTGAGTTTTATTATAATCTTGGCCTTAGGGCAACAAAAGTCGTACGGTCTCACTCACTGACATTCAGAAAGAGAGAGAGAGAGAGAGAGAGAATTCTCCCTCCATCCCATCCTAATATGGGACTGCAAGCAGCCGCCTACAACCTGCTAAAACGTCATTTGGACCGGCAGAGTGACGGTACAGCTCTCCCTTCATTAGTAATCTGTTCATTTCGTCCAAAAAACAGATGAGTTTGCTCATACCCCAGAATCCTAATTCATTCATTAGGCCTGGAAGACATGCCTTTGTAATACCTTATGTTGAGATTGAACTATGGTGTGATTGTGTCACCCCTCCACCTCCCTCCCTCCCTCCACCCATCTTTTCCCCCCGTTCCTTTATCCTCCTTTTATTCTCACCATTTTCTCTATCCACGCTCTCCCCCGCCCCTCCTCACCCCCACCCCTCTCTTTCTGGGAGCATATTTTGTTATAATTTGACAAAAGCTTGAAGCGAGCTACAGTTCTTTTCTCTTTTTTTCTTCTCAACAATGCATGGCTTGTTTGCATGGATCTTAATAATCTAAGATTTAGCCTCAAGGGCTCAGACTCAAGGGAATCGTTTATACCAGTCCAAGATCTTGGCCGCTTTGTGTGCTATGTGGCGGTGTTTTAATGCCCTGCAGTCTGATTAAATGAGGAGCTTTGTGGTTGTGATCTGATTGCATTTATCTGATTTCAATATCATTAAAATATTGCAGCTGTGGTTATCAGTAAAAAATATGGAAACTGTTTGTGGTGTTATGGTGTTACTGATTGTGATGGAGGTGGAGGTGGCGGTGGGGATTTTCATCACTCTGGCTGTTATGATGACCGCAAAGTTAAAACACTGTCAAACAGCAGTGTTACGTTAAAAAGTAGGCCATTCATCAAAGCGTGAACTTCACATCTCCCATGAACCCGGCCATATGTGCCTGTCTAGCCGTGGGCCTCGGCCAGGTGGAGAGCGAGCGGAGGGCGAGTCCGTAGTGTCAGAAACACACCATCAGTTGTGTGATTGGACCTGACCTGACCTGCGATGAACTTAGCAAACTCACTCGGGGCTACCCTGATCACAAGCACAACAGCTTGTATAATGCAGGCTGCAAAATTGTATTTTGTGTGTCTACTAACACTTTCTTTTTGTGTATTTATGGATCCGAGTCATGTTTTCATACCTGCTTCTGATTTGATGCCTTCTTGAATTTAAACAGTGAATGCATGAAACGGTCTACTTACTTTTTTTGTGCATAGGATTTGAGGAATGAGCTATTATTTGCAGAGAGCTGCCTTTTGTAAAACAATGGGAATGTGGGGTTTGAAATGTAATGAGTAATTTAACCTGATTACTTCAGCAAAGTTATTACACATGATTACTTTTTGATTACTTTTCTAGCAAATCTTTTAAAATGTGCAGTAGCAGTATAGAAAAGCAGAATAAATCCCACGACAGTTTTCAACACCAATCTCATTCAGTCTTTTATTCAAACTTGTTTAACCGTTTTGTGCGCAGCGTCCACTTGACCGGTCAGCCGTCCATAGTTTTTGACATAGTGGCTCATAATTCATTATTCATTAAATGGATAGTGTAACCTGTATTCAAAATCACAAACCAAGTCTAAATGCAGGTCAGATTCACAGAACTATTATTAGTGCTGGACCTTGTTCAGATTTCATTGATCCAAAAACTGCTGAATTGAATTGTCTGAACAGCAACAAAATGATTTTGATGTTTATATTATATATGTGTGTATATGTAAAAGAACTACATTTACAGTTAGTACTGTTAAATTATATCTGTAAATACAGTTGTAAATGTACAATTTGGTGTGATTTTGGTGTAATTTAGTTACATAACACGCTTACATGTAACAAATTAGTCTGCTTTAGGTGAAGCTGTGCATTTGTGCATTTATTGTTGTAATGCTCTGCAGACTGTTGATGTCATACATATTTATATGAGAAAATATTCAGAGCTAATCCATATCTTCAAGCGGGCCTGCAGACTGGACGTCTTTCTTTCTTTCGTTTTTTGTTCATTGTCACCACAGAGCAGCTGTCCCTTTGTGCCTTGGCATTGAGTGGGGTGTGGGGGGCTTCGATCCTTCGATTTGCTTCTTTGCCTCTAACCCTTCAGTCTTCCCTCTCTCTCTCTCTCTCTCTCTCTCTCCTACTTCCCTGTTCTCTCTTCTCTTTTCTCTCTCTCCCTCTTTCTTGCATTCTTGCTTTCACCTCTCCTGTCATTTACTCTCTCTCCACTTTGTTTTCTCTCTCCTCTTTTTTCTGTCTTATTTTGCCAATGCTTTCTATCTCTCCTTGATTTTTTACTTCTTTCTTTACCTCTTTCTTGCTGATGCTGATTTCTGATTTCTTGCTCCCTCTCTTTCTTTCTTCCTCTACTTTCCTGTTGTTTCTCTCTCTCTCTCTCTCTCAGATCACGTGACGCGGCCGCTCCACACACGCGCATCATAAATATGCAGGATATGAGCGCCGGCACACACACTTTACGCACACACTCTCACACCCTCTCTCACTCCCTCTCTCTCTCTCTCACACACACACACACCACATCACACCACACTCACGCCGCAACCCAGCGCCCCTCACTCTCTATGTACTCTCGTGCTGTGCGCGAGCCCAAACGAGCTCGTGAAGGATCCGGATTTAACGGAGGACGCGACCGGAGAACCGGAGAGCGCGCGACACCTGGCAAAAACTATGTGAAGGTAAATAATAAACCACTTTACTCGCCCCTTCTGCCAGATTTTATTATATCCTATTATATAACAAATATATGACATAAGAGTTTAATAGAAATGTTATTGTCCTAATTTTTTTTGTAAGAAATGTTTGTTTAAATTAAATAAACGCGCGCCTTTTGTGGCAAATTATCACAAATTGAGGTTTTATTTATTGTATTAGTGTAGAATTCTCTTTAAATGAATTAAAATGTTTGCAGGTATTTTCGTGTAAACATTAACAAAAACAACAACAACAATAACAATAACAATAATAATAATAATCGATTTGCTAGTAATCGAAGTTACTTTAAAATATGCTTTTTTATTAATACAAATTTAGCTAGAACCAAGCTTCACAATTCAACAAAAAGATTAATTTTTGGTGCGTTTTAATACAAAACAAATCTTAAAAACCGCTAAAAACAGAGGAAATTATTATTTTGATTTTGACCGACGACTACATCTAGCGGTGAAGCTCGCCACTACAGCGCAACGCGTTCGAACAGGTTGTAAAACCATATTTCATATTTTGATTATGAGATCCAAATGACCAATTTAGTCTGCCTTGATTAGCAATTAGCAATGGCGAGTAAAAGGTAACAAATTATCTAGAAATGTTTTTAACCTTTTAAATTTGTCTTCTGATAATGTGATGATATTTTAAAGTCATATAGTGTAGACTCATGGTTGTATGTGTTTATATGTGAGAATATGTAATATTAAGTGGGTATATATTAGTATATGGAGAGATGTTTGATATGTTTGCAGATTGTAGTAGGTGTTTTTGAATAACATCACACTTCTGTTCTAGTCTATGCAAAACCTATTGCGTCTGTTACTGCTGTTAAATCAATGTCAAAGAGTCAAGGCGTATGTCTGCCGTTTCTGACTCATTATTCATCTCATTTTGCTCAGGAACAGCTGGTTAACTGTGACTCCCAAGTGTGCAGACCTTAGTGCTCCCTTCAGATGAAAAAGAGATTAGCTAACCTACTGATTCCCTTTTTGATTAATTTAACATTTAATAATCTTGAACATATATGTCAAGTCTTATTTCTATAGACGTTTGATATATTAATATAGCTTAGTGCTGTAAAATTTATGGAAGAATTGTAAAACCTTTTCTCCTTCTGACGGATTCCTCGCGACGGGTTTAGAACATTTAGCTTTTTGTCCCTTTTATCCTGACTGTAGAAATCGTGGTTCATGTGTGGATTTAGGAGATAAGCTCCATCATGCAATCCTAATTCCTTGTGTGCATCTCATCTACTAGATATTGTGAGACGCACCATTGGCCATAGTGTTCCCCCCACCCTCAGAGCCAGACATGAAGTCTGTTCTGGATGGCGTGGCGGACACCACCTTCAGGACCATCACCTCCGGTCTCCAGTATCTCGGGTCCAACGACGCCAGCTATGATGATCCCACTATCGATGCCGACTTTATCAAAGGTGGATACTCCTTCCCTAAGCGTCCGTCTGCTTTCCGCAGCAACTCTTTCCCGGATAAAGTGGGTCCAGATGAGGAACTCATCCTCAGAGGGATTCCATTCTATCCTACCAATGCTACGGACCTGTTTGGCAATCGGAGCCTGGCAGAGGATGGGGGCAATGTGCAGTGTGGGGAGAACTTTATGGACATGGAATGCTTCATGATCCTGACCCCGAGCCAGCAGCTGGCCGTGGCAGTCATGTCTCTGACACTGGGTACCTTCACGGTGCTGGAGAACTTGGTGGTGCTGTGTGTGATCCTTCACTCCCGCACCCTGCGCTGTAGACCCTCCTACCACTTCATTGGCAGCCTCGCCGTGGCCGACCTGCTGGGCAGCGTCATCTTTGTGTACAGCTTCTTGGACTTCCATATCTTCCACCGAAAGGACAGTCCCAACATATTCCTCTTTAAGCTCGGTGGTGTCACGGCGTCCTTCACAGCCTCCGTTGGGAGTCTCTTCCTCACAGCCATCGACCGTTACATCTCTATCCACCGTCCGCTGGCCTACCGGCGCATCGTGACGCGCACCAAGGCAGTAATAGCCTTCTGCATGATGTGGGCCATCTCCATCATCATTGCAGTGCTCCCTCTCCTGGGCTGGAACTGCAGGCGCTTGAACTCGGTGTGTTCGGACATCTTTCCACTCATTGACGAGAATTACTTGATGTTCTGGATCGGCGTGACCAGCATCCTACTGATCTTCATCATCTACGCCTACATGTACATCCTATGGAAGGCCCACCACCATGCCGTGCGAATGCTGAGCCGCACCTCGCAGAAGAGCCTGGTGGTATACTCAGCCGATGGGACCAAAGTCCAGACCACTCGTCCTGATCAGGCTCGCATGGACATCCGCCTGGCCAAGACACTTGTCCTAATCCTGGTGGTGCTGGTGATCTGCTGGGGTCCCGTGCTGGCCATCATGGTGTATGATCTCTTCTGGAAAATGGATGACGACATCAAGACGGTGTTCGCCTTCTGCAGCATGCTCTGCCTGTTCAACTCCACCGTCAACCCCATCATCTACGCCCTGCGTAGCAAAGACCTGCGCCGGGCCTTTTTGGCCACCTGCCAGAGCTGCAGGACCAGCAGCATCACGCAGCAGTTGGACAACAGCTTGGAGTCGGACTGCCAGAACCGCAACCTACAAATCCACGCCAAGAGGGCGGCCGAAAGCTGCGTCAAGACCACTGTGAAAATTGCCAAAGTGACTATGTCCGTCTCCACCGACACCTCTGCCGAAGCCGTCTGATATGCCGACTTTGGTTGGGTGGTGAAGAGGGTGGAGCAGGGGGGTGAGGGAAGGAATAATGAAGCCATGCGTTATAAGTTTGCCTGCAAGAGTGGGTTCTGTTGCTTTTTTTCATGTTTGTCCGTGACTCAGTTCACTGAATGTGGGAATCTGATCTTTCAAGGAGGGACAGGTGGAGGAAAGGTCCAAACACAGCACAACAGGAGTTTGTTAGGCCTCTTTTCCTCGGATGGGTGACGTGTGCCGCTGTGGCATCTTCGTATTAAAGTGCCAAAATTGTTCGCCGAAGGGAGGGTGTACCTTCTCCTTCTTAATCGTGGCGTCACTTCTTTGCGTTGGAGTCGTTACTGTGTTCTTTGTGCCATTCTCATGTCCTATTAAGCCGCCCGAAAAAGGTGTGGGTGTTTTGAGAGCTCTTATGAAGGCGTTCTATATTTTTATACTTTGAAATCAGGTTTTTTGACCAGTTCTATCTTCTCTCATTGGGACAAGGGGCTATTGATCTTTTTAGTATGAAGTGTCTATGATGTATGTAGAATTGTAAATAGGAAGTAATACACTGTACTATAAATATATGACGTGCAGGCGTTCTCAAAGACAAAACGACCGATGTCTCATTAAGGATTGAGATGTTTCGTCTGACTCTTTGGTGCAAATGTAAAAAAAAAAAAAGTAGTGAATCCTAAACTAACAATGGGAGACTTTAACGTCGTCCTCCTGGAAAAAAGAAACGTGAAAACGTGTGAGTACTGACTTTGATATCGTTAACGCTTGTGTAAGAGTCTTAATTTCATGTGATGATGGTGTTCCGAGCCTCTTTCAAGCATCGTCGTTTGTGGGTCTCCTCAATACTTTCTGACTGTTGCAAAAGTAGAGATGTTGTGGATGATTTGGTTGGTGTCAGGTTCAGTAAGTTCAATAAATTGTTTGCCAGCTCTGCACAATGATTTGAATGCTAGTTTTGGGGTGGATGACACCTCATGGGCTCATGGGTTATTTTTAGGTAACAAGAACCATGAGAAGGATGCATTTATCTCATTTCGAGAGGAAAAAGTGAACATCTCACAACATCTCCGCGGAAGTGTAAATATCGCTGTTCAGTAATCGCAATATTAAATTATGATGTTGATGTTCTTCTTTGCCTTCCTGTTATCTGTGTGTTCAAAAGCAGGTCCGGATTCTGTGGCGTCTGTGCTTTACCAGACATTTATCAGTCTCCTTCTTTCTGTTTGGGAATACTCAGATTTGTCAAGAAGAGGCTGGTACTTGTCGAGGTGTATAAGGACAAAGTTTACTGGGAATACATTTTTAAGTGAAGAAGCTTGAATAAAAGAAGAAAAATTCTAACGTAGTTGTACAATGTTTTTGTGTATTGCGGTACAAGTTGTGATGAAAACTGATTCGAAACTTACGTATAGAACCTTTTAAAAAAAAAACAAAACAAAAAAAAAAACGAAAACCTTTTTTCATGTGTTGTTAAAAGACAACTGTTCTTTTGGTGTGCTGGCTACACCTCGATGAAAACAATCATTTGGCGAATGTGGTGGTGGAAGTATTAAGATTAGTTGTGTTCAATTATCGGGCTGGTTTCTCCCACCCATTTTAAGCCAAGTCACAGAATATATATAAAATCAATTATCATTACAAGACAATGCCAACACTAACCATCATATAACAGCAGAAAGGATCTAACTGAAAAATGTGTGAAAATGAGTTTTTGGTTTGTAGTCAAAAAAAAATGATGTGTTTTCTTAATAGGTGACACTCCAACGCAGGGCTGTCTGGGGTTAAGGGTGCGTTTTATCTTGTAGGATTGAAGTTCGGTCGATGCAGATTAAATAAGGTTATAACCTGTTGAAGGTGTTGCTACACTACTGCATTTTTTTCTACAATAAAATTCTGTCTTTTCTTTTTAGTACTAGAATTCCACCGTGCATATCTACATTGTGGGTTCTCATTCCAGACAAACATCCAAATCTCATCTCTAGACCACTAAACAGTTTTTTTTAATTATTGAAAACTCTTTTGGGTCTAGAACCAGGCTTAGTCCAACCCTCTAATTTTCTGTTGTGTTCAAAGCATTTCGTTTCATATCATGAAATATGTTTTCAGTAATTATTATTAGCTGAAAATTGCCGTGATCCTAAATCTTGCTGTTGAATCTCCGCTGGCAGCTGTAGCTGCTCCTTATTCGCTGTTGTTGTATGTGTGTTGGTGTGTGGAGTGGAGGTGAAACACCACAAAGCTGTTAAAGTGGCTTCTGTCCCAAGGTGGCTCATGACTGGTTCGTCTGAAAATACTAACAAAACACTGAAATCCGTGGCGGCTTGTAATCTCTGTATCGCAGTGTAGTTTGTTTCAAGCTTTTGAATAAAGTCACAACATGACTATCAGCAAATATGTTGAATTTCTTTTGGCTACATAATTAGATAAGGGTTTATTAGTTATATTGCATTGCAAAGTGTGGATATTTACATAAAATAAATGGTACTTTTTCCTTCGTGTTCTGAGAATGTCTCTCTGTGCACGTAAATGACCCCAGCTGTCCTTGAGCATGCTCCTGGCGCCCTCTTCTGGCTGCTTATTGAATAACTGATGTTTTTTTCCTTTCTTCTCACACACTCCTTTGGAAAATTAATTAGCTGACCAGCAGCAATTCCCAGAACTACATATATTAACTTATTTAAATAACGGATTCACAACATGGACACGACCTAACTGGTACTTCACATTGTTTTGAACCCTTAATGTGACATCTAAAGATAAGTGCGTTATAAGATATTTATAGTGTGATCTAAAGTCAGTTACAGCTTTATTCAGCCTAACTGAATCAGTGTTTCCTCACTGAATCATCTTATCAAAGGGATTATTGATGACAAAAACAGCCTCGGAAGATAGGTTTAATGGAACACATCCAGGCGCGGATTAACGCACAGGGTAGATATGGCTGAAGCCTAGGGCCCCCCACGTGTGCTAGTCTGTCAGGAAGCCCCGATTAGGCCAGTAAAAATACCAAGTCTATTAAAATAATCCGGAGGGTTGGACTAACAAGTTGTTTTAAAACCAACTTGCAGTATTCGACACCAATAACCAATTCCTTGGCTTGCATCAATGAGCAATGTTTTAAGTCTTGAGTTTAAATTATTAGCGCGTGTTGAAATTATTGGGTTATGCGCCTTACATTACGTTAAGGGTTTACAGATTAATTACATAGACCGAGTTGGCGCTACAAAGTCGGCATATGGCTGTTTATCCATACTACTGCTCAGACTAAACTGCAATAACGAGACTCCATGTACTGCAATTTAGTCCAAAAACAAGCACATGGAGTACGACCACGAAAACAGCATTTTAAACAAAACAGATGAGACTTAAGACACTTCTGCAATTACAAACCTTTAATAAAAAGTTTACAAAAGGCGTCAAATATACACAATATGCAAGAACAAAAGCAGTGGCGCCTCCTCCGCACACCCGGGATGAACTGCTCTGCCCCTCCTGCAGACAGAATAAAGTTGTAAATATTGGGTTTTTAAACCATATGAATGCAGTTACAGTGAACACAAGACATTAGTCGCTTATCAGAAGTCAGATCCATAATATAAGATGTCAGTCAGAGACGATCAGGTTCGGGATAAATTCATCATTAAAGCAACAATGCCGTTTCACACGTGCTTACCGCGTGGGCTCGGAGACAAAAACACTTACCGGCTAAAACGCCCCAGTTCAAAGCACCACACTAAAAAACAAAATTTACAATGCATTGTTAATTGTAGCTAAAATAAACGAAGGGGGAAATCTCATATTCATTTAAAGTATGTGATACTAACGCAAGATTGCGATAAAGTGGCCAAAAACAGAAAAAACTCATGAAAAGAAAGTAAACGTTACACAGTATATCGACCAACTCTTTATATTAATATATTTATACACTACTATTAATATACAACTGAAATACAGATGAATAACTTGTAAGACCATACTCACCAAAACCCGCGGGAGAAATAGACTATATTAAACGGCGGTGCCCGTTTTTATACAGTGCCACTTCCTCGCTGTTACTCAACGCAGGGTAAGTGGCACACACTGCCCCGTAATGTACGACAGCGGCATTGCAACAACTAATACGACAATTTTCATTTTTAGCACGTTGGGCATTTTTAGTCCTCTGCACATATTTTTAAACCACTGCGCACCGACATGATAAGAACTTGTGTATTAAAAAAAAAAAAAAAGTAAAACAGTAACCGGGCAGTTCGACTCAAACGTTACCTGAAAAGTATTATGTCTTTTCAAAATAAAAGTCATTTAATCAGAAAATACTATTATGCTGGATATATATAAAACGCAATTCACCATGAGATATGTTTGATTTTTATTTATCCCAAATTTGCTTTGGGTTTACATATTTGAATAATAGTGACTAAATATTAAAAACCACCACTTTTGGTATTCAAACAAGCGCACCATCTGAATCGCGACTTTTATGTTACAACACGGATTAACATTCTTACTTTGGCGTTGTAATCTGAGCTGTTAGGAAGAGTTTGCCGACTGACAGTATGTTGATGTTACTCCCCACTATCTAACGAGCAGCAGAATGTAGAATGTAGAAATAACACACACTTCACAATGCGTCGCCTTCAGGACCTGTTGCTGTTGCTGTGACGTTTGTTGTTAACTAATAAGAGCAGTGCTTTGAACGGAGACTCGACCACGAAGTTTCAAGGTAACTAACTGCAAAGTTGCGTGGGCGATTGGATCAGTGACGTAGTCGGATAAACGCATGTATTTATGCTTGATTTGTCAATGAAACATGAGTTTAAAGTCCGTGTGGAGAGTTTAAAGGGGGATATTAAGAGGTAATCAGGCTCAATGCCACATCAGCATCGCAGGTTTGGTGTAATGAGGAACTGAGTGTCAGCTGACTGTGTTCAGGCCTCCGCGTTCCTCAACACCATCAATCATTAATCTTTATTAGTTCATAAAACATCTGCACAGCTGTGCATTATTGGGAAAAATACACTGCAATAATTCAATATTTTTTCCTGCGATATATGTTGGCATTAAAAATACTTGTAAATGAATAATTTGAATACAATTGGAAAATGGTTTTAAAAGCTTAGTGGTAAATGTAAGTTACTTCTTGACTATTTAGGAGTTATACAAGAGTTATATATTCCATATTCCACATATAAAATGTTATATGTACTGCTGTTACAATATAAATGTACTACTATATGTACTTTATTATATGTATTAAAAGTTGCTTTTATTTATCTATTAAAAGCTGTTTATATATAATCGTATACCAGCAGCTAATTTTTTGCAAATGGTCTCTTGTTGTTTATAAGTCTTCATGTTTTGTTTCTTTGCTCTTTTCCCAGATGGCAGGGTTTAAAGTGTTTGTAGCTTCTCTCAGACTGGGCTTCAACATGTTGAGGGACGCAGCGCAGCAGTATCCTTTCATTTGCTTTTTGCTGATGTCCATGCTGTCCTCAACCGTGATCCTCAACAGGTGAGTGGCATGTTTATTAGCTAACAATGCCGGACTCTAGCAACGAGTCAATCTGACGTAGGGCTGGGCAATAAATGTAAAATTGATTGAAACCATCATTTAGAACCTCTAACTTATCTTGCCCATGGCGATTATTTATGTGTTTCCTTCAATTATTTTAAAATCACAAAGATATGCCTTTCATTAGAAAATATATACCAGCTTTCAGAGTTGAGCATATTTACAGTACATACCTTATCAGTGAACTATGAGGGGGAAAAAACAAAACCGATAAATAACTTAAACAAAAAAAACTAAATTAATCATTAAAATGAAAAGTGATACTGATTTGATATTGTCTAGCCCTGTTTTGACGTTTCTCTCTGCCTCTCTTGAAGGTATTTGCACATTCTGATGATATTTTGGTCATTCTTGGCCGGAGCAGTCACTTTTTACTGCTCACTCAGCCCAGACACCCTCGTGCCGAATATATTATTCTCTATAAAAACCAAACACAAGGTAAGATTAAAAAAGACTTTATGTAATTTTCTTGGTGTGATGAAATCACATTAAAAACTGACCTGTTTTCTGGTCTGAACGCAGCGTCCGGAACAGCCAGAGCTCTTTCCGCAGGGCCACAGTTGTGCAGTTTGTGGGATAAACAAGTGCAAAAGACACAGGTGGGATACTAGGGTGGGATGATAGATTGTTTGTTAACTGTTCTTTTTGTGAGGATGATACTTTGCCTGAGACATAAATAATTAGGGTCAAACTTTTGCAGTGCATTGTTTTAATATATTGCAGTTATGTTTAGATTTATTTGTTTTTTAATTCTTTTATTTTATTAAATAAGGCATTTTACAAAATAAAAACAGTGCTGTTACAGAGAATAACAGTACAATTTAAAAATCTTTCCCATCCTTTTTCCTTTTTTGCTTTTATGCAGTGTGGTTTTTATGTTATGTCTTAGAACCATATTAAAGAACAAATGGAAAAGGATTTTTAAAATGAAATATCATTTTTAATAAATAAATAGTAATATATATGAAACAGTTATAAATAAAAATGTAAATAATACCAATACACATAGAAATAGGTAAATGAATAAAAATGCCTCTAATAGCTGGTGCATAAATATCCCTCTCTTGTTT
This sequence comes from Distichodus sexfasciatus, assembly GCA_032718565.1. Classification (NCBI taxonomy): domain Eukaryota; kingdom Metazoa; phylum Chordata; class Actinopteri; order Characiformes; family Distichodontidae; genus Distichodus; species Distichodus sexfasciatus. Next base: position 268,824 of record JAVGVS010000426.1, on the reverse strand, counting down.
AAAATTATTATTTTTTTTTTTTTCTTGGTAAATTTTTCTTTGACTTTTGAATGCTTTTGTAAGGCATTTTTGAATGTCTTCACTTTGTCCTTTAAATAAAATGTTTATTTATTTTATTATATTTTATTTTCCCAGACCAACGCTTCGCCTTGAAAGCTACCAGCCATGGTTGGGTTTGAAAGTGTACTCCAAAGTAGACGCTTCCATTGGAGAGGTGGAGTGTTATCATTACTGTTAATCAATCAAGTTTTTAGAATAATCATGTCTTCAACTCAGCACTAATGGTCTTCGTTATTCAGGGTCCTACTGACTGCAGGTTTACTTCTTATTCACTTAAATAAATATGGATCCTGCTTAGTAAAGTCAGAAGCTTTTCTGTCGGACTGGACCTGCAAACTGCAGCTTTTTCCTTGTAGGTAAGAAGACATGCTGTAAATCATGAACTCTCTGGTTTTTATTTGTCTTTAGGTGTTGGAGTTGGTTCTGGAGAACTTTTTCTACCCATGGTACAGGTATGGGGCATTACACTATTTTCATATTTAAATACTGTAACATTTTATTACTTTGTACATCAGTAAAATGATATAAATAGTGTTAGATAAAAGGCTCTCTAAAGATGACTCATGGCATTGTAGATTCCTGTACATTCGTCACATGAATTATCGCACAGTTAATTAAGCTCACAGGTATAGCAATTATTTAATATGTACACAATCATGAGAAATGTGTGGTGTCTACGTTTCAATAAAGACTTTAAAATATGAATTTAAGGCCAGTGTCACAAATAATTAACCTAAAATGAACATTTATCTGCACTATTATTTTGCCTATGAAGACTGTAGAGGAAAAGCAGATGATAATTATATGTATTAACATAATTATAATGATCATAATTACAGCATGTGTTATCAGTCCCATGATCTTGCTGTCCTCCACTGGACATATCCACCCCAAATTTAAAAAATGATATATTTTCTCCCCCAGGGACATTACAGATGACGAGGCCTGTGTGGATGAAGTCAGACAGACATTCCGTTTTTTCGCATCAGTTCTGGTTCGCAGGGCCCAGAAGGTAAGCTGCTAACACACGTCTCACAAAGTGAAAATGTTGGTTGATGATTTGTGAAATAATTCATTTATTAATACAGCTGGACTAAAGTCTGTTCACAGAGACTTGGTATTTGGTAGCTTTGAGAGAAAAAAATATATAAAAATACACTGGTTATGGGGGTAATATTTTACATTTTTAAAGTTGATATTTTTGATCCTAAACATGTATCGTATTAATAGCTTTGTGCATTGCATGAGTAAAAAGCATAGTAATTATTTTTTAATAACGTAACAGTTGAAACTAAGGGTCAGACTGACTCTCTGTGCCGTTTACTCTCGACTCGCTGCTTCATTTAATTTCCCAGCCGCAACAGTCTAAGTTAAGTGGAGAGCAGCTTTGCTTACTTTACCACAAGCTGCTGCTGTTTAATTTGGAATAATAAAATGTTTAAGTTTCAAATGTAAGTTTCACAGTTTTATAATTCTACTAAAATGTTTATTTAATATTATTTAAAGCTAAATTAAAAGAATGTACCATGTTTAAATAAAGTTTTTTAAAATTAAGTTTTGTGTTAGTGTTTGTAAACATTGGCCCCGTTAACTAGCAATAATCTGTATCGACATTGACCCTGAAAAACCAATATCGGTCAACCTCTAGTTGAAACGACCACCTGTGAATTACTATCTAGATCCTCAACACGCTCTATGACGTGATTGTTTTACAGGTGGACGTTCCATCCGTCGTCACCGGCAAGATGATGAAGGCGGCCATGAAGCATATTGACATCTGTGTGAAGGCGCAGCAGAAAGGTGAGTCACGTGATACGGCTGCGGGTAAAAAAAAAAAACCTGTTGACTCCTGTTTGCATAAAGCCCATATTTTCTCAGGAACAACGCTAGTAGAGCCCAGGGGGTTTATCTTCTAAATAAGAGTTTTATTATCATTATAGTTTCATACAAGAAAATACTGATGACAGACATCTTTCCATGTGCAGATGCAGTAAAAAAACAAAATAAAAAGTAATGCACTGGTGTGGCCCTGTCAAGCACGGCTGTGGTGCAATGTCATATTTTTGAATGTATCAACAACAGTTGCAAGCTTTCTAACTCCACTAACAGTATTCATCCAGAAGTTTGCCCTTCATCCAGTTAAAACATCTGTTTCTTCTCTTTCAGGAGTGCAAATTTTCCAAATTGAGTTATGTTTTCAGGGCATAAATCAAGCTTCAAAACGATACCTATATGGAATGAATGGGACGACATATGACTGAGATATCAACATTCAAAGGAGTCGGGTTTCTCCTGTCACGCCAAGTGAGAAACGGAGAAATCTGCCTTTGAAGTTGACTATCGCCGTAGCACTCACAGACGCTTGGTGCGGTCGCGGCTACGTTTGTATTTACGGCAGCCTACGCTGCATTCACAGCCACACGGATAGCCTACCTGCGTTAGGTTAACTGAACTCGGGAGACGGAGATGGATTCCGGAGAAATATCTTCACGCTAGTCAACCAGTGGATTTACCGTAAATATTGAAGTAGAGCGGTCAAAACAGAAACTTTTAACATTCTGCTGGAATTGAATTCCTCACCTCAAGAAAGTTACGTTTTTCAGCCAAATTTATTCACAACAGTACAGTATAGACCTTCCACTGTTTCAAAACACTAAAAACAAAAAATCCAAAATTTTACCCCACGCAACATAAACGCTCGTTTTTCTCGGAAACCTCCGTTGCGACAAGCGACTGGTTTTGCCGTGCAGAGTCACATATAGGGAATCTAAAATATCAACCCCAACATTTTTTAAGAATGTTATACACATACCAAATGTATTTTTATATAAATAAATAATTGCTCGCACATTGTGATTTCAACAGGTATCTTGTCAGATATTATTAAGCAGAAGAAATGTAAGCAGGAGAAAGAAGCTTCCCAAAGAAAAGAACTTTTTTGTTCTTGCAAAATAAATGCTGGGATGTTAACACCTGCAGATTGAGAATGGACTTACATTTTGAGATGAAACAAGGTATTTTTCTATTAAAATGACTGTTGGAAGGTTTATGGGCAGGTCGCAGCGTTTCCAGCCTTAAAGGACATCCTGAGCTTAGCCCGAACTGGACATAAATTCAAGGAGGAGCTGAGGATTTTTTTCCGTTTGTCTAAAGAATATTGAAGATGTCATAGTAGACTACAGACTATAGTAGACTGCGCTAATTATCATTTAATTTCCAGATGCATGCACGTTAACGAACTAAATAAGCTCTACAATTATTTTGGCTACCTGCCCTACCCTGGGCTAAAGCACCGTAAAAATCGGCTGGAGACTGGAGGCAGTGTCGCCAAAAGTACAGTGAAGTAAATGTGTGTGTGTGTGTATGTGTGTGTGTCTGACTGTACATGCAGTGAAGCACCCTGAAGGCCTGCAGCAGGCTGCGTTAGAGGAATATGGCCCAGATCTCCACGTAGCGCTGCGCAGTCGCCAGGACGAACTGAATTACCTGCGCAAACTCACCGAGATGCTCTTCCCCTACGTCATGCCTCCCAAATCCACTGAATGCAGGTGCAGAAAACACACACACACACTCTTGCACACACACTATCTAGTAGAGTGTAATACAGTGAGGACGTATCCAGACACAGTGCTTAACGTGATGAGTTGCTTCAAATGTTATTTAGTTACAGTGACTAGTTGTTTGGTAAATGTAACCTACCAGCAGGTGGCGCTTTGTACTGATCTCCTTTACAGCAGAGTCTGTGGATGCAGCAAAAAGCGTGAGAACCGCGCAGCAGCTGTGAAAACGTCTCAAACCACACTTTGCCAACATGACAAATCTTTTAGCTGACTCGGTTTCTGACCCTGTGAAGTGCTTTTCTGATCAAATGCTTCGAGGCAGTTGGTGGCGTAACAGTTCGCCCTGTGATCAGAATGTCGCAGGTTCGAATCCAGGACTGGTAAAGTTACCACTGAGATACTCATGAGCAAGGTACCATCCCCAAGCACCGCTGCCCTTGTTAGCTGCCCCCTGCTCCTTCATGAATGGGTCAAATGCAGAGGTCACATTTAGTGGTGGTGCACGATGTGCTATGGTGTGTTCACAAGGAGAAATAATCACTCACTTTCACGTAAATTCCAAATGTTTGCTTGAGGCTGATTCACCATCTGGCTCCAAAACCTGATTCCAAATTTTTTTTTTTGGTCTATATCCCTAAATAAGCAAGCGAACTAAAAAACCACAGACACAAAATCCAGAATTAAAGACCGAAAATGGCAACACATTGCAGTTTTGAAAGGAGTGTTCTCCCCAAACGTTCACAGATGACATGAATGAATATTAGAGCTGAAACGATTTTTCGAATAACTCGAATAATTCGATTACAAAAAATGGTCGAGGCAAATTTTAAGTCGTTTTCGTTTAAGTCATTTTATTCTCTACAGCATGCGCCGCTTGTGTTTCAACACAGACGCTTATTAATGACGCACAATATTTTCAGTGGCGCGATCAAAACGAGAATCGATCCCTCTGAATGTGAACGTATTTGTGAGATATTCCGTGCACAAAAACAGAATTGTGTAAAAAGGCATAAATGGCATTTTTTGCTATGTAAACGCGCGCTGTGTTTGTGAACGCGTGAGCGCCCATGTGAGCGCCATTACTTGCTAAAACGCTCCGTTTCCGTCAAAGCATCCCCTTTATTACGGACAAAACGCATGTTTTAGCTGATAAATAACCACAACAACCAGCGTTCCACTCACAATACAGCCATTTATTAAGATTTTCCCATCGATTTTTTTCATAGTTCATTCCGGAACGCGTTGAACCTTTATTGTGACGCGGCTCCGTGGAGTGCACGGGGGATTGTAACGTGGGAAATGCAGTTCTCTTCCAGAAAGGCCAAAAGCTACTCATTTTATTGGCCAAATTGGTTCAAAATGACCCTTGAACTTCATGTTTCTTCTTTTTCATTTGAATACGACAACATAAAGCGTATTTGACTAACTTCTACTCACACTCCAATAAACCTAATAGAAAATGTATTGTCATTTTTGTTTTTAAAAAAAATGTATCCGATTACTTAATTAATCGATATCGATAGATTATTTGATTACAAAAATAATCATTTGTTGCAGTCCTAATGAATATGAATGTTGAATATCAATGTAATGTTCATAGCTTTTATAACGGGAGCAAGTCCAAGTGAGGCCTGGATTCAACCCCATCTGACTATGTCACACAGTGCAGCCGAACCAGGAGCACCGTGCAACACCTTGTTAAAGATATAAAATGCAAAACCATAAGTTAGGGAAGTTAGAAGAAGCACCTAAGGAGACAAAAGTTAGAGAAGAATTTATAACCGTGAAGGGCGAAAAGGTCCCAATGACTAAATGGAGACGGAACAAAAAAAGGAGAACAAACAGGAAGCGTAATGAGGTGAGGCTGAGAGGGTGCATACAAAACTCAACGTTTAGACTTCAACATCGAGCGGGCAACCAAGCAAGTCAAAGCTGCGGAGAAATTTGTGATTTTCTCCCCCTTTAATGTTTTTTTTAAGTAGTTTTGTTCCCTTCATTTTAATTAACTGTTAAAGAATCATCATAATCATTTAGTTATTTGAAGGTAAAGGAAGTGACTTCCCAGACGTATGGATCAGCGTTTTGCGGGAAACGACAATCATTGGCCAAAAATTGTGGTAACTGGTCAAAATTACACGGTAGTAATGACTTCGCTGGGATTGGCTAAATTTGCATTAATAGTTGCGATCGCAACACCGTGAAATTCTGGAGGGTCTGACCAGAGAGGCAGCAGGGCTTAAGAAGAGAAGCCAGCAGGAGTGACCGACCGACCAGCATCAATTAGAGTTTGGGCGAGAGAGACCTAAAACAAGGAAGAGAGTGGAAAGGGAAGAAAACATTGTGCTGTTTTCACACTACACGATTATGAAAGTGGTCAGATGGCATGCTGTTGACACAACACATTCTCAAGACTCCCCATCACAAGGTCTGCCACGTTTCGATTTGATTCAACTCTGGAGTCAGTGGTCGATGTGAGACAATATCATAAGCTGGTTTAACACAAATCACAGAAGCAGCCCGATGCACCGCTATTCTCTAACTGTGTCATCTTTCAGCACAGATTCTCCGTTTGGTCTACAAAACAGCGTTCTGCCACAAAACGTTACTCCTAAATTGAGGCAGGAAATGACGAGACACACATGCAAAATAAAAACAATATCAAAATGATGAAGGTCAAGCTTCCTGCTGTCCGTCTTTGTCTGTATGTTCTCAGATCCCTGGCCCTATTGATCAGAGAGGTGATGACCGCATCTGTCTTCCTCCCCACCATGGACTTCATGGCCGACCCTGTACGTAAACTATAAACCTGATTAGCAACTTCATGTGTCTTCTTGTAACTTGATAGAAAAACACAGGAAAAGTTGTGTTTATTGTGCAACACAAATATTACACAAGAAGCTAAAGGTAAATGATGGTTATCGTGCAACAAACATATTACACAACAAGCAGCATGGAAGACTCTGTGTGTAAAATCCCGGAGTGACCTCATCTCATTAATATTTATAACTACATTAAATGGAATATTATGTAAAGTCCATCTCGGGCTGCAGTAATAGGAGGGTTAGGATATGAATATGATTTATTGTTGGAATTACAATGACCTTGACACAACAGCAAACACATTTACATTTTAAAGAGCCGGCAAATGATTAATGCTTATTGTAAATTTATTCATGAAAATATATTCTAAAACTCTATTAGGAATAATCATTTTGTTATAAATAGCACTGAAGAATGGAATGAGCGACCACATCACAGAAATAATCCCCAACTCCTCCGGTGACTAGTGTTAACCCAAAAAACGCTGATTATTTTTCTAGCAGTAAGAGCTCATAAGTAGCAGTAGCGGACTGGTGTCATTTTACAGGTGTTTATATGAAATTATTTAATGCTCTGTTATTATAGTGAAGAAAACTGGGGGTTGATCAATATGATTTAGCTGGGACTAATCTATGGAGTATATTTTGATATTTGGAACCGATATATTTGCTGTAATAATGGTGGAAATCGGTGTCAGAATGTAGAATAACTGCAGCATGTAACTGAAATGCCCTTTAGACAATTCCCTTACGCCTAATCTTAGACTAGCTTTGAGTTTGAATGGTAAATCTGCATTGGTACTGTACCTTAGTCCAAGACTAGGCTTAATGCATGAGCAAGAAAGCAGCCCCATGTGTTTGTGTGTTTTAAAATACTTTTCATAATGATAACACAAACATTTCTCTGTAGTTTTAGCTCAGTGTTGGTCCCTTTTACTCTCATTCACTTTTTGCCATATTAACATTTTTGGATAAAAGGTTTTCCTTGTATAATTAATCAGTATTAAGATATTCAGACCCTCCAGGATTTCGTGATATCAACGCAAATTCAGCCAATTCCCACCAATTCATTACTCCAGTGCAATTTTGATCAATCATTGTCGTTTTCCATGCTTTCCATGTGTTATGTTTAGAAGACGCAGGAAACGTGTGATAAATACGCCTCACATTTACCTTCGAAAGTAACTAGATGAATAACAAAAATAATAGTGGTTTTGTTCCCTTTATTTTAATTCATTGTTAAAGAATCATTATAAAAGGGGACAAAATCGCACATTTTTCCACAACTTTGTCGTACTTCAGCAACATTATTGCAAAAAAAAAAAAACGCCTAAAAACGCAGCAACTTTCATCGTTAAAAAAGGCCCTGGGAAAAAAAAAGGGACTGGATCCATATGTTTCTTAAGTGAGTTGTGAAAATGAATTTTGTTATTGTGATTTTCTCTCTTTCTACTTCTAATTTCAAATTTATATTTTATATTCTATTTATATATTGCTTATTCTATGTGCCTTATTTTTTCTTTGTTCCTTGTTCTTTATTCTTGCACTGTTAAAACTGGAGCCACAATGTCTCGTCTCTCTTACCTCTTTCCCACTACACTGGTGCCAGGTGCTGGTTCCGGTGCTGAACTGAGAACCAGCCGAGAACCGGCCCGCATTTACACTGACCAGGGAGCTCAGCAGGAGCCTCATGATAATACGTCACAGGTCACGCTCACTAAACGGTTGTTCGTACGAAGGCTGCAACTTTTAGTTCTTCCCTTATTTCTTCATATGCCTTCTTCTTTCTTTGTGCACTTTCCAATTTCTGCTGAATCTGGACGTTCATATTGTTAAAAGAGCTTTCATTTCTTCCGCGCTCCACGTTACCGGACTTTGGCTCTCCACCATTTTCTCTTCTAAAGCTACCTATCACTCCGCCCACCTCTCGTGGCGTCACAGGTTCTCGCTGCTAGACCAGCAAAGTTTAGGGGTCGGTTTGGAGCCGGTTTTAGGGCACCGGCAGCAATTTTTGTTCTGTGGAAAAGTGCGGCACTGGTTCCAAAATTGGGAACCGGCACGGGAACCAGAGCAGTGGAAAAGGGGCTTCTGTGTACTTATACAGCATATAGTAGAGATGACAATAAAGTTTGTTTTTACTTTGACTTTAGCTGTACATAACAAATGTATTGATGGTGTGTGTGTCTACAACCCTTCTCTTTCAGGACACAGTAAACCACATGGTGCTCATATTCATTGATGACACTCCGGTAAGTTTGCATTTTGTTTTGCATCTACGTCACATTAAGCCTCGTGAGCCTTGTGAAGCCTATGTTTTTTATCCAGAGCGATTAACATGACATTAAATGTGCATTCAGACATTAGAAACCTGGCAGCTTTCACCTTGATTTCCTCGATTATTGATCGTGCATTCCAGTCCTCCAAAATCCTCTAAAGTCATGTAGTAACAGATGGTATGTGTTGCATATAAAAGTATAACGTGTGTGTGTGTGTCCACATCAGCCTGAGCCTGCGATCGAGCCGCCGTCTGCGTTGGTTCCCTTCCTGCAGAAATATGCTGACTCTCGCAACAAGAACCCGTCTGTAAGTCCAGACACCATGTGATCGCTGCAAAGATATCAAGACAAAAAAAAGTTTTTTTTAATACATTTTGTGTCACAAATAGTATGTTTAAGATCTGTGTGTGTGTGTCAGGTGCTCAAGCTGGACCTGACGGTAATTCGCGAACAGCAGGACCTATTATTCCGCTTCATGACTTTCCTCAAACAGGAAGGAGCAGTGCACGTGCTGCAGTTCTGCCTCGCTGTGGGTGAGGGCCTGTGTGTGTGTGTGTGTGTGTGTGCGCGTGTGTGTCTGTGCCCTCATTACCCTCTTGCACAGTGGTTTCTGTAACTACATCATACTTTGTGTACTAATTACATCATTCTCCAGACTCTGGCCCATGAGGGGTGCGGTTTAGATTCTCTTAAACACTGTTCTGACTGTGTGAATGATGTGTTGTGTTGAAACTGGCAGTGTGACATTACCCAAAATTCAGTGCGCCCACAGGCATCGTCCAGCACTAACAAGTGTTTGTGCGTTTATGTGCAGAGGAATTCAACCTTAGGATCCTCTGCCCGGAGCTGAGCGACTCAGACATGCAGCACTTGCATGAAGAGGTGCAGAAGCTCTACGAGATGTACTGCCTGGAGGAGAGCGTGGACAAAATCAGCTTTGACCCCTTCATCGTAGAGGAGATCAGGAGCGGTGAGGGTTGTAACGATACGTACATCAGAGCCTCATCACCATGTGGCATTCGATTAGTGATCAAATTTTGATTTCCCGTCTCTCCCCTTGGCCCCTGTAGTTGCAGAAGGCCCTTACACGGGTGTGGTGCGACTGCAGAAGATGCGTTGTCTCTTTGAGGCCTATGAGCACGTTCTGTTCCTGCTGGAGAATGTCTTCACCCCGATGTTTTGCCACAGTGATGAGGTTGGTCAAAAACACAACAAACACAAGTCTCCTTTCCACCACAGGTACGGTACTGTACAGTACAAGCAGGTAGCACTGGGCGATATGACCTCAAATTAGTATCGCGATTAATTGAACATTTTACCTTGATTATGATCAGTGAATTATAACTTTTTTGTTCGTTTTTTTGCCTTCATGCTTCACTGACAAGACTTGTACTGTAGATATGCTCAACAATTAAAGCTGGGATAATTTCTCTAATAAAAGAGAACGTTTGTGATTGAAAAATTTTTGAATGGAAAAAACCAGAGATGGACGGACGGAATCTCATCAACACTAGAGGAGTGAACCTGGTCTCACAATTCGTTACAATTAGATTCAGTACAATTGTCATTTTCGACCAAATTGGTTCAAAATGACAAACTTCAGTAACCAATTTGGTCTATAAAATGAGCTGCTTTTGCAGAGAACTACATTTCCCACAATCCTCTGCGCGCGCGTCATAATGAAGCGTTGGGCGCACGTTCCAGAAAAAAAGATGGAAAATCTATGGGAAAATCGAAATAAACGGCAGAATTGTGAGTAGAACGCTGGTTGCTGTGGTTATTTATCAGCTACAATATGGTTTGTGTCTGTAATAAAGGCGACATTTTGACTTAAGAGGAGCGTTTTGCGAGTAACGGCGCTCTTTAACAGCGCGCGTGTTTACATCGCAAAAAATGTCATTTATGCGTTTTTATGCCACTGATACCCGATCCAGCCGTTTGAGCCGTTATCAGACCGATACTGATCCACATATCGGATCAGTTACATCTCTAATCAATAAAATGTTTTGTTTGTTCTTTGCAGTATTTCCATTACCTGCTGTGGGAAGCCGAATCTCCTGCTCGAAATGCCAAACTGAACAGGTATGTTGTACTGTGGTTGTGAATATTAATGTGTTAGAGTCTGTTAAGAGTGCATTATAAGGTCACGACATCTGCTTCTAAACATCTCTGACTTGGCGCACATCTGGTTCCAGACATCACAGATAATTTCCGGCAGATTATGGTGGTATGCGGACAGAGTTTATGTGCATGAGCAAGTTTCAATAAAATCGCTGCTTCAAAAATGGTAGCAGGAGGAGTCCGACAGTTTCTAAAATTGGATGCAGCGCACAGTGTAGAGTTTGCCTGCTTTGTTTCTGAAGAGCTGGATGTAATAGAAATACCAGTTATTAGATGAAATACTTATTTCCTATTTACTCTGAAGCTGCTGCTTCTCTCTGTCTGAAGTCTCTACGCACTGGTTTAGAGTTATATTCCACTGACATTTCTGACTCAAAAGTATGACATTCTGATACAGAAACTGAGAAGTTCCTGCAGAATTTTCTCAGCACATTGCCAAAAGGCATGTAAAATGAAGTGTGTTACAGTATGTGTTATTTAAAATGTCCTTTAAATAATACAGATCATCTGATATAAACTCATAGGGGTGGGCGATATATTGATTTTATCGATTAATTCGAATTAACAGTTCAGGACGATGTGTTTTTATGAAAATCGATTTTATTACTTATTTTACACGCGGGCGCCAAAAGCGGAACTAATGCGACGCATTGTTCTACACGGGTAAATTAGCGCGGCGCACCCAAACCCTGTAGCAGATTCACAAACAACATGGCAACGACTGGGGAAAAGTATGGCGTCACATCAGTGCCAAAACAAGAGCGCGCAAAATGGCTTGCTGCAAAAAAAATCGCGGGCGCAAATTTCACAGTCGCGCGCGCAAATGTGACACTCGAGAACGCAAATTTAAGAATCGAGTGCGTGGTTAAATGTGACACCCCACCCCAAAATTAGACACTTTTTAGGTGAATAAATATGTTTATAATATAAAACACGGAATTCAGAAGAATAAATATGGAAAACCCTTTTTTTCGCTTAAGGCGCTTAGCACTCATAGGATTTGTTTTAAAAATAACCGCTGCCAAAGAACGGCAAAAGAGAGCCGTCAACACCTCACTTCCAGAGCGCTTTCTCGGTGCTTGTTGTTGCTCATCGGGTACTTTCACGTTCGTATTTATTTATTTTTTTCCCAGGCGGACGTAGTTAAGGCGGGACACACTTGTTGTCAAAGCGGCCGCGTAACTATAAAGCGCTGCGGGAAACCCTGCATTTTCATCTGCTTCTTCACTCACCACGGCGTCCTGGTCGTCCGACATCTTTTCTTAGGGCCGCGTAATAAGCGCCCTGAACGTTAAGTGTATCTCGGCACGCGACCACTTTGCTAATGTTTACGACGCGGCTTCTTCGTGTGCTATGGGCAAATTTGCATCGTTGGCCGCGATTGGCTGTTGTGCTGGCATTATGCCAAGGCGCTGTCACATAGTGGACAAACAAGTGTGATCGAATTTTATAGCTTACGTTTATCATCGTTATCGTCATCACATTTTTCTCGATAAAATATCGAGATCGTTTTATCGCCCAGCACTAGTTCAGCCCCTAATGGAGACTTGGCTGGGCGACTTGACTAATAGATTCAGTCAGTTAAGAGTTGATTCTGTGAACAACAATTGCTGAATAGTTTTAATCCAAGAGTCTGAGTCCGTAAGTCGTGTCTGGTGAGGCTTGGAGTCTGGTAGTAAGTTGAGAGGTAATTGACTCGGTGAGTGAATTGACATTGATATTGAATCACTGAATCAATAAATAAAGTCCAGTGACTGAAGCAGGGAGTTTATTTATAGAATTAGGGATTTGACTCGGTGAGAAAATCAATTTTCAGTAAACAGGCTCCCTGACTTTGGCCCCTGGACTTATGTACCAACTCAGTTGTCTCACTTCACTCATTTGTTAGTAAGAACGATGAGCCAATGAATCAACTCAGAAGTAAATGACTCAGTGAGTGAATTGACTTTGATAGTGAATCACTGACTCTGTACCTTTACTTGTTATGTTTACAGCGTTTAGCCGATGCTCTTTTTCAGAGCAACTTCCGTATTGCTAATTACAGAGTCAGACTCCCTGGAGCAGTTTGGGGTTAAGGGTCTTGCTCAGGGACCCACTGATGGTGGTACTGGAGTTTTACCTCTAGGTCCAGAGGCGAGTGTCCTAACCACTAGACCACCACCACCACCCGTGTAAAAATGTCCAGGGACTGAACGAAGAAAGACAATATTTGTATATTGACTCCATGTTTAGCAGGTGTGGATGTGTGTCTAATGTATTGAAGGACAGAGACCTTGATAGTAGGGCTGCAACAAACAACTATTTTTGTAATCGAGTAATTATCGATTATTTTATCGATTAATCGAGTAATCGGATAAAAAAATATAAATGAAAATGACAATATGTTTGTTATTAGGCTTATTCTACTGTGAGTAGAGGTTAGTCATATACGCTTTATGTTGTTGTATTCAATTGAAAATGAAGAAACATGAAGTTCAAGGGTCATTTTGAACCAATTTGGCCAATAAAATGAGTAGCTTTTGGCCTTTCTGGAAGAGAACTGCATTTCCCACGATCCCCTGCGCACGCCTCGGAGCCACGTCACAATAAAGGGTTCAGCGCGTTCCGGAACGAACTATGAAAAAAAATCGATGGGAAAATCTCAATAAATGGCTGTATTGTGAGTGGGTTGATGTGGTTATTTATCAGATAAAATATGCGTTTTGTCTGTAATAAAGGGGACGTTTTGACGGAAACGGAGCGTTTTAGCGAGTAATGGTGCTTACGAACAGCGTGCGTGTTTACATCGCAAAAAATGTCATTTATGCGTTTTCATGAATTTACTTCTGTTTTTGTGCACGGAATATCTCACAAATGCGTTCACATACAGAGGGATCTATTCTCGTCTTGATCGCGCCACTGAAAATCTTGTGCATCATTAATAAGCGTCTGTGTGAAACGCAAGCGGCGCGTGCTGTAGCCATTTAAATGACTTAAACGAAGCTTCGATTCTAGAAAAATTGCCTCGACCATTTTTTGTAATCGAATTATTCGAGTTATTCGAATAATCGTTTCAGCTCTAACTGATGGTGATAAGCAATTTCCTCTGGGATCAGTACATTTTTCTGATTCTGAATCACTAAACTGACTCTGACTAAACTGATTCACGATTAATACAGTGAACGAGGGAGTTGGCATTGATAGTGAGTCCCTGAGACAGTAAATAAGTTCAGGAACTGAGCCAGGAAGTCCATTTGTCGGATTAGTGGCTTGAATCGGTGAGGAAATCATGTTTTCAGGAAGGGAGTGTGTGTGTGTGTGTGTGTGTGTTAGTCACCCTGTAACCCTTTTGTGCCTGTTATTCCAGGAATCTGAGTATGGATGAGTTCAGGTAAGTTCAGCAGAGTTCATGTAACATGTGCTCTTTTACCCTGTACCGCATGCAAACACATGCACCCGAATGCAGCACGGAGTCACGGCGAAACACACACCAGGACCATTATATCTTTAAGGAATTAGTGGTAGCATCGTTAGCTGCTAATGAATGCCGTCACCTTACCCTTATGCGTAGAATTTGTAAAATAAACTCAACTGATAGCGTGTAGTCCGACAGTCTGACTCTTCTGGGAATTTATCTCAGAACGCAGAAATGCATGGTAGTGCATGGGATTGACGTGTAGCAGTGCATGGTAGAGAATGTTTTCAGTGTGTTTGTGTGTCGCGTAACACGTGTATGTTTTTTGTGCTGTTATAACGACAATGGCGGCTCAAGCGCTGTTTGGACGGCTCGCTCACATGCTCGTGCTTTTCGTTCACGCTTTCAGCTACGCAGCCTTGTTTCTGTTTAGTCCAGCACATCTGCCTCGAAACAACTCTGATGTCTCTGGTCAGTCCAGATCGTTTCCCTGAAGTTAGAAGATTGTAGATTTGGGTGGAACGTGAACTCACATTTTGGTGAAAATTGGCACACAGGGGCGGTTATTTACACCATCTTATTACAGGTGAAGGTTGACCACACAACTGAACCTGGTCCAACTTCTAGTGGGGAGACAGTACGTGTGGGTCACCGTGGTACTTTTAAGAACTTAATATGAAAGCATAATGTGATGTATTTCTAGCTAAGAAAATAACCTTACAGTGTTGTCTTTAAAAATAAAGATGAGATCAACGTTATACGTACAGTGTCAAAGTCTTGAGCCAACTCTTATTTCTTAATATTTTCTGGTTCAGCTTCCACGTCCTCTTTTGTCCTCAACTTGTGTATTTTCCTCAATTTGTTATGGACAAACTGTACACTAAACATGGCATGATACCACTTTTTATGACCGATGCTGATATTGTAAATTTGGATATTTCCCGATGCAGAAAATAATGCTTTAAAAATGTCTGAATACATGGCTGAGATTATTCTGTTATGCTTAAGTAAATACTTGACTAGTTTCCCTAACTGAAGCAATGTAATAATTACACAGCCATATGTATATGCTAAATTATTTATTATTAAAATAACATCTCAAAAAATATATGTTTTAATACAGTACTGTAATTTGTGGCGGTCCCTAATCCTGCGGCGCCTTCAGGAAGCCTGTAGCAGTGTTCCTCAAAACTACATTTCAAAAACACATGAACATCTGGCTCTTTGATGTGAAGACATGAGGGATGGCTCAGGACTTTTGCACGGGACTGTATTATAATTTCGTCTGCTAAATGTAATCAAGATATAAACAACTTTCTAAAAACTACCCTTCATAAAGTCCTCAAAATGTGCATCTAACTTTCTTTACCAAACGGTATTTAACGCTTCAGTAATGGACTTAAGATCAAACAGCTCAGAATAGAGACATTTTTATTCTGATAAAATGTCATTAGCCATGAGTGCTTTGTTTCTTCTTTATCTTCATTTTTCGTTCCCCCAAACCTCTGCTCCAAGCGTCTTCCCACCACCTTTAATCTTTAATCTCCAAAGTGCTGAGCTCTGCAGCACAATTTTGCTTCCTTTAGTGGCCAATTAGTCGCAGCGACAGATGCTGTCGATGGCCTAGCCTTTAGAAAGGTCAGCCTTAAAGGGAATTATCTGGCAGAAGCAGATGTGGAAGAAGAAAAGGAAGAGGAGCGATTACGGCCCAATCACCCCAAACCGGTGAAGCCGAGAGTTACGTGACCTTTGCTCCTACTCTTGACTCATGTTCTTTCCCATCATCCCTTGCTGCTTGTACGTCAACCTGGCATGTCCGAAGGGTCAACTCTTCCAGACAAACTCCATGTAGGTCCAACTCCACCCCTCCGTCATGGCCTAACGCTACTGGCTACAAGCCCCTGTCCGGCAACAGGACTTGTTCATCCACACCGGGTTCTGTCAGACGCGTTCAAACGTTCCGACCCCGGTTCGTGAAATCCTTTGCCACGTCGCAGAAGTGAGTTAGACGGACCGTGGACAAGTCGGAAACCGCATGTAGTGCTAAATAGTATGTCAAAATAGCGTTTTCTGAGCCGAATAAATGTTTAACCACAACTTGCATTTTTTTTGTTATTTGTTAGGTACTAGAAGGACTTGTGCTAGAAGACGTTGTCAGTGTCATTGGAGAAGAAAAGTTAGGTTGAAGAATTTTTTGAATTAAAAAAATAAATAAATCTGTAGTGCCATAGCTAGCACAAACTAGCTATAAATGCATTTAATAATATACTGCGAAAGTATGATTTAGTCATGGAAAAGTGCACCAACTACAGATGGTCTTTAGAGTAACTACGGTTTGACATACTGTACGATTTTTCACTCTTATGATGGCGATAACGATATGAGAAAATTGTAAAAAATATTTTAAGATTTGCAAACGTAGCAGTGTATGTGGTACAAAACTTTGGAACGCCGTCAGATGCCTCACTCTCGCCAGCAACCGGCAGGGTTTAGTTGTCTCTGTAATTTTGGTGTTTTAAAGCCCGAAGCCTCAACCTGCGATATTTTATTTTCATCAGAACGCATCTCCATCGTAGGTCGGGGACTTCCTGTAATTGTGTAACATCATTTTTGGCATTTTTTATTGTTAGCCAAATAACCTTCATGTTTTTTGAACGTTTTAATTCATCACAATGCCCATCCTTTACATCCCACCTTCTACTATTTTGACATACTCTTTAATGTGAAGTGATGCGGTTTCTGATACAAAGAGTGCAGTGGGTTTTTTTTGGAGCAGCCCAGATTTGACGAAGCTACAGATCTGAGAGCAGCGTGTCCTCCTCTAACGAAGGCTTCAGCCAAAAACGCTTTGTGAATGCTTTGTTTTTCTCACTGTGTTACGACTTTGGGAGGTCAAGTTTCCTCTGCTCCTCTCACACTAAACAACCATGAGCCGAACTCGTTACCCTCCTAGAGTGGGAATATTTGGGAATCGGGGCCGTTCTCCATAAGAGGAAGAATGGACGGAGGGAAAGAAAAAAACTTGTTTGCTGTAATTGTGCATAAAACAAAGAAAAGGAAAAGAATTTAGTAACACAAAAATGCTGACATCAGTCTCTGTTGGGCTGTTATGAGAGTTGAATTGTGTATTGTGGGAAGAGAAGTCGACCTGACCGTTTTGTAACATTGTGCTGTGTGTGTTTCTGGACAAGCGACAGCTGCTCTGAGATCAGTTTTCCAGAAAGATGTGTGCTCCAGTCTGTTCAGTCAGCTTCTCTGTGCATGCTTTACATTTTGTGTGCATTTTTGTTACTGATTTCTGTCCTTGTGCGTTTATACAAACATGTTTTGGAATATTTTTATGTGTTAAAACATTTTAAGAGTATTAAAGGACTGTGTAATAAAACCTGAGATATTTAAGGAAATGTTAGAAATTTACCTCCATCTCAGTTAACTGGACAGATCATAGATCAAGTTGAAGTTGATGAGAATATTGCTCAGTCCTAATTTATACTCAAAGACCTCATTCACCAGTATTTGATTAAGAATTTTCAGTTTAAATCTCTTCTTAAGAAAGTTAAGCCATTTATGTACAGTAGTATAATATAATACAACTGTAGAATTGAAGAAAAAACAGTAAGGTAATGTTTTGCACAAACAGGTATGCAAAAAAAAATGCACAAGAGTGTTCTTCAGAGTGGTCTGAATCTTGGTGAAAGCTGCGTAAGTGGGTTTTAAGAACAAATTTCTTCTTAAGAGCGCTTGGTGAATGAGGCACAAAGTTTTCCTACTTTATTTATGTTCTCATATTATTTATACACTTATGTCGTCTCATCGTGTCTGCACTTTGCATGGTTTGTGCTAGAAGTGACAGTTTGCAGTCTTCTGAGCTTGGTCTGCTTTTATCGATCACTAAAGTGTGTGTGTGTGTGTGTGTGTGTGCGCGCAGGAACACCTCTAAGCGGGCCGAGTCATTTGGCATCAGTCGTATTGGCAGCAAACTGAAGGGTGTGTTTAAGAGCAACACAATGGAGGGAGCCATGCTGCCATCGAACACCATGGTAGAGGGTGAGGACTTGGTAAGAAGCACACACACACACACGTACGATAACACAGTAAAACAGAAGATGACAGGAAATGCTGATGTTACATTGCAAATTGGTTCTTAAAGGTACATTTTCTTCAGGGTGTTTTTAAAGATAATTCTACAAGTAATGTGCAGCCCCACAGTGGAACTTTAGTGTAAAATATGTGTAATAAACAAAACATTAGTTAATGAAGTGAAACTGTTGCTTTATATTCGAAATGTAAGCATTTTTATATATTGGATTTTTTATTTACACATTTAGTGCTAATATCTTGTGATCTGTCTCTGGATTTGGTATGATGATATGGCTTCCTCTCTACCCTGCAGGAGTACTCTTTTTGTTGTTTATTCAGATTTTGAACTGTGTATTTGCTTTACATAGTCACTCAAGATTTTCACACTAATTCTGGCTGCGTGTTCAGACAAAGCTTCATCTCTTGATGCTAACCTGGCTAAATGGGTTATATCCACCAAAGTGAAGAACACAAATCTATTAAGTAGCTACATATGAAAAAGGTGTACCAGTCTACTGTTGTTTTATTTAAAAATACTGTTAAAAAATTATTAAAATTACTGAAAATGCTATTCTTAGAAATGGGAAAAATGCCCGTCTCATTCCGACCTGCCTCCTAAATCCCTGACGGTTATGATCCAAAAGGCCCTATTGTTTCCCTTCCTACCGCACAAAACGTTTCAGCAGATTTGCAGGTTTAATGTACTGAAGCATTCAATGTTTTGTTGGTGCTGGAGTCTTGTTATATAACTGAGATAACTGTAAATGAGGGTCCATTTTCACAAGAGATACCATCTAGAATGTTCCAGACCTTGGTTTTACCTGTACCTTCTCACAGACCCAACGTTTGGTTTCAAAAAGGTTGTCAAAAGAGGTGGAAAATACTTAAAACGTCTGTTAGCCTTATTCACTTTGCAAATTTACTACAATGTTTGAGGAATTTAAACTTGATCTGAAGTTAACAGAAATAACTAGAATGAAAATTCCATAAATATAGTTAATCATCCAGAAGCAGAAAGACCAGATCAGTTTTGCGGTTGCCAGTTCTGCAGGAGTTAGTGATGGGGTTGTGTGTGTAGGTTTTAAAAGAAATCCAGTGACTTCACTCTCTCCTGTTACAGTTCGTAAGAACCGATTGTGAAATGAGCAGTAAGGAAGTTACTTTTATTACCTTTACTCTGTGGCGTCGTTGCACTGGTGATAAATCTCCTACTGTATTTAGTAATGAGGTTTATGATTTGGAATGCAGTAGTTTTCCTGCGTAAGCCAGTATCCTGGAAGACTGTCCTTGTCTGAGAAGATTTTACACCCAACCTGCATCTGATGTTCAGAGACAAGCGTGAGATGTCAGAGATTAGAATTACAACCACATCAGTCGGGTGATAACATCTTGAAACTCGTGTGGAAAAAGTAGATTTTCAGAGTCTCTTTTAGAAACCGATGGCCTCATTTTGGGAAAGGGGTTAAAGTTAAACACTTGAAACCGACGAGAGGCTTTAAGGAGACACCCTTTAATAAATTGGGTTTCCACAAAGTTGGAAGTTCACAATACGGCACATAAAATAAATAAATAAATAAATAAACGTCAGTGGAATGCACTTCTCATGACTTGCTCTCCATCTGCAGTTTTTCCAATGATTTTTTTTCTTGCAGATCCATTATTATTATTATTATTGTTATTATTATTATTATTATTCCCTACAAACTATGGCCCTCCCATTTTGAGATTTTAATTTGCATAATATTCAAAACAACCTTTTGCGATCTCCTCCTAGGCTAATTAGCTGATTAGCTCATTTTGACTTCTGACTCAATGACTCATTTCTTCGACACTTTTGTGCTGCTTTTTGCAACTTTTGCTTGGACCCCTCTTGATGCCGGTTGCGACTATATTTGTGACCCTCCACGGCAAAACCAGTCGCTTGTTGCAAATTTTCTAAATTGAGTTGTTATATTTTCACGAATGGGCGTAAATCAAGCTTCAAAACGATACCTATATGAAACGAATCGGACAACATATGACTGAGATATCAACATTCAAAGGAGTCGGGTTTCTCCTGTCACGCCAAGTGAGGAACGGAGAAATCTGCCTTTGAAGTTGACTATCGCCGTAGCACTCAATCGATGGGCGCCAGGACTGAAGTTCTTCCAAGCAAAAACTTCCAAATTGTTTTTAGATGAGTCGGAACTCAAGCTGCAAGCTAATCCTTGACCAACATCAATACCCGACTGCATCAATGGCCAGGATTTCCTTTGGACATGGAAACGTTTTTTTTTTTTTAATCTTGTTGAAAAGCCTCCCAAAAGAATGGGATAAAGTCCAGAAGTGAGACCAACTCCATATTATAACACATTGTTCTTCAAACCTTTTGTTTCTTCAATTCTGGTTTTGACGTTAAGACACCTGGAATGTGGTGTTTCTTCCCAAACTTCAACTGCAACACTCTTTTATTTTGGGTCAAGAAATTGTAGTTCCCTTTTTCGACCAAAAGGAGGACGTCACTATTCAGACGTCACTTCCTATTCTGGCCACAAGGGGGCGTCTTAATTACGACGGTCATTAGCCATTTCGCCCACAAAGGGCCCCAGTCAGAAAAGGTTGTTATTCCCTATTTTGGCCACAAGGAGGCTCCACTGTCAAGGTTGTCATTCTCTGTTTAGCCTTAAGGTGGCGCCACCATTAAGCCAAGCTCTGCTTTCACTTTTCTTGCAGTTCTCCTGTTTCATTCCTTTTCTTTTGCCAGTTTAGAGTTTTGGACCTTTTATATAAAAACACCAAACGTCATCAGATCATCAGTTCATCTTTTTGTGTTTGTTTTTGGGGTAAATCAGGTGGAAGTGGCCACCGTGGTGGTGGAGGACGACTCTCCGATGCCGGTAGAGATGGCCAGCACTCTGGGAATGCAGCGGAACCTGACGGCCTGGACCATCTCCATCCCCTTCGTGGACTTCTGCGAGGACGAGGTCAAAAAAGACAAAATTCCTGCCTTCTGCATCGATGTGGAGCGGCACGACCGTGAACAAGGTTAGGGAAATCATCAGACTCTTCGCACAAACAGTTTGTGTTCTGCAGCTCCACAAGGTCTTCAGCTGATGAGCTAATGAGGCGTATACGGTCTGTAATTGTGGCAAATGGGTTGGATTAGGGGGCAGGAGGTCACTGTCTGAGAGTTATTTTTGCAGATGCGAAATTTCTCTATTTCCAGCGCATCATGAGACCGAAAGTGTCTAATTTAGCTCTGTAATTTTAGTCAAATTAATCAGAAGGGGCAGAAGGTTGCTTGTTTCTGTCTGAGAATCCAGGAATCTGTTTTTAATGGGACCGATACTTTAAAAATCCACTTTAAAGGGATAGAATTTTGTGAATATGAAACTTCTCATATGTGACCCTCCACGGCAAAACCAGTCGCTTGTCGCAACGGAGGTTTCCGAGAAAAACGAGCGTTCATGTTGCGTGAGGTAAAATTTTGGATTTTTTGTTTTTGTTTTGTTTTGAAACAGTGGAAGGTCTATACTGTACTGTTGTGAATAAATTTGGCTGAAAAACTTACCCTTTCCATCCTAAAAACGTGACTTTCTTGAGGTGAGGAATTCAATTCCAGCAGAATGTTAAAAGTTTCTGTTTTGACCGCTCTACTTCAATATTTACGGTAAATCCACTGGTTGACTAGCGTGAAGATATTTCTCCGGAATCCATCTTCGTCTCCCGAGTTCAGTTAACCTAACGCAGGTAGGCTATCCGTGTGGCTGTGAATGCAGCGTAGGCTACCGTAAATGCAAACGTAGCCGCGACCGCACCAAGCGTCTGTGAGTGCTACGGCGATAGTCAACTTCAAAGGCAGATTTCTCCGTTTCTCACTTGGCGTGACAGGAGAAACCCGACTCCTTTGAATGTTGATATCTCAGTCATATGTCGTCCCATTCATTCCATATAGGTATCGTTTTGAAGCTTGATTTATGCCCTTTCATGAAAACATCATAACTCAATTTAGAAAATTTGCGACAAGCGACTGGTTTTGCCGTGGAGGGTCACATATTAATACAGTGGGTCATGACAACGAAATGTCAAGGAAATACACTGAAAATATTGTAATGTTATGCAAATAAGATCAGAAGGAGGTTGCTATGTTTTTGTCCAAGAGCCAAAGAATTGATTTTTAATTGAACCAACAGTCCAATAATTTGTTTTAAATTTGACCAGGTGTTCAAGAATTCATTTTTAATGGTAAATCTGAAATCTCTGAACAGTATTTCTAGTGGATCATGAGATCGATCTGTGGTCCAGATACAGGAGAAAGCAAACATTTTTGCCCTGTTATTTAGAGCAAATGGGCTGAAAGGGGCGGGAAGGTGCTGGTTTTAATTGGACCAAGAGTTCAAGAATTCATTTAAAATGAGACCAAATTTTTGAATCTGAAAACTCATATTTCCAGTGAGTCATGAGACCAGAATTTCTTCCATCTACAGGAGATACCTGAACAGTTCTGCTGTGTGATGTTATTAGGAAATGGGTTGGTTTCTGTCCATGCGTCCAATAATTAGCTTTGAATTTAACAGGAAAATTCATTTTCATGGACCAGAATTTTTGTAAATCTGATTTTTTTTTAAATATCTAAAATTGTTCATATTTCCAATGTATCATGGGATTGAAATGTGGTCTTAATGAGGTCTGTGTCTAACACTGAATATTTGAAAAGTTTTTCTCTAATGTAATGTCAAATGGTTTGAAATTAAGCAGAAGGTCACTGGTTGTTATGAGGTTTTGATGTGAAATCTCTGATTTTCCAGTGGGTCACCATCCCGAAATGTGGTCCATATCCAGGAAGTACCTGGAGTTTTACGTCCTTGAGTCCAAACTCACGGAATTTCACGGTACACGGCGCTCTTTTTTCCTCCTCTCTTACCCACAACACATTCTCTGCCTCTTCGATTAGACGCTTTACGTTTCCTTCCACAGGTTCCTTCCCAGACGCACAGCTCCCTTCCAAACGACTTATAGGACCAAAGAATTTTGAATTCTTAAATTCCAAGCGTGAAGAGTTTGAGGAATACCTGCAGGTAACACCACTCAAAGCCAGTGTGTAAATTTGCTCTGCTCGACTTCACACAGCCTCCGAATCTCCTCTCAGGGGCGAGATCAGCCGGAGCTGGAGCGTTTATACACATTTTCATCGCATGACCTCAAATTGAACATTTTCTTGTTTTTTTGTTATGTAACGTGTGTGTAAATGTTCGTGCAAGCGAGCAATCGTGGCCTGAGCTGAGGAACTGTGTGTGTGTGTGTGTGTGTAGAACTTGCTGAGACACCCTGAGCTGAGCAACAGTCAGTTACTAGCCGACTTCCTCTCCCCACACAGCGAAGAGACACAGTTTCTGGACAAGATGCTGCCTGACGTCAATTTGGGTGGGAACGCACACACACACACACGTTTACTTCACTATACTTTTGTAGAGATATTGATAACTAAACCCTAACCATAAATAAATGTGAAACCTTTCTGCTGTTAATTTTCTTAAGAAACCACTAAGCGTAATGCCAGTTTTCATCCCCAAAGGAAGGACCATCTCCAGTTTGTAGGTGTAGAGGCTGAAAATTTCCCCGAAATACGTCAATGTTGAAAACATTAAACATTTGTTACCTGATCTGGCAAAATGAGTCACAGTGACCCAAAATTCAAAGTTGAGCTTTAATTAAGCTTTAAAATGATATCTTGGTCAAAGCTATATCTTGAACGGTTGTCAAGTTACAATCGTTTCGTCAGTTTTTTGTTGATATCTTTAACAATCCATAGCATCCAAAGAGATGCACCCAGTATTCAACAACAAAATTTCAATTATTTCAAAATATTTATTAAATACTTGTCAAATAGAACGAAAACAGTATTTATTTTGGACGTTCTTTTGTACAATTTGAGAGCTGCAACTCAACTTAAATAGCCATTTAAGTACATTTTCACAATTATTTCCATGATGAACCTTTGGGAGATTAATTTTGAAGACCTTTTCTTTCATATAAGACCAAAAAAGAAAAATCGATATTTTTGATGTTTTTCAACATAATCGGCCCGTATCTAAATAAATAGAACGCAGACTTCCGACTCATTACGGCAGATCGGCTCACATTTATAGAAATGTAGAAAGATTCAGACCTAAAGTAACCTCAGAAAGTACACCTCAAAAATGACTATAAAGTCTCACACTCTAAGAGGCCAGAAGAAAGTGGACACCTGACCGTCTCATCCTAAAACTAGAAACTGCATGATCGTTGTATGCGTAAAAACGTAGAAAGGGGTAAAAGGGTGAAATAGTTAAAGGGGAAAGAGGAGAAGGAAGGACAGATGATAAAGGATGTTTCCTAAATAGGGAATGACAGTTTTAATGGTGGTGGTGGTGGTGCCCCCTGTGGCCAAAATAGGTAGTGACCGCCTTAATGTCCATGTCCCCCTTGACCTCCCGCCCTCAACAATCACATTTACTTCACTATACTTTCAGAAACGTTCCATAAACCGGTGGCTGGACTTTTCAACTGTTCCTTTCTTAGCGTTCCTCAGTTGTTTGTCCAGATGAGGGGGAGCAGGGCGACTGACCCCACCACAGCTGTACTGTTATGTAAGTGTTTATTTTTTCTTGTCTTAACGCTTGTACGTTTTTGACCCTTTTTTTAGGGAGGATCTTTAAATCGGTGCCATCAAAACTGATGAAGGAGGTGAGCTTTAAAACGGTTCATTTTCAACTACAACTGTACAATATTTATATTCTATTTTACATGTGTGTGCCTTTAGGTCTAGTAGTTTGCAAGCTAACAAGCTAACTAACTAGAATGCTAGCGGCTAGTTGTGAACTACTTGAAGCACAGACTTACTTTCTGATATTAAATTATCTGGATCTCATTGCAAAGAATTTTTTTAAGCTGGGCGTTAAACAAAAAGTACACATTAACGCGAGAAACGCACATCAACGTTAATGCATTAAAGCTTATCATCTGACTGTACCTCGGTAGTGAAGGTGCTTTAGTAGGTTCCTGTCATTTTCTGTAGTAGTCTGTAATTTTAAAGTAATGTTATTATTTTTAACTGTTTTCCATCACGGTGTAGAAAGGACAGAACCTGGAGCCCTTCCTGCAGTCCTTCTTTGGCTCGTGTGAGTCGCCCAAACCCAAACCCAGCCGGCCAGAACTCACCATCCTCAGCCCCACCGCCGGCAAAAACAAGAAGGTGTGGTCGCTATAACAAATATTATAAAAAATAATCATGTTCATTTGGGCGTTTGGCCAAAGCAATTTTTACAGCAGAGTTGCTCTTTTCTCCTTTCCACGTCATGAGACGTAAACCTGTTTCTGATGAATTGCCTGAGGAACCACACCTTTTCATGCCTTACAGATTCTCAACAGCATTTACACAAACAACGCTGACCAGATGGACGGCGCCGACAGGAAATCTAACCCCAACTACTTCCTGGAGCAGATAGAGCTGGAGGGCGTTTACGACTACATGATGTATGTTGGTAAGTGCTCAACAGGTCCAGACCAAGGGTGTAAATAATTTTTGATCTCTGATATTACAGTCTGGTATGATTTTGATTAGGGATGGGATAATATTGGAATCACAGCAGAAACGGCCGATAATTGTTTTTTAGTAGACATCGGACTGATGCTTCGATTTGTCCAATATTTTCAGCCAATACTTTATGACGCATTATTGTGTGTGGGGAAAGGTTGTGCCAGGCATGTCCCAAGTCCGAGGTGGGATTTTCTAGAGCCTGCGACTTCTGGCTTAAAATGTATGGAGTTATTTTGTGCCAAAAGTCTTGAGTGAAACGTTCATGAACAAAATCTCTTGTCTTCACATGCTCAACTCTGCCTGCACGCTTAGATTGCTTTTTTTTATTACTTAAATTGCTTTCGCCGCACTTGGTGAAAGTGAGTACATGGGTCCCGAGCCGCATGCTGCCGCACTTAATAGTATGGTAGGTAATCGCTCTTATCATACTTTTCTATGTGGTAGTATGCAGCTCAGGAAATAGCTACACTCTACATACTAGGTAGTGCAGAAATAGCTACACTCTACACACTAGGTAGTGCACATGGCGTGTCACGCGCGCTTTTTGACTTGGTACACCACATAGGGCGGGAAGTGACTTTTTCTTTTAAATGTGCAAGACGCTGGCAGTGCTCCCGCCTCGCCCCACTCTGCTTTCACACCCACTTGACTTGGTCTTGTGTTAGAAATGTCAGAGTTATGGCTTTATTTTTGTGCCCTAATCCTGAACTTGCAGTGGAACTTTGGCAAAAAAAAAAAAAAAATCTTATCTTTACGTGCTCAACTCTGCCGTCCTCGTTTATCGAAGTTGGCCCGTAATCCCCTATCATGCTTCCCTACTTTTGAATCAGTTCAGGAGCCAGCAGTCGATGAGACAATAGCATGAGCTGCTTTAACACAGTCACTTTCATTCAGATGAAAACACAAAAGGCAAGAAAATATTCTGTAACATATTTATTCCTGAGCTTGTTACAACCCTGTACATTACACAGCGACAAGACTAACCCTCAATAATAATGTTGACATTGTTGTGGCGCTGCTGCTGCTGCTGCTGATGTGTGTGTGTGTGTGTGTGTCAGGTCGAGTGGTGTTCCACATGTCTGATTGGCTTCACCACGTCCTGAGTGGAGGTCGGATCTTGTTCAAGAGAACGCTGGAGGCCTACATGGACCACTACCTTCAGTCCAAACTAGACAAGAACCTGCAGGAGCATCGCCTCGTCTCCCTCATCACGCTGCTCCGAGGTGTGCATTTATCACTTGTCCAATTTTCAATCTACAAATGGCTTCTGCTAGAGGAAGTATCTTACTGATCGGAAGTGAGGCTGAATCAGAACTTCAGGATGAAAACTGTTTCTCAGCCAAATCCAGGATCAAACATGGTGGCGATTTTGTTTCAAAATCTACTGTAAAGGTAAAATTCCTCAGAGAACGTGTATTGTTACGGGACTGTCTCCCCCAAAATCCTCAATTAAATCATAACCGTTGGAGAGGAAAAAAGAGGCTTTCTGTGATATGTACAATCGTGGCAAAAGGTTTCAGTCGTCACCAAGTTTGTGTCTCGCCAACGTTGGTGCTTCCTGTTTTAGTCCAACAAAAAAAATTATTGAAGCAGTAAAGTTTGCAAAACACAAAATGTGCATTATGTCAATGTTTGGTCACGACTGTAGCAGTGGCTAGAATCATATTTTATCTGTTTCCTCCCTCTCTCGCACCCCTCACCCAGCCCTCGAATAAGAAACCTGAGCTAATACGACCTTGGCTTTTGCGTGTGGGCAGTTTGGCAGTTAAGCTGCAACTGTGGTTAGGAAATTTGGCTGCTACACAAGACGGCTGTGAAATTAGGGTTGGGAACCACCATGAAACTACAGACTGCACCGCCTACATGGAGGTGTGAGGGTTTTGTGTATTTTCTCTAACGCATTACAAAACTCTAGACCAAAAGATCTTGATTTTCTCAGCAAGATAAAGGTGGCTGTGGTCAAACTTCTCAAGTGGTGAAATAATTGCACCGAGAAGCACAAGCACAATTCTTGTTGTATTTAGCAGTGCTCATTTCAGCAATAAAATGGAGCTGAACGGTCAGTAACCTCAAGCTCAGTGATTAAGAGATAATTAGAGGTTTTCGGTGATGACAGGTTGAGATGAAATCTGTGCTTTTTATACCCACACTGACGAGCCCTTCTTTTGGAAAATTCATCAGTTAAGTAATAACGTCAGTTAGGAAATTTGGCCGAGAAAATGAGCGTTCATACGAGTACAGGATTCGCAAGAACTGTTTTCCGAGAATCAAGTTGATTTTCATTTCACTGCTTTGTTGCTGTTCCAGACGCAGTGTTCTGTGAAAACAATGAAGAGCGATCGGCGGCGGACAGACAGAGACGAGCCAAGCAGACGTTTGAAGAAATGATGAACTACCTGCCAGGTCTGCAGACGCTACCTTCCCCCTAACCACAATCTAGACCGAATCTAGACTTGAACGGTTTTTAGTTTTAGTGTGAAAACTACAGCTTTCTGTCTTCGTTCTGACGTGATGTGTTCTGCTGCTAGATTTGGTGGTGAGGTGCATTGGAGAGGAAAACAAATACGCAGGAATCCAACTGCTGTTCAACTGCATACAACAGCCACTCCTCAACAAACAGGTAGAGAGGGAGGGAGGTGGTAAGAAAAGACCAGAGGAAGAGAGGGAAGAGGAGGGAGGGATAGTGTCGGTGGTAGAAAGAGAGGGTAGGAACAAGAGAGGAACGTGTTAGAGAAGTAGTGAGGGTTAGCGAGAGAAAGAGGGCACAAGGCTGGGACGGACGGAGCGATAGAGGTGGTAGAGAAAGAGATGAATGAGAGTCACCATTGAACAGAAGGTTCTTATGTGACACTGTGGCCTGCTCTCTCTCTCTGTGTGTGTGTGCGTGTGTGTAGATGACCTACGTCCTCCTGGACATCGCTATTCAAGAGCTTTTTCCGGAACTGGTGGTAAAACGGCTGCTGTTTTCTCAGATTTATCTTCTGTTTTGACACACGGCTCTGACTCTGGGTTCTGTTTCTTTTGACACTTCCTGTCTTGTGGTATTCTTACAGTACGACGTACCAAGCAGACGCCTGTGAAGAAGAAGACTCTCAACACACTCCAGCAGCGTGATAGTTCTGCAGACTTGGACATTCCGGTGGTTTTTATTGCACTACTGAAAATAAATATATTTATTAGCAAGTTTAGCAGCATCATTTTATTTCTCAGGAGTTACTGTTTTTATAAATGACTAAGAGCTACAGTTCTATATATAATTCCATTTTAAATAATTACATCACTTCGTAGAGGAGGTTTCTAATATTTTACTAAATAGACTTTTTCTCAAGCAGCACAAAACTAAAAGCAAAAATATCAGCACAGGGAATTTCATTAAAAAAAATATGCACAGACAGTGGAAAATAAGTAGGGTAATTAGAACTAAAAATAATGTTAATTTAGTAGATTTTACAGATATAACACAATACTTAAAACACAAAAATGTCTACTTCATTATAATAATTATTTGGAGCCTTTGTAAATGTAAACACAAAAAAATTAATCATTTTTACTGTGAAACTGAGCTATTGCAAGACGTGTAAAAGTAGATTTTTTTTTGTTCTTAAAGGTAAAAATAAATAAAAATCCCTGAGGTTCTGAGGTATAGATGTAGAAATGATGATTATCCCCCAACTTCAGCTGGCAGGAAATAAGTCAGGGCGACCTTTTATTGCACTTACGCCTGTGTTCACGTGTGAGACTGACACTGTAATGAGTGATTAGATGTAATGTAATTAGAGCTGCATTTCTGCAAGAAAACACCAGTGTGATAGCTAGAGTTTTGTAGTTGTGACGTGAAAGCTGGCCGAGTAGAAAGACTTTGATTAAAATGCACTGAAGTGAATGTTGAAAGAACGAGGGATGATAAAAGTAAGAAAAAGCCGTGTGCGGGTCATGATGGTTACAGATATGCGAAGAGGCACATGGGCCCACACATCACGTTGTATTTGGTGGCTTTGTGAAGAACGACGGCCGCATAGAAAATATAAGCTCGATGTTAGTCGATGTGGAAAAAAACGGCCGGAAAAATGCACAAATCAAAACCACGTACACAAGCAGCCCACACCGCTACGGACCTAACGTTATTGAGGTGGAACCAAGTTTCTAGCGCAAAAAACTAGGAGTAACGGTCAGAAAAAGCGTGTGGAATAAAAAAACGGACAACAATATGTGACGTTCACTACAGTGAAAATTATTGGAGGTGGTGATGGTGGTCTAGTGGTACAGATACTCGCCTTTATAGACCAAGAGGTGGTGGGTTCGAATCCTACATCCAGCACTACCATCACTGGGTTCCTGAGCAACACCCTTAACCCCAAAGTGCTCCAGCGAGACTGTCCCTGTAATAAGAGAAGCAGAAGCCGTTCTGGATGAGAGCGTCTGCTGAATGTCGTAACTGTAAAAACCCACATGAGATCACGTGATCCATCTCAACCAACGGAACACAAATCGCACCAGACATTTCACAACAAAACATACTCAAAGTGACTTCCATTTCTGCAGCCTCAGTATGTGAATCATTCGTTCGTTACATCAAAGCTGAAAAAGCATGTTTTTCCAATATATTTTTCCTATTTCATTCCACACTTTCAAAAAATGGAAATCGTGCAGTTATATTACATTTTTAATTATCATTTGGCCGCAAGTGGTGTGACCCGGAAGTAACCGTTAAACACGATAAATCAAAAAAATTATATATACACCGCTCTTTTACTGCTCATAATTTATACCTCATTTAGTTCCTTGTGGGAGTTAAAGAGTTACGATGTGTGATTGTCATGCTTCTTGTTTAGTCTTGTGTGTGTAACAGCCACTTTCGGGTCATGACTCATGCGTTCAATTAAACAATCAAATGGAATATGCATGTTTTGTTTTCCATTTTTCTCAAGAGAAATTTTGAGTGCGTTACTGCTAATAAGAATTCATTATCCCTGGGCAGTAATGGCTTACTCTTCATCATCAGGGATTTTCCTGCTTGTTTTTTGTCTTTTGTAAGTCATGCCGCTTGCATTGAATAATAATTTTGATGAGTGCATGCTTCTCGTTTTTTCCATTATTTTGTTTGAGCATCAAATGTGAAATGGACAACTGATTAAGTTTTTTTTTTTGCAAATGAATACTGAAATAATGTGTTTTTTGGGTTTAAGCTTTTAGTTTCAAAAGTGAATGAACGAATGATAAACAGACTTGTTTGTTCATAGGCAAGACTACGTCGCCTCCACTACCACTTCAGTTCACACGTTTTTGGAAATGTCTCTGACTGTTTACGCACTTTCTCAGAACCCCATTAGCCACGCAAAGGCGCTGCAACTTTTCCACTCTGTATTTAGACACTTTGTGGAGATCTCCTTTAACCCCTTGCAACTGGCAGCAAAGTTCAGGGCGATTAAAAGAATTCAATGCACATAAAAAGTCCGAGTTCAGAAAGAGCACGCAGCTGCTGTGTTGCCCCCGGCAACCGGATGCTGACCTCATGCAAGTGAATTTGCAATGGAAATGCATTTTTCTGCATTAAAGAGTAAAGATGTTTTCCACATCAGCTAGTCACCAAATTAAAGCAGTAGTCCCACACTGTTACGTAAGGGTAAGACGAGCTAAGGGCCAGCAGTTACCCCAAAAGCAGGAACGTCAGGCTTTGCTTTGCGCCGACAGTGATGAAGAGTTGGATCATCGTGGGCTTTTGTGTGTCGGGGCTGATGCGGTGATGCGGCTTGCATTCACTTTTCATCCTGTGTGTGTTTATTGCCCAGGCCTGTGCGGCCTTAAGTCTCACACCACTTTTGTTGGGGTTTTGACCAAAGACACAAAACGAGAGCTAAAATCCTGCGCCAGTGGCAACACTTCTCTCCCACCAAAAAGAGACACTACATCTCAAAATCAACCCCCAAAAATCAGAATACAATGACATTTTTGACTGTAAATTAGTTGGAAAAGGCGACATTTCATGTCTATTTTTTGGACAAATAACTTCTGCTTTCAGACCTACTTACATACTCTCACAAGGTGCGAAATGCGAAACCTAAGTAGCTGCCACAGGATCTTTTAACTTTTTTACACTTAAACCACAGAACACATCCGCTGTGCAGATCGTTATCATTAACTGGAAGACGATGGCGACCGACATGCTAACGCTGGTGCAAGTTTACTTTGCGTCTTTGCAAACACGAGCGGACAAGCTTTAAAGTGAAGTTAATGTTTGAGAAAATTTGATATTGCAGTAAACACTACCAGTCAAGGTTTTTGAGAACACATTTTGCATGTTACTCTACTCTTAGGGCCTGTGTCCAGCAAAACTTTTTTAGCACTGAGAGAGGTCAAAAGCTTTTTCAGCGCTTGTTGCTAAGTTACGAAAAGCATCGTCGGGCACTTCCGCGTTCGCTCCTATTTCATGTAAACACTGTAACGTGTCCCTTTAAGAGCGGTAGTTTAGCCGGTAGTTTAAAAGAGATTATCTTCACAGCAGAGAGATAATGGCATCTTGGCGTTAGCGACAGCGTTTGGTCCGTGTACCTTGCGTTCATTTCTAACCAGCATGTTCACCGTTCGAGAACCTTTATTAGCAAGAAAACGTCCTATCTCTGGGTTCGTCTTTAAGCTGTTGTTGACTAATAATCTAACCACTCTGCACACGTGCAAATTTACATGGTAAAAGGTAAAGGACGGCCTCACTACTAGTGAACAGGATCTATTTCATGTACAGTTCATTCAACAACTTTCCAGTGCTGAACAAGAGTGAAATGGACATATGTGGGAAATATACGGAATAGTGATAAAAATATGTGGAGCGCAAAAACCTTTTCACTGGTAGTGTGTTTTTATTTTTTATTTTTGCAATATATTATTTAAAAAACGAGTTTTGGCAGGTCACTTTTTGAAAGAGCTAATGATTCGGGTGAATTTGCATCTGCATAAAAAAATGAAAGTGCTTTTTAACCCTTAGAAAAACTAAATGTTTGCGGCAGGTTTGTGGTTAATTTGTAGCAAACAGTGGAGTTTGCCAGACTATGTTGCCGTAAGTTTGTCATTGTGGGCCACAAGTCGCACATTTTCCGCAATGTCCTGGCAACTGACAAACTGCCGCTAGTGGAAAATGTCTTTGCCAGTAATGACCAACTTGTAGTTAACTTTTGGTGACAAATTTTCAAGTTTGCAAAAAGTCCACCGCAAGTTTGCCACAAACCTAGGGACTGTTTACATGTATGTAGATATTTTTTATTAAAACTTTTTTTTTTGAATGTTTGGGCCTTTTGTTTACCCGTAAACTGAGTTTACGCCACCTCAAATGGATATTTTTTAAAAACATGGGATTACATGGATACGTGCTAACAAGTAAAACGCGGTTTTCTGAAAAACGGTGACGTGTTTAGTTCTTTTGTGTGCGTGCCTTAAATATCTTAAATTCCTTAACTACCACAGGTGACAAGGGTAACCAAGGCAACAATAACCAGCTGTGGGTCAACGCCAGTGGCGGGTGACGTCACAGAGTTCTAGTGTGTTCGGAGATTTTTTTCTACCCAATGTCATGTAAACCTAATATATTAAAGAAACGTATAAAAAATATCTAGACACATGTAAACAGGCCCCGAATTTGCACGTGAAAATATGACCTTGTTGCACATTTGCAGCAACATTGCTAAAGGCTAACGGCAACTGTTTGCCAGAAGCCTAAAATTTCTGTGTGTGAACCTTTCATTATCCCTTAAATCAGAGAAAATAATGGACCTCGTTCATCAGTTTTAATTTGCGCTTAATAAAGTTAAATAGTGTAATATTAGACAATTGTAGAACTGAAGAAAATCAAATAAGCTAATAATTTTTGAGTTTTAAGTGATTTTTGACATTCGTAGTTTCTGTGCTTGCCTAGAAAAAATCTTAAATGAGAAAACTTGTCCGAATCTTGGTGAACACTGCACAAGTGGTTTTTAAGAACAAATTTCCTCTTAGGAACGGTTGGTGAATGAGGCCCGATGTTCTGTCCGATAGAATTCTCTAGTAGAAAGTGTGAAGCTCCGTGTTTTCCTTACGCATTAAGCATGACGTTTGGGTTTGTCTACCTTGACGACACGTGACTTCTGCATGCGCAGTATCTATGGAGTCGACGCCGCTATGCTAATTGCTAATAATTCCTACAGCCGTCTGCTTTAATCAGGGTGTTTCCACTACACACACGCTATAATTACAACAAGTTCTAAGTAATTACATGTAATTATTCTGAAGATTGCATCATAATTAGAGGTGGAAATTATTTACGCCACGACATGTCTTCGGAATGTCAGTGTTAACCACAGACGGAGCTACATGATAATTCAAGTTATTATAAACCTGTACAAAGCTATACTCAGACGAAGTCAACAGATGACACGCATCAACATTATTCTTCTTCTCTTTATCTCATGCTAAATTTGTTTTCTTGAGATCACGACTCATTTTCGGACGTGACTTCACCACAGGTTTAGTATCCCGGCAGTGCATCATCATAATTATGGACAAACGCATCTTTGTTCATGTGTTGTCAAGCTGAAACGGCAATAATTTTATCGGTGCTGGGCTACTGTCATATCAGTGTTCGTCACGGATATGATGGACGATATCACCAAATCAATATTATGATTAACGTTATCAATTTTCTACTTCTAGTTTAGAGTTTATATTTACAGTTTATTTACACAGATGGTCCCCGAGTTACGGTTTTCGATCTTACGATGACGCCAACGATACAAAAAATATTTTACGTTTAACGTAGCAGTGTAGATGGGACGCTCCCGGGATGATACGGATCTCCCACCTTGTGGGACACCTCACTTTTGCCAGCGATCAGCAGAGTTCAGTTGTCGGTGTTAGACCGCATATTTTTGTGTTTTTAGGGGGCCATGCAGTGGAACACTGCGTGGAACCCTATTGGAATGGTGCTGATTTAAAAAAAAAAAAATTTTTATTCTGCCTTAAAACGCGTTGTAGAGAAAAAACGGTAAGACCTACAGCTTTGAAATTTGGCAGGTAGGTCCGGTACCCCACCCACTACTCAGGCAAAAAAAATGCACCAATATAAGCTATTTCGCGTTTTTCCAAAAAAATTTGCATTTTGCCTAATAACTTTTGAACCGTAGCTCCACTTCTCAAAAATCTATATCATCTTACTCCTTGGGTCAAGACGAATGTTTAAGACCCTCGCATCTATTTCCGCCATATTTGATTTCTCGCTAATTTGCATAATATGCAAAACCATCTTTTGCGAATTAGTCCCTGGATTTTTATCCAATCTACATGCAACTGGTATCATTTAAATCCCAAGACACTCTTCTTTAATTATTATCGAGCAGATTTTTAATTTGGGTCTTCATTTGGCTGTAATATGCAAATAAATAAGGTGGGCTTGGCATAGGACTGCAATGCCACACACTGAGCGTCACAGAAATCCGGCTCTGGGTGGGCTACAGTTTTGAAATTTGGCAGGTAGGTCCGGGACCCCACCCTCTACTCAGGCAAAAAAACTGCACCACTGTGCCAGTTGGTGGCGCTATAATAAGCTATTTTGCGTTTTGCCTAATAAGTTTTGAACCGTAGCACCCTAGATAAAAGGATGAAACGTGTCATTTTTCAACGTCTGTCCAAAACTGATAAAGCTGCAAACTGCATGGCCCCCGTAATCACTGCTTGCAGTTATATTTTTGTTTGTGTTTCAAAGTCCAATGTTAAGTGTAAAACGCATGTCTTTAAAACCGCCCAAGTTTATCTGTTGCTAGAAGTGACCGCTGGTATCGTATCATCGGAACATCGTAAGTCGGGAAATACCTGTATATGTATATTCTATGTGCCTTCTTTGCAATCCGTAAAAATTGGAGCCATGTCGTCTCGTCTCTGTTTTCTTGTATATAGTGGAGATGACGAAGTTTACTTTGACTATGACTTTGAACTGAACATTTTTAGGTGCTTATAGTTCACTGACAAGGTTTGTACTGTAAATATGCTCAACTATTATACTACGTTCACACTAAGAGCTACTAAAGCTGTAAAATCACTGAAGATACTCAAAAAGTATCGCTGTTCGCTCGTCGCCGCTGTCGCTCATATATACTCTGTTAATCTCGAAACAAACTTAAAAGTTAAGGAGAAGAAAAATGATTTCTGCTTTTTCCTCATACGTAATAATGAGCTTTAGAACAGCCGTAACTCTCATCTGTTCCCTGAACAACCTGAACTAACCCTGAACTCTTCTTCTAGGCGTTTCCCTCCTCAAGAATGAAAAATAAGTCTAAAAATAAAATCTCAATGTGAATGGAATCTCAAAAGTGCTCGAGTCCATCGTGTGGTGTGTCCAGCAAGGCTCACAACACGAGTCCTGCCGAATCAGAACTTACAAAAACATGGCATTTGGGGTTGATATCAAGGCTTGAGAACGGAGGCCCACAGCAGTGCGAACAGCAGGACGGCACTCGCGGGACTCGCAAGGCTCAGTGCGGAGTTGAATATTCGGATGCGTCCCTCAACGGCCGGGTGAACCCTCTTCCGCTCCGAGATGTAGCCGGACACGACCGCAATGTCCAGGTCACCTGCCCACAAATGGAAATTTTCGTCATTGCTATTATAGGATCCTGAGAATCAGTGATTCCCTTTTGGATTGATGAATGATTTTTGTTTGCATGGTACTTATTAAAATACACTAAATTTTCAATAAATACATTAACAATTTATTCAAAATTTGAAGGCCTTTATTAATAAAGAATGACAACTTTTATTCATCACGTCTAACCAACAAATAGTTGGTGTTTGTCCTCAACTATGTATGGACTTTTGGTTAAAGCCAAAAACGACCGTCTCAAAGCAAGATGAAATTATTTACTCATATGTCTAGTATGACATTAAGCAACTGGAACGGAAGTGTTACATAAATCATGATAAAAATCTCTTCCGCTGCTGCCTAGATACTGCATGTCTTTATCTCTATATTATCTGTGTTTGACTGAGATGGTGTTTGATAAATACAGCAAAACTCTCACACGATAACAGAAAACCCACGTTTCTTCTCTGGGAGATAAAAAGCTGACCAATAAGAAATGTCTTGTGGTTGTGAGTCGATATGGTTTGGATTGCTAAATAATTGCTGTATTAAATGCTGTCTCATCACACGTTTCTTCATCAAGAACACACCGCACAGCTTGCTGAGATACGAGATGTTTTTAGCTAGTACGTTTTTGGAAATCACATTGTTGGTGCAAAGGTTAAGACATACGTTCACCCCATAACCGTGCGTTCACACCGCCGGCGGCGAGAGCGTCAGAGTGTCGGGAAGTCATTCATTTTCAATGTGAGCCGGCGGCGAGAGGCGGCGAGCGGCGGTGCGGCGCGTCTTGGACGGCGAGAGCGTCAAGGAGAGTTGAAATCAGGTCAACTTTATGGTAATGAGCTATGACGCGGTTCGGCAGCAACCAAACGAAATGTAGAAGTCCACCGCTTGAGCAGATTCCAGATAACGCAGTCCTGTAAACTTTGGTTCCGACCACATTAGTTCCCATGGCCGACCGCCATTAAGCAACAAAGAAGAAGAAGAAGATCCCATGCAGAACGGAGGACAGGTTAATAATTGCTGTGACGGGTTTCCCAGTAATTTACGACGTGTCCCTGTTTGCGTACAGGGACATAAATAAAAAAAACGATGCATGGACCAAGGTGTCCGAGATTGTTGGGGTTCCTGGTGAGTTTCTAATGTGCATAGGCAACATTTTTCCTCTAGAACGCTTGTTTTTCAGCGGGAATGCAACTGATTTGCTCAAAACAACACAGATTTGACCAATTGCATTACGCTAACGTTACACTTCAACTGATAGGTTCACACAAATTAATGTTAATTAAAGACCAAGACTAGTAAATGTCTCCTATAATATTGAAATTAGACTAGCACTTAACCATGAACATAAAAATTACACACCACACAAATGGCTTTTAATTAAAAGAAAACATGTAACTACAAAAAAGTTTCTTACTTTCACATTCAATATATTTCATGAGGTTAACTCACACCCTCCTTGTGGTCAGTCTGCACAAGATTAACAAGCTTGTTTGATCTTTAAATACAAGACAAGCTACGTCAGCGTGTCAGAGCGTCCAAAAATCTCTGTACAGCGTCGTTGGCAGGGCGGCCAGGGCAAATTTTGACGCTGTATAAAGCTGCTGATGACAAACGAACCCTGAAGCTTGAACCAAACCCTGTGTGTCTGTGTGTGTGTGTCTGTGTGTGTGTGTGTGTGCGCTTGCGTGCTTATTAAACGTGTAAGACCTAACTATTAAATTATAATTATAAGGTTGATAAACTATAACTTGTGTTTAATCTACCTGTTGCCGTTCCTCTTTCTACGTCATCTTTGGTTTTTCTGTAAAAACTGTCTGTAGTGTGCAGTCAATCACAAGACCAGGAGCCATCGGCCAATAGGATTCACAGACAGAAGCTGCCAAAACCCGCCCCCTTTCAAACCGTGCGCGCAGAAATCTCACTCGAGCAAAAAAGCCGTTCGTCGGTAATCTACTTCGCGCGTGAGGACATTTAACACATCGAGAGGAAAAAAGACATTCACGAGCGGAAAAATACAGTTTGTGCGCAATATAATCACAACCGCGCACTCGATTCTTCATTTTGTGCTCTCGAGTTTCACATTTGCGCGCGTGACTTTGAAATTTACGCCCGCGAATTTTTTGCGGCAAGCCATTGTGCGCGCTCTAGTTTTGGTGTTGATGTGACGCCATAGGGATAATAAGAAAGAAGGTACCAGAATCAAGCAAAATTATCTGCCAATATAGTTAAATATAGTTAATAATTAAATTTCTTATTTCATTTTAAGTTCTTATAATCAGTAAATTTTCTTAATAAGATAATTGTAGCCACCGTTTCCTAAAATTAGATTATTAATCTCACACATACAAGTCTAGTTAAGTCCGTTACTCTTAAAATTAAAAAAAAACAAGATCTCTTTTTTCTTTTTAAGATTTTCTGGCTTGTTAAGATTTCATTTTTCGCAGTGTGTGGGTTAAGACGCCTCACCGCTGTCATGCTTGATCTTCTGCTCCTTGATCATGGTGTAGTTGTCTCCTCCGTCCACCAGGTAGGACGGCATCACCACCCTGTAGACCTTGAGCGGCTCCAGCGGCTCGTAGTGAGGAACTCGGCAATCGGTGCACAACACGCTGGCCTTCTTCACGCGCTGCCCGGGGGGCTTGGAGAGGTCGTACTCCAGCTGGAACCCTGCACGTGGGAAATAACTCTTAATTATACAATATTTAACAACAGTAGGGACGCACGATATGGGAATTAACGGCCGATGCCGATACCCAATGTTTTTCATGCTTATGCCGATAAATGCAGAGACGAGTGCGTAAAGACGAGAGAGTTAGCTCTCTAAAGTTCCACTGCACGCAATTTGGCACAAAATTAACACCAGAGCTCTGACATTTCTAATACAACACTAAATCAAGCGTGCGTGAAAGCAGAGCAGAGTCGTGCACAACATTTTAAGAAAAAGTCCCGGTGGTTGGTGGTGTACCAAGTCAAACAGAACGTGTGAGACACTCGGTGTGCACTGCCTAGTGTTTAGAGAGTCGTTAAGCCACAGCCCCTGCTATTTCCTGAGATGCATACTACCAGATAGAAAAGTATGATAAGAGCGCCTTACCTACCATACTATTAAGTGCTGCAGTACGCTGACCGGGACACAGCCCATGTGCAAGCTCGCATTCGCCAAGCGAGGCAAACGCAATTTACTTTGAGGACACATGCAGACAGTTGAGTGGCCAACGTTCCACTGCATGCTCAGAATTTTGACACAACGTAATAAAAGCGTATAAAATCCCACCTCAGACTCGCCTGGCATAAGCGGTACCTTTGCGGGATACAAGAAATGTGTCAAATATCAACTGGAAACATCTGGCAAATCTAAGCGTCGGTCCAATGCCGATGACTTAAAACAAAGCAATCAGGCTACCGGCCGATTCCGAAATGATTGTGCATTCCTAAAAAATATTACTAGCTATAGAAATTTGAGCTAACACAGATGCAGTACCGGAGGTCTAGCCTGCTACCTAACTCACACAGAGTAACTCAAGACTAGCATGCTTGTACTGTGTACCGTAGTTGGAATTCAGATCCCTCTTCCCCACACCCACACACACCCACACACACCGTGTTGCGTCACAAACCACTTATCAGTGTTTGGAACAGTTCCATCTCCGTCTGTTTTGATCTATTTGAAGGTCGCTGCAGATAAAAGCAGTAAAAGCAGAATGCTGCACAGTGAATCCTGGAATAATAATGAAAAACTTCTAACTCCTTCCAAAGACAAAACCTGGGCAAGACATTACTCACAACATCATGACTCGTGTGGCTTTGTTGTGTTTTTTTGTGCCAAGGTTCCTTTTAAACCATCTTGATCCATGAGTCACTCTGTTTCCTCTGCAAGCCAAAATGACCATATAAAAGCTTTGTGACCTTCTTCTTAAAGTGAGAAACAACTTCGGCATTTCAAGAGCGTATTTTTGTGAACGCGTTTGGACAATGCATTGTAAATTAACCTGAACTTTACACCTGCAAGAACTTTTACCACTTTAAATCCACGATATCACTAAGGGGTTTCCAGCTCTTACGGCTTTACAGCTCCTACTCTTCTGGGAAGAACTCGTCACCACAGTGTTTAACTGTTCTTAATAACTCAGACTGATAAACTCATAACTCATCACGTCTCTTACTCATCTGCCAATATAACACCCTGCACTCTGCCACACGTGATTTTTCCCAAATTGAATCAGATTTACTTCCTCTTTTAATGTAATTTATTTATTACACAATCGTAAAATGTGCTCTGATTAAAGCGAGAAAGAGAAAGTGTCACTGTGAACACACCACAGCGCAGGACATGGTGCACCACAACCAAATGTGACTTCTGCATTTGACCATTCCGTGAAGCAGCAGGGGGCAGCTTTTCGGCAGTACCCAGGGAGCAGCGCTTGGGGACGGTTTCCTTGCTCTTGAGTACCTCAGTGGTACCTTTACCGGTCCAGAATTTGAACCGGCGACCTTCTGAGCATGGGGCGAGCACTCTAACCATTACATTACCACCTGCCTGTGTGTGTGATTTAGGGCTGCACGATTTGGGAAAAAAGACATATTGCAATTATTGACATCAATATTGCGATATGCGATTGCGATATGATAAAGGGCACTTGCTTGTATATCAATGAAAAGTCGCATACAAATTACTAACAGTGAAATGTTTAATTTCAAAGTGAAACATACAAACTACTTCTAACAACTTGAAATGCCCAGTGCTTTTAAAATACAATATTCTACAAAATTAAATAATTACAAAAAACTCTTTACATTACTGCAAATGTTATTTTCCTAATACTGCAGTTTAATGGAAATAAATAATAAAATAAATAAAACAATAAATAAGAACTTAGTTTTTCTTTTAAAGAAAATATTAACATTTTTGTCAAAAATAACGAAACCTGAAAGGCTTAGTTTACTAAGTAAACCAATCAGGATGCCCTTAGTCTAGCACGGGCTGCATGAACGCAGTGATCCACACGTACGCACGTTCTCTCACTCTCTCATTCCGTCATGTGCGCGCTTCTCTCAAGTGCGCGATGCACTTGCTGCTGTCTCGCGTGCAGGCTCTTGTTTGCTTGCTCTAGTTTCCGGGGTGTTTTATTCCATTTGCGGGCATCAGGGAGCCGCTATCAATATGCGGGAGACTGCCGGAACTTCCGGGATGTCTGCATTTTTCTTTGCTATTAGTTCACCGTTGCCCGACTCGATATCCATGCTAGCCCTCGTTCTCACCTGGTTCGTTTTAGAACTGTGTGATTCATGATTCACCCGGGTGAATCATGAGTCATGAATCTGAGGTCGCCACTGAACCGAATCGAAAGTCATGTGACCAAACACGTCACATTCGACTGAAGTGAGACTTCACTCAGCTCGCAAACTTTGAGTGAGTGATATCAGTCCATGTACTAATCATTTAAATCGCAGCTTTTTGCGTTCATGTAATCGCACAGACTGACATCGTGATTGCGATTAGATTAATCGTGCAGCTATAGTGTGATTGTTCCTAAAGTTGTGCAAATTTAATTCTTATGCATTTGCACGGTTTTCTGGACAATCAGGGCACATTTCAGTACAGATTGTATTTATATAACTGCATGTGACGATTTAAAAATCTTGAATGTCAAAAGGTTCTGCACCAGCTTTTGGAGTGTGAGAGTGAAGGACCTTTGTGAGGTCAGAAAGATCTGCAACCAACGTTTCAAGAGATTTTAAAATTGAGATTTTACGACTAAGTCATTTATTAGACGTACATAGACAGATCATTCTGTTTCAAAAATCAACTCAACAGTAACCATTAACCAAGAAACAATAATCTGAAGCTTTTTTGAAACCTAATCAGACCAAAAAAGGACAGGAGTGGCGTGAAAAGTACATTTAGCGCGAGTGAGGAGAGCGACTGCTGAATTTATTTTTAAAGTAGGCTAAATAAGCAGTCAAAGCAGAAGTACACACCTGAGACCTGTAGGAATTCTCCGGTGCTTCCTCCGTGTCTCCGCACGCTGTGCTCGAAGGCCTGCAGCAAGGTGGAGCCCTTCAGCTGGACGAGGTCGAAGGTTCCTCCGAAGGGCAAGACGGAAATCACATCCTCCATCGTGATGGAGCCTGCAGCAGACGTCCAACAAAACGGGATTCAAACCACTGTAATTTTTGGTTACTATTATAACTATTTTGGTTTACTATTTTGGTTATATTTTACTAATATATTATTAGCATTAAGTATAACAAACCAAGACGTACAACAAGAGATAAAAATTTAAAATATATATATATATTCAGTCAATAACACATTTCTGTATAGGTAAAGAATTTTTGACCATTAGATATTACAGACTTACTTTCTATTTATTTATTTATTTATTTATTATTATTATTATTATTATTATTATTATTATTATTATTGCATATTTGAATGAAATTTTTATATTTTGACATCCTAAAACCTAACAACATCTTATAACAACTAAAGAAGTAGGTGATTAGGTTTTACTAAACAAAAATACAGAAATGACCACAATTCAACACTTATTTTCACATTCATGCTTTAGATCAC
Organism: Distichodus sexfasciatus; assembly: GCA_032718565.1. Lineage (NCBI taxonomy): Eukaryota > Metazoa > Chordata > Actinopteri > Characiformes > Distichodontidae > Distichodus > Distichodus sexfasciatus. The sequence goes on along the minus strand of JAVGVS010000426.1, from coordinate 225,773 downwards.
TGAACTTGGTTTCCGCATTGTAAAGCCTAATAACATCTATTAACAAAACCACTGAATTAATTCATACAAGTGAAAATAAGTTTTTGAAAAAATAACTCAATCGATTCTAAATTTCAGTCGGTTTCCTCAGACAGACAGTTTGAGCTGAACTAACTCATCAGGTTTTACAGTTCCGCTTTAGGCTCATTTTTACTTTAAGGTTTTGAGGGAACTAACCATGCTCAAACCAGGTTATGACTTTAATGCAACAACTAACACGAACACACACCATTTCGGTTGCGCTCGTCGATGGGAGCTCGAATCCCTCCTCCGTTCAACATACAGGCACTAACATGGTTCCACTGGACCTCATCTGGATATTTGATGTTGTGATGAACCTGCAATAACAGCAAAACTTTAGGAAACTTCATTCCAATTTGAATAAAGGAATGTTTTGGGCTGAGTCTGAGGCACGTACAGAGTGTTCTCAGGCCACAGTGTACATGCCTCAAGCTCATCCCAAAACATTCCTTTATTCATGTACAGTGTGTTCTCAGGCCACACTTCTTTTCAAAACGACAATACAAAAGTGAAACATCTTCTGAACAACAAAAGCCAGAAAGTGGTAGTTTGTGATTTAGCAATTTCAACTTTGTCATTTTGCGTTTGTAAAGAAAAGGGAAACTGGACATCCAGCTGTTTAAAGGCAAAACTCACTTCCCCCTTTGCCTTTACTGACCTTTGGAGAAGGAAAAACTTTAGGCTGACTTAGTGAAGAAAACATCTAAGTTCTGGTGACCTTGTGTTACTACACTCGCCTGTGGACCAAGAGGTTGTAGGTTCAAATGCAGCTACGCCCTACTGCCAAACTGACCACAATTAGGCCTCAAGTTACTCCAGTAATCAGAAAAAAAAAAAAAACGCTCCGGAAAAGAGCTTCGACTAAAAGTCATACATGTAAATGTAATGAAATGTAATGAGCTAACCATGGCGTCGCAAATCAAGTTCCCCATGTTGCATTCGCGAAAGCGACACTCTTCAAAGGTTCCGTTGAGGTACACGGAGGTTCTCCCCACGTACTGAGATGAGTAATTGGCCAAACTTGTCTTCCACGAGTCCACTTCTGCCTTAATTCCTGGATCTGGTTAAGAGACGATACGTTTTTAAAGCCAAAGCTTTAAAAGTGCAAAGCAAATGGATGACACTGGAAATGAGTGAAGAGTGTAGAGCTGGGCGATATGACCTCAAACCAATGTCACGATTAACTGAAAATCTTACCTCAAATAGGATCATAAAAGTAATTTCGGTTTTATTGTGTTTTGCCCTTATTGCATATTTTTTCCCAAATCTAGTATCTTTGTGATTTTAAAATAACTGATATTATTCAAAGTAAACTGTCATCTCAACTATGTACACGTACACAGAGACGAAACGATGTGGCTCCAGGTTTTATAGTACGAACAGATAAGACATATCTAAAGGGTGTATAAAATAGATAAACACAGTGATGTGTATATATATATATATATACACACACACACACATATATATACACTGTAGATTAAACACAAGTTATAGTTTATTAACCTCATAATTTTAATTTAATAGTTAGGTCTTACACATTTAATAAGCACCCAATCAATGGCTCCCCTTGCCCACTTGTCTGTCCCCAATTCAACATAAACACAGATGCACAAGTCAATCACAAGATGATCACTAGATGATCAACCTTTTCCATAGTTGAGGATACAGGCTTCAGAAATCTGATAAATCACCTCTGCCCAAAATACACAATGCCAAGTAGGCGTTACTTTTCGGACGTTGAGTTACCGGAGTTGTTACAGTTTACGAGTTACATTTTATTTATTTAAATTTGTAAAGAAAATTTATGAAAATAAAGCATTATATTAAAGAAAATTAGATTTTTGTTTGTATTTGCTGTAGAGCTGCCACTATTATAAAAGTAACTAGTAAACAGGGAAAGTAACTACCACGTTACATTAAAAAAGTTTTTTGTGTTAATGTCGTCGACTGCTCACAGCAGCTCTAATTTTCTGTAATCTGGAAAAAAAAATCGGTATTGGAAAAATCGGTATCGGCCGATCACGCTTACAAAAAAATCGGTAATCGGAATCAGCCAAGAAAATTGCACTCGGTGCATCCCTAGTTAGGAAACATGGTTATGGAACCAAAGCTGTAAAGTTGGAGTCTGGCTCAAACGGATGAATTTTCATTTAGAAGAAATTAAGACGTAAAGGTAAAATTGTGCTCACCTTCTGCTACAGAGCCGTCCAGGAGGATGGGATTCCCTGCAGCTTTCAGCACGTTTCCAGCATCGTCAAATGTAACATTGAGGCAGCCCAGATATTTCCCAAAAGCGTAGGCCTGCACCACGGGCACCAGGCGTCCATCATCAGACTGCACCATTAAAGGGTAAGGCCCAGCCGGCACCTCTGAGGACGGAGGTGTTCCTAAAAACACACACAAAACAAATCTACAATAAAACATTTAAGCATAAACTAATCCTTCTCACATATCTTTAGTCCAGCATTAGGTACATTTACTGTATATCAAAATCGTATTCATCCCTGCTTTCTCTAGCGTTGATGTTTTCATGTTGCATCTGCATATTTGAAAAAGTGTTTTGGAAAAGTTCACAGACACAATTAACAATCCAAAAATCATCCAAATCCACGCCGTAGCACAAAAACAGAACAATCTAGAAATATCAAAGTCAGTAAACAGAAAAGCAGAACAGAAACCTGCTCAGTCCGCAGTCCAGGACGTAGCCATACTTCACAAAGAAATGACTGGAACAATCCAGTGCAGTTAGAACTCAGGTGAATCTGATCTAGCGGTCAGGCTGAATTAGAGGTCTTTGTGAAGACCTGGAGCGAGAGTCCGGATCAGGCAGTGCATGTGGAGAGGGAGACTCCAGCCTGGATTCGGGCTGAGACCATACAGTCAGAAAGGCTTTGCATTTATGACTGTACTACTTTTGCTTTTTGTTTTTATTTCTCATTTGAAAAAATATTGATAGCAAAATATATGAAAACAAAAGTTTTAAAAATGTCATTATACTAACATACAAAATATCAACTGTATATTTAAAAGCAAATCTGTAAAATATTTATTTCATAAATATATTCTTATATTAAATTCATATTGTTTCAAATATGTGCTTAACTTACTTTCAAGTGAGAATATTTTTCTACAACAACTTAAGACGTACTTAAACCTGATTTATTTTTATTTTACCCGTCAAACTGCAGATGTCCATCTTCCTCATTTCGGTCTATTTTTGTTTGAATTTAGGGCTACCAGCTTGAGAAAGAGTTTTTGCAAACTTGCAATTATTTTCATCTTTCGTCTTCAAACTCCACAAAATGTTTTAAAGCTAAATTTAAATTTTCTTCCATTTTGTTTTCTTGTTTAGTGCATGTTAGAGACTTTTAAATGTGTGCATTGAAGTTTTTACCTCTTATTGCGCTGTATATCATTTATACTGTCATTTTGTATTGCAAAAGGAGGTGCAAAAATTCCACAAAAACACACCATGACCACTGCTAGGTCAAGAGGCTCAACATGACCAGAAATATCCAGACAAAGTAGGTTTTCGTGGTCAAAAACTGACCATTAATGTACAAGTGGACATCAACAAAGTGTACCTTGGGTTCAAGTAGGACTTAGAGATACAGCATACAACATACAAATTTTTATAGACCATAAAATTTGCCCTGACAGACTGTTGACCTCTGTAGCTAGCTGGCTAACTGAGGCTGATTTACATTAAGTCAACTATGGATATTGCACTGTCATGCTAGCATCTTGTTAGCATTTCTGTCAAAAACTAGCCCTTGATGCACTAGTGGAGGACTAACACATAGTACATGGTGACAGATGTAGTCTCAAGCTTTACAACATGAAGATAAGCACACATGTTGCATAATGTAGCTGCAAAAATTAACCACAGCAGAGACGCTTGTCATGGTGGTCAACCTAGTTCCACAGCATCTCAGGCCGAGTCAACACGCCAAGCTGTGTTCACGCCACAACCACGCCTGGCATGCATCATTGTCGTTTTACAGACTTGAAAGTGGGCCAAAAAGGTCTCAGTTTACATCCAGCTGTTGTCCCAAAAGCCATGTGCAGTCTAAACGTTGACAGACCGCTACTGGGGTTTTATTCTGAATAGCAAAACCAGCTTGTTACAGTATAAAAATTTTTTTCTTGTTTTTGTTGACTAGAGTTCGGGCGGAGTGCACACATATTTTTCACAAGTTGTTGTCACATGTCGAGATGACTCGTTCCAGCAGGCGTTGCTTCTCTCAAATGAAATTTCCCCCTGAATGGCCAGAAACAATGTTTTATTATAGGGTTTCAGTCAGAGATTTCAGTCTGTGGTGGAACTCCGTCTGGGTTAGTCATTATGTCTGCTATAATAAACATTCTGCAAAATTGAAGAGGCCTTAAGGAGTTCTTGCTCTGGATTTCTACAGTGTGAGGGAAGCAGTTTTTCAGTTATAGCTTTTCAAAAAAAAACTAGAGCCTGTGTCCACCAAACACGTTTTTTACCGCTGGAGCCGCCTATTTTTAACACAAATCCTAAGTGCTACTGCGAAAAGAAATGCCGGTGGAGACGGTTTTTGCCACAGCGCTCAGAGCATTTCAAGTTGTAAGTCAATGGCAATGTCACTTCTATCTTGCTAGCCAATCAAAATCGGGGCGGAACTTATAAACCTATGGTACACTCCCAGCTGCTTACTAGCGCGGTTTATTTCATGCACCCAATCTCGCCTCGAAGATCTGAGAATCTATTTCAAACACTGCCACTAACGCTACGATGCAATTTCGTAACTTAGCAACAACCAACCAAAACGCTCCGGAAGTGAGGTTTCGACTGCCCTCTGTGGAAAAAGCATTTTGGTGGAAACGGACCCCTAGACTACAGCCAGGGTACTGTTTTAATATAACAACGCTAAAGTCTAAATCCAAGCAATTTTACGATCACAGATTCTTACTTAAATTTTTACAACATTGTCACAAAGCACTTTACATACAATCAACCCAAGGCTTCAAATCACAGCTACAGCTGATCACTGATCATAAAATAGATATTGACCATCTGAGGCTTGCTGCTTTTAACAATTTAACAATGACGGCACAAGAAGACAACTTGTGGTCATTTTTCTCAAAAAAAAAAAAAGGATGAATGTTGAGGAAATGGAGGAAGTGTTTCACCTTAAAGCGAACAGCTCTGGTTCCCGACCGAATGCCGTCCTTTACCTTTTCATTAAATATTCAAAAGTGAAACTGGACAGCGTTGATTTTGTGAGGTGGGAACTATCTTTTAAGGATAATTCCAATTATCCACAGTTTATTAAAGCAGGTGGTTCACTAAATTCTAGTGCTGACATTTCTAATTAATAGTCTATTTTTATATTTTGTTCAACTGTAATCATATATACTTTAAGGTTTACTGCAGTATAATTAGAAGCCCTTGAATGCTTTAAAAAAGGAATCACTGTCCATGCAGACTGTAACCTGATCCCGAGCTGGTGTTCCCATACCGTTTTCCCTATTCAGCGTTTGAGGTACAAGTCAACAGCTGCAACTTTAGTCAGCATAAAGCATAAATTCTCAAGTTTCAACATGTGCACAATGGGAAGTGAGCAGTCGAGAATAAAAGGAAGGTGACTGTGCACATTTTTGGTAGGTTGTGTTTTGAATATAGGCCTTTCGGTTTGCTACATAAAAATTGATCAAACGTTTATTATAAACTGTGTATCGAGCTCATGCGATCATACAACGTCTCTCCTTTATAGCCAGTTAAATAAAGGTGTCGTGAATGGTTAAGATTTGATTTATTTTCAAAGAAAGACATACTTCTACTTTTCTTGACCCGAACGTCACCTACCCGTGTAGAGGAAAGTGTTTGTGTGTCCCCCGATGACCACGTCCACTCCTTGCACCTTCTTGGCGATTTCCTTGTCCATGGCGAAGCCCGAGTGGCCGAGAGCGATGATTTTGTTGACGTTCAGAGCAAGGAGTTTGTCCACCTCTCGCTGCACAGCGCTCACCTCGTCCTCAAAACGCAGCGATGGACCTGGGAATGAAGAGACTCAGAATAAAACACTGAGGTCTTTGAAACTTTCACTGAGAAGAAATTCCAGGAACCCGTCCATGTCTTTTTAAGGATCCAGTAAATTCATTTTATTTTTTCTCCAAGTATCAATTACTAATTGTGAGGTATTAATTCCAGAACAGGCTGAAACTGATTCAAAAACACCTTCCTAGACACCAGATGTAATGACATTAGCAAATTAATTAATCAATAAAATTCTAAACAATATTTTCTGAATTTTAAAAAATACTAATTTTGATGTGTATTTTTAAGTTCTGTCAATGAAGTTTTTATACTAACATGAACTTTAAGAATACAACCAATTTTGTCATTGACCCAATGAATTCTAAGTTACTTCCCAGCTCTGGTGTGAATTGCAACGTTGAAGTTACCGGGAAGAGAGAGGGCAGGAGTTTCCTTGGAGGTGTATCCCACGATTCCCACTTTTTCTGAGTTGACCGTCAAAATTTTAGACGGTAAATAATATCCGCTGATCTTTGGTGCGAGAGTCTCATCTGGCTTAATGTTGGCACTAAGGATGGGACACTTCACCTCCTGCAGGAAGGGCTTGATGAGACCATCCACTCCGTTATCAAACTCATGATTCCCAAGAGCCTAAACACACACACACACGCACACACAAGTCAAATCTCACTCATTCTCAACTATATATAGTGATTTTTTGCTTGGTTAAGATTATAAATCTCAGGATGTTCTCAGTTAGAACACAATCCTGTCAAGTAACCAGAGGTGTTCCACAGGGTTCTGTTTTAGGCCCCCTTTTATTTATTAATTACCTTTTGATTTATTTAAAAAGCAATTTAGATTTTTTTATTTAATTATGTTCAAACTTTTATTCTGTTAATACTTTCCCACTGTGTGTTCATGTACTGTCTGCTAAAAACATACTAGCGTGCGTGGTGTCACATGACTCCGGCTTGTCCAGTCCGCCACTACAACTGTGTGTTTCTTTTGTTCAGTTGTTTTAAAATCACAAATATATGCAATCAGTTATTAGACAAAACTTTAACACATGCAGACCTTGTCAGTGAAATAACAACGAATTTCATTAATCGTAATCGAATGTTAATTGCGATACTGATCTGAGGTCATATTGCCCAGCCCTAACATTTATTATATAATAAACTGTACGAGACAATATGATCACACAGTGACACAAGAGAACGCCACAAATATGCGTAATGTGGATGTGAAGTGATGAACTGGTGATGACAATCTCTTTTTTTGTCGTTTGAAGAATAATGGCCATTAAACAAGAAGCTAAACCACAAAATCATTTTTTGGATCATCAAAGACTTCAGAGAGAATAAAAGTCAAAGATTAAATAAAGTATCAGGGCTTTTCAAAACTAAAACAACACACTCACAGTCATACACCCCCAGCGGGGAGCTGCTGTGGGTGTAACCACATTTCATTCCTAATTGTGTGTGTGGTGAACAGAACAAGGACAATCCTGACAACTCTTCCATCCATCCTCTTGTTATTTCAAATGTGAACACATTATTAAAAATCCCTGAGGTGGATTCAGAAAGTATAATTCCAGCCTAACACAGTTGCTAATGACGTGTTCACTGATTCTCAATAATTCTATGAAGGAATTGTAATAATTGTAACTTGAACAACTATATCACTGTAAACCTTAAGTATTTCAATCCATTTCATAGCATCATTATCACCATAAATCTGGTATTCTATGAATTTTATCCGTTAACTGAATGGGGTTAAGATGAAAACATGGCAGGAGTTGTTCTTTCCAAAGCAGACTTTTCCATTTCTGGAAAATAAACTTTACATTCCCCTGAGACACCAGAGAGTTGTTTTGTCAGATGGATTCTGATAATAAAAAACAGATTTTCTCTAAAAATGAATTCAATCATACCCTGGAAAACAAAATAAATAAAACTCAGGTGGAGAATTTATCAATCAATAATAAACTTCATATTTCAACATTAGCCGCAGGTGTCAGATCACTAATAGAACTACAGGAACAAATAAACACGGCCCGGCGCTCAATTAAACCTGCCATAGGGGAAATCTTGAAGCACACAAGAGAAACACCTTGACTGTTTATGACCTGCACACGTCCCACAATGCCTCAAAAGAACGACGTGTACAAAGTTAGCCCAATGGTGTAGCTGGCATGTGGACGGAGGATCTTTCTGTTGTGGTCATCCTCGTTTTCCACTCTTCACCGGACACCTGGCATCAAAGTTCAAACCTTTTTCCCTTCTGCTAATGATGGAAAAGTCCTGGCATAAACAGATCTGTCCGTTTCCTCACGTGTACACCCCGCGGCCTCAAAGGTCTCAACTTGACCATGTGTTTATTGTTAAAAAGAGCAAAACGTTAAAACGGCTGAGGAAAGCGAACATCTGGCGTTTATTTTTTATTTTTGGCTGTCTGACTGATACTGGGTAATGCACGCGAAGACCTTGATGTACATGATACTCAACATGTGCTCATGTGTAGAGATGCACCGATTCAACTCTTTCAATCCTGACAATAATTTCTGAACTTTGGGTAGTAGCCAATATCAAGTACCGATCCGATATCAGAGACTGGCATCATTCTTTATGTTCTTAAGCCATCCTTTATTTTTTTCTTCATATTCTGCTTGAAAAATTAGACAATAGGGACAAGGATTTATTGCAATATGTAGAAATATTCCTCAAGACCATATTAAAAAATATAAGAAAGCTTGGCTCTTTGGAAGCAAAATATAAAGAACAGTGACTCAAAACAATAAGAAATATCAAAACAATAAACAGCAGTGGCTCAAAACAATAAACATTGTGCATGTGCATTTACTTCGGTTCCAGTTTCAGCAAAGCTACAAGCTTAACAAAGAGCTGTCTTTCTTCCACCAGCAAACCATGTGAACAAAAGCAGAGCAGGGAAAGAGAAGTGTACTGATTTCCAGAGTAACCAACGCTGGTCAGTGTAATTATTCAGCTACAGGATGCCAGTATCAATGAGTCCTGTGTGTCTCAAACGGACAGACTTACAGCCCAGACTAAAGAGCTTTTGAGGTTAAGGTGAAATTAATCCCTATTTAAAATGCACTGTAGAGGGCATGAAGTTCTTCTTATAGTCATATGTAATGCGGTACTTGGGTTTTTTGATCAGATGCTGAATTGAACTGTTCATGTCCTAATGTTCTGAAGCACTTCCCTTGTTTACATGTTCACTGTATAAAAACAGACAATAAAAATACTTGAAGAGCATTAAACATATGCAAGTATTATCTTCTTATCTAATAGATTAACTGGTATCTATGACACGACCAGTTGTCAGATTTTGGTCTTTAAAACTTTGTTTGGTCTTGAGTCTTGTGTGATGCTGGTGAACATTTTCACATAACACGTAACAAATCTTTATTTATCTTTTGTGTTTATGAAAAAGTATATCGGCTGTCAACCTGTCAACCTGAATTTGAAAAATAAATATCAAATATCGACATCAGATACTGGTCTGTTACTGACTTCAGTACCGGTATGATTTGCTGACTTGTTCAATTATATCTGTTTATATAGCATATTTAATTGTTAATTGTGATTAAGTTGATCAAGTCTGAGACTCGTTTAACAGAGTTCTATAAATCCTTTTTAAAGGTTCCTGCATTCATCAGAGACTCCTACACACAGTGACTTCTACTTCCTAATTACAGGGAAGGTCGTGAGCTACTACTGATTAAAGGCCTTGGCCTTGGCTGTATAGTTGCAGTTGTCATTATGTCTATGAAATGGTCCCAAAAGTATAGTGAACTAAAGGGGTGTGTGTGTGTGTGTGTGTATCCTATACACCTACACAGAGGTGGGCAGTAATGCGCTACATTTACTCTGTTACATTTACTTAGTAACTTTTTGGATAAACTGTACACACACACACAGCCTATGGACAGTTCAAAGACCTCTTTATACACAGACTGCCTTGTTCTTGTTTTACTGTGTAATCTCTACCTGCCGAGTTGTTTTGTTTAAACTAAAAAAGTTATTAAGTTATTACAAATTATTACTTTCCCATACGCCCCCATGATGAGACCCAGCAGGTTGGCTGAAGATCCACTGTTTGTTGTGGTTGAATTAGCCTTATGTTACTTTGTTTAGATTCAATTTTTTTTTTTTTTAGTTGTTTATGTAATATTGTTTGGTAATATCCAAACACACTGTACACTGATATTTAATATTTTTGCAGATTCGAATACATGATTAGCCAATAAATGTTACTCGGAAGTTACTCAGTATTTGAGTAGTTTTTTTCACCAAGTGCTTTTTACTCTTACTTGAGTATTTTTTTGGATGACTACTTTTTACTTTTACTTGAGTAAACATTTTGGCTACTCTACCCACCTCTGCACCTTACAAAAACAACATGTCTGCGGCAGGTTTGGAGCAAACTTGTGGTTAATTTGTGGCATTTGCCAGAATATCCTGTCACAAGTTTGCCATTGTCAGCCACTAGTGGTAAACGTGCCGCAATGTTCTGGCAACAATGACACTGCCACTGGTGACAAAAATATTTGCCAGTGACTTGTCAAACCAATTTGCCAGTAATGGCCAACCTGTAGTGAACTTTTGGTAACAACTTTGCCAGGTGCATACGTTTTCCATAAAGTTTTCTTGAAGTCCACCGCAGGTTTGCCACGAACCGAATTTATATGTGCAAATATGACCTTGCTGCAAATTTGCGGCAACATTGCCAAAGGTTAACGGCAACTGTTTGTCAGAATGCTACATTTTTTTTGTAAGGGGTCGTGGAATCGGGATTTAAAAAGTCAGCTCGACGCATCTACAATATAAAGCAACAATAAAACTGCATGCGTCCTTAAAGCGGCTGCTTAAACGCCGCAGGACCGTGTGCTCCCCGCAGCTCTGCCCCCAGCACTCACCATGGCATCGTATTTGAGTCTGTTCATGAAGTGCGCCGCCTCGGAGCCCTTGTAGTAGTTAAACCAGACCGTGCCCTGGAACTGGTCCCCGGCGTCCAGCAGCAGCACGTTCTTCTCGGCCGCGCGCAGCTCCTGGATCTTGGTGAACCTGCGCGCGACACCGGCGAAGCACGGGCTCTTACTGCACTTGCCCGAATCGCGGTTGGTCTCCTCCACACGCGCGTGGACGTCGTTGGTGTGCAGCAGCGCGAGACGCCACTCTCCGGCCGCCGCCGCAGCGCACAGCGCGAGACACAGACCGTTAATCCAGCGCATCGCACGCGCGGGGTCTCACACACTCACGCACGCACGCGCCCGGTGCTCGAATAGACACAGTCGCGATCACCGACACACACACACACCGACACACACACACACCGACACCGACACACACACACCGACACACACACACACCGACACCGACACACTCACACCGACACCGACACACACTCACTCTTCAGCGCGCGGTCAGACGCGCAAACGAAAGACGTGCGGAAATTCAGGCAGAGTTTATAAAACAGCGGAGGCGGAGACGCGGAGAGAGAGAGAGAGAGAGAGAGAGAGAGAGAGAATAAGAGAGAGAGAGAATGAGAGAGAATAAGAGAGAGAGAGAGAATAAGACAGAGAGAATAAGAGAGAGAGAGAATGAGAGAGAGAGACAGAGAGAGAGAGAGAGAGAGAGAATGAGAGAGAGAGAGAGAGAGAGAGAATGAGACAGAGAAAGAGAGACAGACAGAGAGAGAGAGAGAAAGAGAATGAGAGAGAGAGACGGAGAGAGAGAATGAGAGAGAGAGATTTAAAGATGGACAAAGAGAAGCAGAGAGAGAGAGAATGAGAGAGAGAGAATGAGAGAGAGAGAGAGAGAGAGAGTGTAAAACAGAAAGAGAGAGAAAAGGAGAGAGAGAGACTAACCCACTGAGAGACACTCTCGTACACACTTACAGATGCACAACACACGGAAACTGAGATACGCACAGAAACAGAGTTTCTTACAGAAAACACACACTGAACACGTATGAGAGGGAGACCCTTACAAACACATAGAAGAGAGGGAGACACCGAGAGAGAGACTCCAAGAGAAAAAGAGGGAATGAAAGAGAAAGAGAGACCAGTGAAGAGTCAGCACACACCTCATTACATACATATTTTGTCTTTTGCCCTTGGGCTTGGCTCTGGGGGGGCACAGGCTTGTGATTGGGTGGGCCAGGGGATATATATATATATATGGCCAAGGGCTGGGCAATATGGCCTAAAAATAGTATCATGGTATTTCTAAACTATATCACGATACACAATATAAATATATACTGTATATATATCAACATATACTCTCTTTCTGGGAGAGAACTACATGCCTACTGCTCGGATTCTCACACAGTTTGATCGTGATGTTTAATGTAAAAATGTGCAGCTTTAAGACTGAGGCAGAAGGAGCAGCTCTTTAACAATCATTACATTAGATTTAATAATAACAACCTGCAACAAATGACTTATGAAATGCCCTGTCAGCATTATCTGAGACCGTGACTGTGCAAAAATGTACTCAAATAATGTTATGGTTATAAATCATAAAAACACAGCCAAATACGACAAGCACATCTTGTGCTGTTATTGAAGCTCAAGGAAGAGGTTTATGTTTTCATGACTCCAGAAATCGGAATTCAAGAGCAAGTTTCCAATATCCAACATCACGTAACAGTTTCCTCCGCATGGACACAATGACCCATAGCTCTCAAGTTAAACATCTGACCGCACCGTGGGTCCAGCTCACAGGAGATGAGTTTCCTTCCATTCTGTGGCATATCTCTCACATGCAGACTAAATATTTAGATCTCCATGACTCATGGTAAAACCACAAATGGAACATAACCCCTTAAACCTTGAACCATATGTTAAATAACATTTTAATCCACAATCAGTAAATAATACTTTGCTCTTTATTTTCATAAACTGGAAAAGGCATTTCTTAAGAGTTGCTCCACATAATGTCATAAAACAATAATGTCATTTGTGTTCTACATTTTAACTCGTGTTTATTTCTTAATAACTCTACCTGAGGCTATCAGAAAGAATTATAGTTGATAAACTAATTTGTGTGTTATTTCCCAATGTAAGGTGTAACATACCTAATGGTATGATAAAATATATAAAAAAATACAATTAAATAAGAAGAAAATAAGTCTAATATCTAAAACACATTTTTATAAAGATCATACCAGTTTTCACTGCATGTTTTTTTGCAACTTTTCATTGCGTCTTTTTATGTCCTTTCTGCTATAAAAGGGTTGGTAAAGTTTACCCGGTTCCCCTCGGACATGTCATGCATTAATTTACCAGAGCTAACCCTGCAGACTCACAGTTCAAACAGGTCAAAAGGTGTGATCCAGGTCCAGGGCCAATGAAAAGATTTGGACCCCATTGTCCGTCTTTCAACGGCATTGTAAACAGAAATACGCCCTCACGGCCAGCTAGAAAAAAGGAAAACAACAACACAGATGCACACAAAAACTGACCTTCAACATCAAAGTCCTCATACAAATGTGAATTCTATGATTAAAGGTCACATGGCACATTAAAATCTGTCTTGTCATTACCAAAAATACAGCTGAAGCGTAATATTTGGGAAGATAAGCCTACAGAACAGCCCTGATTCATCTGTATCGCTTGGGAAATAATGACAAGAAAAAAAATTATGTGCACATTCAGTTCAAAGAGAGACGCTACTGTTAAAACAACCAATGCATCAGGTCGCTTGTGTCATTTTGTGGTAATTTTGTTTGTCAATTTCAGCTCTAAGGAAGGTACGCCTGATGTTCTTCCCTCAGCGTACATGAGCACTGTAGTTTTCTTAAGCTAACGGGCTTTCCAGAAACACGACCACGATTTAAAGGTAAACTCTGCGCTTTTAGAGGAGGCACGGGCTTACTTCCATTTCCAGTCCTATAAACAGAGATGTTCATTCTCAGTAGCCAGATGAAATGTTTGAAAGCTGTAGCTCCCTTGTTTACGCTGCCAGTGCATGTGAGCAATGGAGACACTCTTCAAAATGTGAGATGCACTATGCTTTAAAATTAAACATCATGCTTGGAGTCGCTAAAAGAATCTGAAGAATTGAAATCAGAATGTCACAAATTTGCTAATATGTAATATAACGACTTCATAATCAAGATATGATTGAAGATTTGTACTTGTATGTGAGACGCAAGTCTCACTATCATTTGAACTGATCGTGAGTAAGGTCAGCTTCACAATCTTGCTTCTCAAGAATCAAGTCGGAAGAACAAAAGGACAAAGTTCACAACACCAACTGTGGACCGAGATGGGACGTGCCGTACATGCTGTTGTGAAACGTCTTGCATCGAGCTGATTACCTCAGCTGTGTTTAGCAGTTAGAGATTACCGGCGGAACTTGGGCCTGAGCGAAAATATGTCCGTTTAACCCACATTGACAAACTCGGACACCGCAGATGCGCAAGTCAATTTCTTTTGCGGGTCCCGAACCTGAAGAGCGTTACGTCAGGGAGAGTGTAAAATCTTTTCCAAATCAGCTGTGTGGGGGAGGATCTAATGGTGTGGCAGTTGACAGTGTGTGGACCAAAACCCTGGGCAGGGGCCAAAACACCGCAGGGTACACACACTCACACACTCAGTCACACCGTACAGCCGCCAATTAGCCTATATCACATGGTTTAGGCCTGTGGGAGGAAAACTAAGCCCCCGGGAGAAACCCACGCGAACACGGGGAGAGCATGCAAACTCCACACAGAAAGGCTCTATGCCCGACCCGGGGATCAAACCCAGGACCTTCTCTCTGCAAGGTGGCAGTGCTAACAACCTGCACCATCGTGCTGCCGCATTTTATTACATGTAATTCCTAAATTCCTGACCAAATTCAAATCTTTTAACTCCTAAAAGACATACAGTTACAGTGCATAGTGTTTCTGTAAATAGTTTTTCTCTTATGGGAACCGGTCCTCACATACGAATAAATCTCCATGACAATCTCCTAACATTTATCTTAAAACAAATCACAGGCACACACCCACAGAAACCGACACACACATGGATGTAATGGAAACCAGAAGCTGTCGGGCGGAGTAACCTCTCATTTCCCCGGGTCTGTTGTGTTTTCAAAGTTTCAGAAAAGAAGTTCACATTTTGACCCACACGACTGCATATATGTAGGGGAAATGAGAGGTTGCCAAGTGCAAACACCATCACTACTTCCTTTGTGTGTGTGGCAACCCCTCATTTCCTTTACATACACCATACACTCTTCCCAAGACATGTATGTTTTTTTTAAAATACAACTTGTGCAACACTGTTTTAGAATCAGAATGAAGTAGTTTATCTGTATTGTGTGCAGGTGTAGCCTAAGTTAACTTACGTTTGCAGCGTAACAATGTGAATCCATTACTCAGCCAACTCAGAATATTGAGAAGTTCATTAATATCCCGGGATTAACGCGAATGTTAGGATATGGCACATCCCTTGTGTGTGTGTGTGCGCGCGCGCATCGGGCGGATACAGAAAGCAAAGGACAACCGCAAACGCGCGACCACACAGAAGCAGCGATGACGTGCTGTCGAGTAAATAAGACAAAAAGTTAGTTTGTTTAATAAAAGGACAAAACATAGACCGGTTCTGCAGGAAGCGCAGCCTTAAATAACTTCTGATGTGGGAAAAAGTAAACTAGTGCCATTAGTTGAAAAATGTCGATTTTTTGGAACGCATGAATCGATTTTGAATCGTCAGAGAAAGATTCAAGATTGGATTCTTTCATGCACCCCCGGAGTAGGTGTAGATTGTGCTGATGTGCGGCATTTTGTTCTGCTTTTCATTTTTATTTAAAGACAGTCTTGAAGACTCGCTACCAGGTCTAAATCTGTAGGTCACTTTTTCTGTTCCTCAAACGCGAATCAGGCTCAATCAGGAACTGGAGCGCATATAGCGTCTGTCACCCGCTATATTGACAGTAACGTTAAATGCAAATTCAGAGTCAGACATAACAAAACCGGTTTCAACTTCTGAAGCTCCTGGACTAAGATGCAAACTGACACTAAGAAGATGATATATGCTTATATACCGTATCAAACTCAACACCAAACTGACGAAATTAGTTTAACATTAAACACAGAGGGCCAGTTTCCAAGACAACGATTAAGCCTAAGCCTAGACTACCTTTGAATTCCAGTGGTAACCCTCCATTGTATCTGCAACTTAGTCCGAGACTAGGCTTAATCCATGAGCAAGAAACCGCCCAGAGAGAATTTATTAAGGAATTATTTGTCATTGTGAACACACCACAGCACAGCATACAGTGCACCACAATCATACGTCACCTCTGCATTTTTGACCCATCCGTGAAGGAGCAGTGGGCGGCTGACATGGGCAGCACCTGGGGAGCAGTGCCTTGTTCATGACAGTACCTCAGTAGTACCTTTACTGGTCTGGGACTCCAACCAGCGACCTTTTGATCACGGGGTGAACGTCCTAACCGTTACGCTACCAATTGGCCCAAGAGGTAACCAACAGGTTCTTGCCGAAAACCACGATCAATCCAAGGATCTGTAGATCTTCTAACAGTTGGTACAGTTGGTGGCGTAAGAGATAGGGCGCTCACCCTGTGAACAGAAGGTCGCTGACGCCATCACATTACAACATGTAAGATCTTTATAAGGTTGTTGTAGACACTTTTCTGATTCAACCCCAAACAAGTTCTAACATTTCTGAAAAATTTGTATTAACTACAGTATAATCATTAAGAAATCTGCACTCACACCCAATGTCTTACAACACTTCTGCTCCTGTGTGTCATTCTGGCTTTTCTGCCACATTAAAACCAAAAACCGAAGCTCAAAAAAGTCTATACGGCTTAATCCCTACTGAGGGCGTGTGGACCGGAGCCTATCCCAGGACTACACGTGCAAGGTAAGACAGGGACCAACACTGGACGACACCAACGCACACACAGCAGGGCACAAACACACCTATGGGACAAGAATTGCAGGTGGTCGGTGACATGGAGTCCAGTTTCACTACTGAAATCACTTTTTCAAAATTATTTCATTTAATTTACTTTTCAAAACATTTTCAGATAATTTGGGCGTCATTATGAATAACGAATTTAATGCAAATATCTAAAAAATAATAGTAGAAAGCAGTTGAAAAATCTGAATTCCAATCATGACATGACAACACAGACCCTTCAGGATTTCGCGATATTCGTGATCGCAACTGTTAAGGCAAATTCACCCAATCCCCGCAAATTTATCGCGACCTTGCAATTTTGACTAATCACGGCAAATTTACTGCAATTTTTGACCATTTGATCATTGTCGTTTCCTGCAAAGTGTTGAGCCAACTCACTTAGTTGTTGCGTTTGGAAGACGCAGGAAACGTGATTAAAAACGTCTCAGACTTACCTTCAAAAATAAGTAAATGGTTAAAAGTTAAACACAAATGATAGTGGTTTTGTCAGTCAGTTGGTCAGTCATTATCTGAACCTGCTTAATCCCTACCGGGGTTGCGGCAGGGACCGGAGCCTATCCCGGGACTCTGGGCGCGAGGCGGAGACTCACCCTTGACTTGCTCCCGCAAGTTTATTGCAACAAAAGGCCTAAAAACACCACAACTTTCAACATAATTTTAAAGAAAAGCTGCTGCAAATTCACATTTTAAGCCGCAACAATCTCAAAAAAGGGCCGTGAAATCCTGGAGGGACTGAACATTGCTTGGTGATTCACTACGGCAAAAAAACTGTGCGTCATTATGCATCGAAACATCATATCGAATCGAACTGTTGACCTGATAATTGTAATCGAATCGAATCGTGAGGGCAGTGAAGGTTCAACCCTCTTTAAAGTGAGAGAGTGAACTCACACTTCTCAGCATCACACCCACTGGTACCAAGAACCGGGTGGAGTTTTGAAAGATTCCGAATGCGAATCGGAATTAAGTTTATTGCCAAGTTCAAACTGTAAGCTAGACGTATTTAAAGAGCGCGTATGTGGAACCTCCACCCAGTGACTCACGAGATTCTGGAAAGCAGCATGGAACATGTTACAGGTCAATCACAGAACATGTTTATCTGGCATGTGGAGGAGAAGAACGCGCCTCCTGGTCGTCCTCCAAACCGACACTGCATTCCCCCCTTCATCTCTTCAGTCTGTCTCTTCTCTCCTCCTTAGCCTTCTCCTGTTCTTGTCGTCTCCCTCTATTCCTTTCTCACACTCCGTCCTCTCTTCTTTTTAGCTGAACACCCTTTGTTTTTTTTCTTCTCTCTCTCTCTCTCTCTCTCTCTCTCTCTCTCTCTCTCTTTGATGAATGAAAGGGTGAAAGCGGTAAATAAGCTGCAGTTCTGTGCAGTGTCCACTAGAGGGCAGGATGTGTTCAGGCGTGTCAGTGCTGCGCTGTGAGTCTTGAGTTAACGCTCATGAGTTAAACCTCAACAGCTTTACTACATGTTAGTGTGTAACAGTCAGCGTTGGTGTGTGGATGGTGTGAGCCAGTCTTTCTTCCTCCCTCACTCCTTTCCCGCCACCTCTCTCTCTCTCTCTCTCTCTCTCTCACTCTCTCTGTGTAGGACTGTCTTTTCTTCTTATGGCTCATCTTTCTGTCTCTTTTTTTTCTCTCCTTCATCTCATCTCTTTCTCATCTTCTCTCAGATGCTGTCCTTTTGTTCAACGTACTTTGTCTCCCTCTACTGGCCTTTTCTCTCTCTCGCTCTCACTCACTCACTCACTCACTCACTCACTCACTCACTCTCATCTTCCTTTTCTCAATATCTTGTCTTTTCTCTATCTACTTTGTCTCCCTTTATTGGCACCTCTCTCTCTCTCTCTCTCTCTCTCTCTCTCTCTCTCTCTCTCTCATCCCTGCAGATCTCTCTCTCTCTCTCTCTCTCTGTCTCTCTCTCTCTCTGTCTCTCTCTCTCACCCTCCTATCCCGATCTCTCTCTCTCTCTCTCGCTCTCTCTCATCCTCCTATCCCGATCTCTCTCTCTCTCTCTCTCTCTCTCTCTCTCTCCCTCAACTCTGATCATTCTGTCTCCATCTCATCCCAAACCCTCCTCTCCGTTTTTTTTCTCCTTCACGTTTGTCCCTTCTCTCTCTCTATAAGGATCCCTTTGCACATCTCTCTCTGATCCTGTCCTCCTGATTTTTTCTCTCTGGGCCTCCCTCTCTTTCCTCCTCTCTCTCTCTCTCTCTCTCCGACAGCATGCGTGTGTAATGTGTGTGTGTGAATGAATCACAGTGATGACAGATATCAGACGTGTCATAAGGACGTGACTTTTGTGAACAAACGGATGGAGGCTCGGTGAGTCGCGGTCCATACGTTGACAAAGAGACGGTTTCACGGCAACCTCTCCTCGCTCTATCACTACACCTATATGAATTCAGCCCATTTAGAGCCTGGACCTTTCCTATCTAAAGAAATCCACACAAAGCCCTAACGAGCAAAACTACAGCCAAAATGGCAATGAAATCCCTTCAGGAACGCAGCCTCCGGAGGGAAAACCTGACGAAATTCCAAAATGGCAAAGAGTGATAAAACAGACAAAATAGATAGTGAAATCTAAAATGGCATTTACAGAAAATTAATAATTCATAAGGTGCGTGCGTGCGAGCTCCATCCATCATCGCTGTTCATTCCTATTACGCAGACTCCCTTCAGCGTGAGTGAAATCGCACCGAGCAGATCCGTCATCAATTTGGCGTCTCAGCCCGGATTTAACACCGTGAAGATTTCTGCTGTCGATTGATTAAGAAATAATCTGATTAATTACACAGCTGTAAATAATTAATCATGACCAATTGAGTTGAGTCGGCACTGTGGCGCAGTGGTTAGCGCTGCCGCCTCACGGCGAGATGGTCCTGGGTTCGAGCCCCGGGTCGGCTGTGGGGCTCTCCCCGTGTTCACGTGGGTTTCCTCCCACAGTCTAAAAGCATGCAATATTGGATGACTGGCGACTCTAAATTGTCCCTGTTAGTTGTGAATGTGTGTGGGATTGTGTGAGTGTGTACAGGGTTGGTCCCCACCTTGCGCCCGTAAGGCCTCGTCCACATGGACGTTCGAAATGAACACCCCTCTGAACGCCATACGTGTTTTTGCTGCGTTTTGTAGCTGCGTTCGGTTGGCGTTTCACTGGCGTTCGCAATAGCGAAGTTTTCCTCGCGTTCGTCGGGATTTTGACGCCAAGAAAACGTTGCATGCAGCGTTTATTTGACGCCACCAGAACGCGCAGCCGGCCGAACGCCGGTGCTGAACGCCCGTATGGACGCTTTGATTTGCTCCAATGAGCAGAAAAACGGTCGGCGTTCAGTCGGCGCTCACCTGGCGCCACAAACGCCAGAAAAACGCCTGCTTCAGACATCCGTGTGAACGAAGCCTACGTTCCCGGGATAGGCTCCGGTCCCCCTGTGATCCCAGTTGGGATTAAGCAGTTCGGATGATGAATGAATGAATGAATGGAGTTGAGTTCCAGCGACTTCTGGCCGATTAACGTGGCCGAGGCGGGGCTTCAGACCTGATTCCTGTAGGTCATTTTTCCTGCATTACTCAGCATTACATTCGTTATTTTTAAGCAATAACTACAGCACATTGCCATGAAATGGATTTGCAGGATTGTGCTTCGGAAGTTTTGACAACAACATTTCCTCCTCTTTCTCATCCTTTTCCTCTCTCTCTTTTCTGGAGATGGTGTTGAGAGTTCATCTGACCACCTCATTTCTCTTGGCAGGAGTCACCAATCACAGCACGTCGTGAATCAGGCACTAATATTGTGGAGTCTGAGCCCGGAATTCCAGGGTTTATTTTTAATTTTGACAGCTCTAGTCAGGGTCGGAGTGGAGCCACTTTTCAGCTCGGGAGTTATTGCCATGTCCAGCACACTTTTTAGGGCGGAGGAAACTTGGCGCGTACAGTCCAGCTCTAACTATTCTTTAGTTTTTATCACAAACATTTTATTCATGCATTCATTATCTGAACCGCTGAATCCCAACTGCGGTCAAAGATGGGACCGGAGCATATCCCGAGAACTTACGGGCGCAAGGCGGGTAACAACCCTGGGCAGGCGCCAACACACCGCAGGGCACAATTAGCCTCACATTCACATCTTACGGGGCCAATTTAGAGTCACCAATTAACCTACCGTGCAAGTATTTTGACTGTGGGGGGATACCCACGAGAACACGTGGGAGAGCATGCAAACTCCACACAGAAAGACCCCACGGCCGACCCAGGGCTCGGACCCAGGACCATCTAAGATAATAGTGAAGAACGTAGAATTTTATGCCGAAATTTTGAGCACGCAGTGGAACTTGCTGAGCAAATATCTTGTCTTTACGCACTCTGGCATCCTCATTTGAAAGTGAAAGTGAAAGTGAGTGATTATTTGTCATTGTGAACACACCACAGCCCAGCACACAGTGCACCACAACCAAACGTGGCCTCTGCATTTGACCCATCCGTGAAGGAGCAGTGGGCAGCTGACATGGGCCTTGCTCATGAGCACCTCAGCGGGAACTTTACCGGTCCTGGATTCGAACCTGCGAACCTTCGAGCCACTCCGAAAACAGCTCTAGTTAAAATGTTGGGGTTTAGTTAGTATCACCTGTACACGTTTGATCATTTTTGGGAACAGAACGCAGCTCAGACCCCTTTAGAGGACCGGGTTGGGATCCGCAGCACCAGAGGGCTTGAGGTCGTCATGTTGGCTAATGACAAAGATCGTTACAGCACTCGGTGGTCCCTCATTACGACCAACACTGGGATCTGGGGAGAAAAAGGAGCAGGGGGTAATTACAGCAGTCGTGGAGCGACACTGGCACTGCCACCCCTCTGTCTTTCTCTACAGGTGAGTGAAGGTGCGAGGACGACGTGACGCAGGCATATCAAGCCCATATAGTGTAAAATATATTATAGCCATGGTATTTTTTCTCTAATAAAATATATTAAACCAGTTACACCATGAATATGTTCACTATATTCACTATATGAATGAATATGCCCATGAATCAACATATTTTTATGTTTTCTAGATACACAAATAACTGTTTAGTTGCATTTTGTGGATTTTGCAACGGTTGTATTATAATTATAAATATGTCTGTCAGTGCATTTGCTTGTACTAATTCTCATGTAACAAATAATATAAAATTTTATATAAAATTGAAGACAATACAATGAAACTGTACGTATTTGGCAATGTAGAGGCAAGATAATAGCTATATATATATATATATATATAAGAGTATATAGCATATATATATATATATATATATATATATATGAAGGTCAACCGATTATCTGATTTCGGGGGCCGATATTCGGGGCATTTTCCCTATTTTTGCCACCAGTGTTTAATTTTGACCATAAAAGGGTTTCAGCAAGAATGAAAGGAAAGGTGAACAAGACAGTAGTGAGACCAGCCATGTTGTATGGTTTGGAGACAGTGCCACGAGGAAAAGACAGGGAGGTTAGGGGTTAGGGTTTAGAGGAGGTTACAGAGCCTAAGATGTTGAGGCCTCTTTGGGAGGACGAGGATGGATAGGGATCAGGAATGAGTTCACTAGAGGGACAGCCTATGCTAGGATGTTTTGGGAGATAAGCTCAGAGAGGCCAGACTGAGATGGTTCGACACGCCCAGAGGAGAGACCATGAGTACAGAGGCAGTAGAAGGATGCTGAGTTGAGCCACCAGGCAGGGAGGTTGAGAGGAAGACCAAAAAGGAGATTTATGGATGCGGAAAGAGGACATGAAGAAGGAAAGGGAGGTAGAGAATGCAGAGGATAGGACTAGATGGAGACTGATGATTCACAGACACTCTTGAAGGAAAAAGCCTAAAGAGGAAGAAGAAGAAGAAGAAGACTGATATTATAGGTCGACCCTTCGATTTTCATACATTCAGCCAGTCCCCAAGAATTCCTCCCGACCTTGCAATTTTGACCGATTACTGCAACTTTTCTCCAATTTTTATTCAATCATTGTCATTTCCTCGCGAAACGCGGCCAGCCAATCCCACTTTCTTGTTACGCTATAAGTCGCGAGGAAATGTGATAAAAGTTCCTGATTAATGTCACACGGTCTTAGCCAATCATATGAAGCCTTTGTTGCTCTAGGGGACACCACACTCTCACACACGCAGCGCGAAGCTCTGAGAAGGAGAAAAAGAGAGAGGAGAGTTTCAGCTGAGTTTGGTATTTGTTAAATTCAAAAATTTGACAGATATTATTATTATTATTATTATTATTATTATTGTCATTTTGGCGACGGTTCCAAATATCGTTATTGACTCCAAAATATCGCTATCAATATCGGCCCTGAAAACTAATATCGGGTCGAATTTCATATATATATATGAACCGATAAATCAACAATGTAATTTTCTTACTATATACTCGTAATATATTTCTATATGGAGCGTAACAGAGTCTTTGGCAGAGCTGGGTTGTGCCGGACGGCGAATAGCGTCCCTCGGGAACGAGGGAGAAAGGTCTGCGATCTATACGAGTGACAGAATGACAGAGTGACCTCGAATGCGGTGAAAACTAAAGTGAGACACTGAAGCCACTTTTGCCGACGCAGGATCGCAATTACTTTTACAATAATAATAATACACACTTAGAAATGTCACATGTATTATAGATGTGTAATGACCTACAGTAACAGGCTTATCGCCTGACCGCCGACCTGGCACCTCGCCCGTACACATCCGCCCCTTGTCTGTCCCTGTCAGTCTTACTAAAGACAGCGTAAAATAACAAATTAAAACATAAAAAATCAAACATCAGTAGTGCATTTTATGCACAACATTCAACTGCAATGCTTTTATTTTGAAGGTGAAAAAGAGAAAAATATTCAGATTTTTATTGCTGAAGAGTTAAAAGAATATATTGTCAAAATAAAACAACACATTATATTATAAAAGGTTATTGCTATTTTTATTATAAATAAAATTATAAAACTAGACTATAGTCTGTTTTTAAATGAAGTTCAGTTGAGCTAAGTTAATTACAGTCTATTGGTTCGGCCCTCCAAATATGTCATGTGGCCCCTCAGGAAAATTAATTGCCCACCCCTGATCTAATGGGTAGTTTAAAGTCTAAACCTAAACTTCATTTTAATATGTCAACGAAAAAACCCACTGAAAATTCATCATTAACTAAATCAGTTCTCATATATTTTTACCGCTTTCAATTCATACTTCTGTAATCTATTTCAAGAACGATACCAAGTTTTATGTCCCATACAACAATCGACATATTGTAAATCTGGAGATCTGCATACAGTCCGATACAGTCAGAAAACAGAAAATAACACGAGACATTGTAGCCTTTCTACAATGTGAGTAAAAAAAGGGTACCTTGCTTATGAGTACCTCAGTGGTACCTTTTCCGGTCCGATTCAACTGACGACCTTCCGAATACGGGGCCATCACCTAATCACACACTAATTTCATTTAGAACAAAATGTACTCCACTGCAAATAGTAAAATAAATTTGAAAATTTGCCAAATCTTTACGGGAAAGGTGGAGATATTACTCTTGATCGATACAGTGTAAAAAAGCATTTTTAATTTCCATGAGGACCTGCTCACATAAAAGATTTTCACAACTACCTACACACACACAACCATGCACACATCCCGAATAAAGAAGATTCTTTATACAAGAGTAGCAGTTCTCCAGACGCTACAGGTTGTAAAAGACGAGAACAGACCGGCTGCGGAGGTAGAGATGAAGAATGACTCACCTCAGCAAGCTCTTGGAGAGAGAGGGAGGAGGAGATGGAGAGAGGGGAGGAAAGAGAGTGTTAGTAGGGCCCTGCCCAAATTCCCATCTCCTGTAACGGTAAAGGAGCGGAACAGACGGATGTGAGCATGAGAGAGATATAGCCAAGAAATTGAGGGGAGAAGGAAACTCGAGAGGTCAACAACACCGGTAATGCACCGAGGGAGAGAGAGGGAGAGGTGAGAGGGAGACTGAATGAGAGGGATGAAAGGGAGGAAGGGGGAGAGAGAGAGAGAGAGAGGGTGAGAGAGGAGAAAGAAAGTCAGTGAGCGAGAAAAAGAGAAAAAAGTATGAAAAAGAGGGTGAGAATGAGAGAGAAAAGGATGAAAGAGATAGATGAATGAATGAGAGAGAGAGGGAGGTGAGGGTGAGACTGAAAAAGAGAGGATGAAAGGAGACAGAGGGCAAAGAGAGGAAGAGGGGGGGAGAGAGAGTTAGAGCAAGAAATAGGGCAAGGAGTGATGGAGGAGGGAGAGAGGTGAAAGAAAGTTAGTGAGTTTAAATCTAGAGAAAAAGAGAAAATATGGAAAAGAGGGGTGAGAATGAGAGAGAAAATGAGGAGAAAAGGATGAAAGTGAGGGGAGATAAACAAAGAGAGAGAGAAGGAAGGAAAATAGGGTGAAAGAGAAGGGGGTGATGAGAGAGAAAGAGAGGAAGAATAATAAGAGAGTAAAAGTGGGATGAAAGATAAAGAGAGTGAAAGACGGTAAGGATGAGAGGGAGAAAAAGAGAGAAAAGACCCAGCGAGGTCAGAAAGAGAGGCTGTAAATGTGAGAAATGAACGAGGGAGAGAGAGAGAGAGAGAGGGAGAGAAAGAGAGAGAGAGAGATTTACTTTAAGTTTAAAAGCGTTGACATTTTTGACACCGAAGTGTCAAAAGACAAGTCAGCAGATATTTTCTTAAAACACATCTCTATGATGCAAGTTACCAGGATTTTGTAAGTAACATAAATATTTCACAAAGTGGTGACGGTTTTGACAAAAACAGATCAGTTCAGTTCCTCTTCTCCTCTATGAGCTCCATGAGATGAGGAGAAAATGCCAAATAATTGATGGTTGTGTGTTCTATATAAAACGACAATATGACGACAGATGACAGAAAATATATACAGTATCAGCGAAAAGTTTAGGTAGAAAAAAAAGCTGTAAACAAAGAATGCTTAGAAATATAAATATGATTGTTTATTTTATCAATTTACAAAATGGAAGTGAGCTAACAAAAGAAAAATCTAAATCAAATCAATATTTGGTGTTACTACCTTTTGCCTTCAAACCAGCATCATTTTTATAGGTACACTTGCACAAAGTCAGGGATTTTGTCAGATTATAGTCATGATATTATTTTGTAGATTATAGTCATTATATTATTTTGTAGGATTATAGTCATTATATTATTTGTAGGATTATAGATTATAGATCTGTGTTGTCTCTCCAAGATGCTTCTGGAACAACTCTACCAGCCGGTAGTTCCTTCAGAAACTGTGTGCAAGTGAACCTAGAAGAACTGATGCTGTTTTGAAGGCAAAGGGCTGGTCACACCAAATATTGATTTGATTTAGATTTCTCTTTTGTTCATTCACCGCATTTTGTTGATTGATGAAAATAAATGATTACACTTCTCCATTTTTGAAAGCATTCTTTGTTTACAGCATTTTTCACACCTGCCTAAAACGTTTGCACAGTACTGTATATATACTGTATATGCACATTGAATTTATTACTATTACTACTGCTACTATTAACTAGTAGTATTAATCTAGTCTCAGCCCTCTTCAGAGTCTTGGTCTTGCTTTTTCTCGGCCTTGATTCTCTGGTCTTGGTCTTGTCTCGTCTCAACACACTGGTCTTGGTCTTGTGTAGACACACTCTGGTCTTGATCTGTCTCAGTCTCAACACACTAGTCTTGGTCTTGACACACTCTGGTCTTAGTCTTGGTCTTGACTCAGTCTCAACACAGTCTGGTCTTGGTCTCAACACACTAGTCTTGGTCTTGAGACACTTTGGTCTTAGTCTTGGTCTTGTCTCAGTCTCGACACACTCTGGTCTTGGTCTTGTCTCGGTCGAGACACACTCTGGTCTTGATCTGTCTCAGTCTCAACACAGTCTGGTCTTGGTCTCAACACACTAGTCTTGGTCTTGACACACTCTGGTCTTAGTCTTGGTCTTGTCTCAGTCTCGACACACTCTTCTTGGTCTTGTCTCAGTCTCAACACACTCTGGTCTCGGTCTCAACACACTAGTCTTTACCTCGACACACTTTGGTCTTAGTCTTGGTCTTGTCTCGGTCTCAACACTGTGGTCTTGGTCTCGTCTCGGTTTAGGTGGTCTTGACCCCACATCTAGTATTAACAATGGTAATAATGTATTATAATAGTATTTATAATAATAACTATGAGATTAAACTTAATATGTAATATTTATATTTTTTATGTAACACTGTATAAATACACAACCTGTTGGGATCCTTTATGGCAAAACCACCACACTTTTGCTGATCTTTTCAGCTCAGTTTTTAACACTATAGTTAACATTTAAAAGCATCAGGTCTAAGAAGCTTGTTAGTTCATTTACTGATCCGAGATCACCTTGTTTTGATTTGCACATATCAATAAAATATTTTCCCATTTCACCATCATTTTATCACTGAATATTCATTGCATTTGTGATATTGTGTGAATATTGTGATGGCAAACCATAAAATAAAATATATTTTACATGTTTCATCCTTCAGAATGACACTGTTTAAAAACATATTCATAGTATGGGATTTGAACTTTCATTTAAGGAACGTTATGGGAAATATTAATCAAAATTGAGTTTTTCTAACGTCTGGCAGCAGCAGTATGGCAGTTTTATTCCCCTTCCAGCCGGTTGTACAGACCCCTTGTTGTGGGTGCACAGGTGCCCCAAAATAATAAATCATCTGGTGATGAATAGACAAGGTGCTCGGATGGCCTCTCTCTCCATCAATCACAATCTGTTGTTCTGTGTCATCTTTTGTTACCCCGAGAACAAAGCGCGACAATAAACCATGAATAATCAATGAATTAGACTGGTGAGCGTCGCCGGACGCGTTTTTTTCTTCCCAGGAAAAAAAAACACCAAGCGATAGATTTTTCCAGAAGTAATAAGCAGAAACTAGCAAGGGATCGCCAGCGGCCGGGTGTATTTACGTGAGGTCAAATTGGAAGAAACTGAAGGAAGCAGCGGCAGATAGAGGCTAACCTCATTTCCTCAGAATGTCATTATTCCACCTCCAATCTCTTCCTTTTATTCCATTACTCCCCAAGTCGGACTCGTGCAAAAGTACCTGGCGAAACCGTCTTCGGAATTCCGTTCACGCGTCTGGTGGTACGGGAAAGTCAGGGAAAAGTGGTCGAGTTGGCCTCGAGGTCGCAGTAATCGACAGAAGAAACGCCTGAAGTGAAGTGCTTGGTCTGTTGTAAAGCGTTTACGAGGTCCTGAAAGAACGGATTTGAACTGAAAAATGGCCAGATCTAAAGTTGTCCCATAAAAGAATGGAATGCACGTACGTTGGTCATAAATTCTGGAACTACCACCTGGGATTAAGAGTGTTGTTTAGAGACACTTGGTCATATGTAAATTTTGGAACTATTGCCTGGGATTAAGGGTCATGAATTCTGGAATTTACCAACTGGGATTAAGGGTGTTGCTTAGCTGGTCATAAATTCTGGAATTACAACCTGGAATAAAGGGTGTTTCTTAGAGATGTACACTGATCATAAATTTTGGAACTACCACCTGAGATTAAGGGTCATAAATTCTGGAACTACCATCTGGGATCAAAGGTGTTGCTTAGAGACGTAAATTGGTCATAACTTCTTGAACTACCAACTGGGATTAGAGGTATTGCTTAGTTGGTCATAAATTCTGGAATTACAACCTGAAATAAAGGGTGTTGCTTAGAGACATAAATTGTTCATAAATTTTGGAACTACCACCTGGGATTAAGGGTGTTGCTTAGGGACGTACCTTGCTCAAAAATGATCACCTGGTTGCTTAGAGACATAACTTGGTCATAGGTTCCAGAACTACCACCACTGGGTCCCTAAGCAACATCCTTAACATTAGAGTATTCCAAGGAGAACAATATTTGGGTTATTTGCTTTTCAAATGTTGAATTTCATAATGAAAATTTTTGGGGGGGTTTGGTTTTTGATTTTCTTTAAGACATTTTATAATAGATGAAGAACAAAGCTGTGCTATTTTGATGGCAGAAGTAAAAACGAGTCAATGCAGAAAAAATGAGAGAAGCATAAACCAAGCCAAAAGAAAATAAACATATTTCCGTTGCAAACATCTCGTCTAAAAGCTGTCTTCACGCCTTTGCTTTTCCCTCCATTAAAACGTCCGTTCTGAGAGCAGGGCAGATGGGATAAGTAAGCGTAAATAATACACTTTCACCCAAATTAGCCCGCACGAATGAAGGTGTTATTCCTGCAGTGACAGACACTTTGATTGCATAGTCAATTACACTGAGGTCTGCTCTCGCATCATTTTATTTCTGATCCATAAAACATAGAGAGAAAAAGATCGAGAGGGAAGATCGAGACCCTTCTATTTGAGCTTCAAGTGTAAATGCTGTTCCAAATTTCTACCAGAGGCGCAATTTGGCAAAAATCTCAAAATTCTACCTGGGAAGACGGGAGGATAGCCGATAAAGGGAATGCCTTCTTGAAAGTCTAACTAAGACTGTCCCGGCGCCGCAGGCAACGAGCGGACCTGGTGTTTTCACCGTCTAGCACGTGGAAGGAATTTTTGCGCCGCCCAACTGCGGGGTGATGGACAGGGATGGTTGACGGTGAATGGGAAATCAAATGCTTCCCTCTCGGCTGCGGACCAGCCTGGACTGTGCAGATAGCCACTCGGGCCAGACCTGCATAATTCAAATCCTGCCTGCCTTATTACGCTCCCTACCCTGCTTCTGTGTGAAGCCTGCTGCGGGTCGCCCATCCAATTACCTACGGGAAGCGGTAACAGATGCTTGGCTTTTTTCTTATGTGTAAGCGTGGATTTCCTCCCTTTTCGCTCATCTCGATCCCAAAATCCCCAGACTGATTTAAATGTCGTGGGCAAACGGCTTCCGATGCGCAAGTTTTGTAATGTGTTCTAATGCAGGACGTCCGCCAAGGCGAGGGAAGAGGGAGAAATTTCAACAAAAACCACTCACTATAGGTCGTGGACATTAAATAGCTTTAAAAATGTTGAAAATTTCCCTCTCTGTTCTCTTACGGGACAAAAGAAAAGACGATGCAGAAGTAGCCCGCAATCTGAGGAGGTTGAAAGACCTGCAAATATGGGAGAAAGGGACCAAAAGTGAAAGTCGTCCCCAGTCGCTAACATAAAAGGCAAACTTTCAAGCCTCAGAATGATCCCATTTACACTTTCTGAAGCTCAAACGTTCTTCAAGAAAGACGAAAGGACCCTGCCCACATGTGAACTTTAAAAGACCTCATCTTGCAGTCAATCTTTTGCTCTCTCTCTCTCGCTCGGTCTCTCACTGGCTGTCTTGTCGTCAGCAAGGAGAGCGATGACCCTGAAGGGAGACTGGAAGATATGCCGGAGATTTTGAGAGCAATCCGTAGAGTGGGGCGCAGCATCGGAGCGACCGGATGGCCGTTGCCACCCTCGCAGACGTGGCCACCTCCTGGGGGATGTGGCCTGAATACTAAGGAGAAGGAATGGAAGCGAAGGGCCCTGAGGCGACGCACCAGTCCTGTGATCCTCGCCTTGGTATCCTCACCAATCTTGGTGGGGGGGCAGGTGGAACTCTTGCACTCCGGCTTCCATCTCCATCCGTCTCTGCCTGTCTTTAACGGCGGCTATTAATCAGGAGTGTGAGAGCTCTCAGATGTAGGACGAGAGGTGTTTAAGGTGAAGGGACTTGGCCAGAATTACGAAGTAACCCCCACCTTCATAATTTCCTCTCTAGTGGAAAAGGTGGCACCCGGCCACGTCAAAGTCGGTGAGTCTCAATGCTAGAAAGAATCTTTTCAGACCCACTTTTGGGTTCTTTGCAATGGAAGTGGAAGCGGCAGCAAAATGTCTTCATCAGAGGACAAAGATTTAACCTTTTGAAAAAATCTTGACTTGTGAGTGTTTCTCTGAAAGAGTCGTAGTTGGGCCACCAAAAGTGAATTCGGAAAAACATTCAAGCTTGGAACCACGAAAGACCTAACAGTGGGTACCAAGTTCTAAGTGTAGGAGAATGCAGGTATCTTCAGTAAATGTGGACAGGAGTAATATAGGAAGGGCGGTGTTCTTAGAGAAGAGTTTTCAGGAGGCTCTTGAAGACGGAGAAGGCTGCACATGTTCTGGTGGCCCTTGGCAGCTCATTCCAACAGAGGAGAATCACAAAAGGAGAACAGTCTGCACTGTGTGCTTTGTGTAGGGATAACATGGCCGGACATTGTTTGGGCAGTATTTCAAACCCAGAAGTCAACAACAATCTTGTTTTGGGGTAAAGAGACCAAGACCAAAGACGTAGCATCTCATGGACCCAAGACCAAAACTGTAACATCTAGGGCTCTCAAGACCAAAGACAAACCTTCTTGCTGAACTGAGACCAAAGCCTACTTTCTCGAGGTCTTAAGACCAAAGATGTACAATCTCCTTTGTAAAGGAAGGCACGTGATTTCTGGTGAGAAGAAGCTAGACAAGGAAAACACTGTTCCTCACCTTCATATTCATACAACTTGTGTTGCTGTATTGGAGAATTGGTCCACCATTCATATCTTTTGTTTTAAAAATTTAAGCAAGCTTCAAAAGTGTGCCCAAACAAAGCTCATTCTCACGTATGAATAATGCAGCCATCTTCCCTCAGGTCCCTACCCAGGAGTGTGGAAATGGTCTATTGAGATAACACGACTCGCACTTTGTTCCACGCGACCATGAAACTGTTGGTGTTGTAGAACCATACACTTTGAATAAGAATGCAATTTACAGCTTTGTGGTGGTATAGAAGAGCCATTACTGCAACCGTTCGGTACAAACTCGCCTGAGGATTTATAGACACGCAAATTTACAACACGGAGAAGACGCTTCCTATCTGGAAGCTAATCAATCATCTGAAATGGAAAGATAACGGCTGTAGGAGGAAGAAAGACGCACTTCCCGCAGCATCAAACCAAGGCATTGTTGGAAAATGGAAGTTGTGTTGCCCCAAGCTAGCTCTTTCACCCATTTTACTGCTGGGAACAGCGGCATACGGGGAAGGAGCGGCTTGAGAATTCTCCTTGGATCTGAACCGGTCCGACAAGGAACCGCGGTCAACAACAAAAGAAAGGATATCACTGACAAAAACAGAAGGATGACCGTTACTGACACAGACGCGGTGATTCTATTAACTGATTAGGCCGAGTCCTGCTTGCAAGTCAGTCACCTTTGATGCAGAATGGGGGAAGGAGTGT
Organism: Distichodus sexfasciatus; assembly: GCA_032718565.1. NCBI lineage: Eukaryota > Metazoa > Chordata > Actinopteri > Characiformes > Distichodontidae > Distichodus > Distichodus sexfasciatus. Next base: position 193,499 of record JAVGVS010000426.1, on the reverse strand, counting down.
TCCGGACGGAGCTGATGAGGGAAACAACGAGGCCCCTTCTCTTTATCCGGCTGTACCAAGGGGAGGACAGGTTCACGCCGCACTCGAGTTCAATTTAGTTTCCTATTTGTGGAGGACTTTTTTACAGCAGATATTGTCACAAAGTTTCGCAGATTTGTGGACACAATCTGCTTTAAAAAAGGGCAAGCCTGAGCAGACGATGACAGGAAAGAACTTCGGAGGGAAGAAACCTTGACAGGAAGACGCAGAAGAGAGTTCTGTTTGAGGGAATGCTCCGAGGTTGTAACTCCCTGCAGTATACACAGATATATTCAGTTTCAGGTACTTTCTAGCTACAAGTGAATTCAGCTTAAAAGTAGTTAAACTACAGTCGGGCTAGTGCTCAAATATATTAGTGAGCTACAGAGGAAAAAGGACATCAAGTACTAACTACATTGACGCTATATCATGGCCAATTTGACCATCCTCCAACTCCATCTCACAGCTGACAGAAACATACCGTGATGCAATTAGCATGTGGCACATAGGCAGCGTAGCCTTTCCAATGCCCCTTTTCCTCTCTTTTTACAGAGACAGCTCATTATAGACCGATGACGATATTCAGGGTTTTTCATAGTTACTTCTGCCAATAAATGAGGAAGTCAGAGTCGAGCACAAGCACAGGCAGGGTAGCATGGAGTTTAGAGTGTAAAGATAAGTCAAAGTTTTACTGTGTTCTCAGCAGGTAGCACGGTGGGTTTCCGTCAGCCGCTCCGGGTTCCTCCCACAGTCCAAAAGCATGCAATATCAGTTAATTGGCGACTCTAAATTGGCCCCGTAAAGTGTGACAGAGGGTGAATGTGTGTGCCCTGCTGTATGTTGGCACCTGCCCAGGGTTGATCCCCGTCTTGCGCTCGTAGTTCCCGGGATAGGCTCCGTTTCCCGCCTCCAACTCCAGTTGGGATTCAGCGGTTTGCATAATGCATGAATGAACAAATGAGTGAACGAATAACATCACAGCTTGGACATTTCTAACACAGTGCCAAGTCAGGCGAGCGTGAAAGCAGAGTGGGCCGAGGGCGGAGCATTTGAAGCTCATGTGCAGGCGTAACGATGAGATTTTGCTCTCGAACGTCCCACTGCATCCTCGAAATATGGCCATACATTTTAGTACAGAAGGCGCAGGGCGTATGAAATCTGACTTCGGACATTGGACGTGCCTGGCACAAGCGCTACCTTTCTGGCGTACAATAAACGCGTCATCAAATACTGTAAGGAAACAGTGGACAATTCTAAGCGTTGATGACCTTACAGCCAATTCCGATACGATTCCGATATCATCGTACATCCCTAGTTGCATGATGAAAAGTATTTACTTTTAAAGCACACGCATTTTGAAAGTAGTTTTGCTGCTGATAAGCTACTGAAAATCCCACACACTGGATGCACTGCAGGAAAGAGTCTTGAGGCCGTCGAAGGGACCAGGGGACTAGGTGTGAAATTGACCACAGCATTGCTGAATCTGACCAGGCCTGAGCAAACGCCTCAGAAGTAAACTTTGTGCTGAATTTGTTCCAACATGTCATTGTTGTCTCCTTCTCTCTCTCACTTTCACGTGCACATTCCCTCTCCTCTCTCTCTTCTCACTATTTCTCTCTCCCTTGTTCACTCTCTCATCTCCTCCATCTTTCTTTCTCACGCTCCCCTACTCACACCCTCTCTCTCCCTGTATCACATTTTCTGTCACTTCTTTCCATTTTCTCCCCCTCTCTCTTTCCCCCCTCCTCCTCCTCAACTCTGTCGCTGTCTGCGTCCTAAAACCCCCTCGAGTTTGTCCAACTGGAACAGTTCCGAGAACTTGCGCAGATTCACGCATGGCAACACAGAAACTGTCAACGCGGCGCAGCGCGAATTGATCACGAGCAGCTAAATGTGACCAAGCCACACTCCGGCGAGCAACGGTGTAAAATCGCCACAGTGGAAAACGTCACGACCAATAAAGCTCCTGCGGTCATCCGGCTATTAACGCGCCATGTTTGCAGTGACCTCTTGAACCTTAATCGGACATCAAACGACGCAATTATCTTGTAATAAAAAGACACACACATACGTACACAACTTAATCCACATTGAATGCTCCATTCTGAGTCTTGGTCTTCTCAAGGTTTCGTCCTCACCTGAGGTGGACACAGGCCGTTAAAATTAATACGCTTGTAACTTAAAGACGTCTTGTTCACCCCTTTTCCACTGCACTGGTGCTAGTACCGTACCAGGGCTTGATCCCAGTTTGAAACCAGCTGTGTGTTTTTCGTTGAAGAAAATGGTGCCGTTGCTGCAAAATTGGCGCCGAACCAGTGACAAAACTTTGTTGATAAGGACGTTTTCTCGTCATTCAGCTCTTACGTCAGATGAAACGCAGGCTGGTTCGGTACCAGAACAAGGACTTCCTCGAAGTCTGACCTGACCCCTGCACCACTGGAAGGTTCCTTCTACTGGTCCTTTGTCTGTGTAGGTTCTTATTCATCCAGGAGATGTTTATCTTGAGAGCTAGAAACAAAATTCTTGAAAGATGCTTCACCTCTCACCTGAAAAGGAGGTTCCTTCTCGCAATCAGAACCCAAAACTGGGGTTGAAAAGGAACTCTGAAAGAGTAACACTTGCTAGAGGAAATGTTACCTCATGTTTACACTTCTGTGTTCTTGCTGTTATGCTATTTTAGACCATATGTATGCACACACACTCTCACACTTGACAACACACCACACACAAAGCTGGTATCCATGGAGATGAGGGGATGACTGCCATCTCGCTCTAGAACCATGAGTCAATTACCCTTGCACCCCCAGCAGCAGTAAAAATGAATCTAAGAGGTTTGGTATTGAACAGCTGACACCCACAAAAAAATTCTGATACAAAACGTCGTAAATGAAGCGAGGCGAACGTCGGGATTTAAGCGTTTAAGCCTCGAGAGCAAGCTCCAGTTGGGACCCTGCCGTATAACACGATGCCGGCAATTAGACTTTGCATTTGTGACAACGTTCGGCGTCTCTAAGTTTAATTTAAAGGCGTTGTCTTAGACTGTACTTTTTACGACTTAATTATCCGGGAATAAATCACCGTAGCCGCGATACGGCGATAAATTGCGATGCTAATAAACCACGTTTTATGGTCACTGAGCTGGAGAGGAGGTAAATCCGGGCGTTTCCTATACTTTCAGCTTGACGTTTATGGGTAAGACGGCGGCGCGGCGATAAGCGGGGCGTTTAGATGCCGGGATGAAAGCCCGGGTTGGGGGTGTGAAATGCTAAATAATAGACGAAATAATGTCACATTTTTATGAGACGCCGGTGCAGTATGGGGGACAGACGAGATGCGCTGCCAGCTTTCTGAAGCTCAGAGGAGCATTTCTAGACAGCATTTGTGCACACAGAGGTCCCTGGTGGCAAGGTGCAAGTGTGTGTGTGTGTGTGTGTGTGTGTGTAAGTTAAAGGTGTGAAATATGTGGAAAAATAAAGTATGC
>JAVGVS010000426.1:0-185000 GCA_032718565.1 Distichodus sexfasciatus | reverse complement strand
GGCTGCTCACTTTCCAAACTCATTGTTTAGGTAATTGCATATTCTTTTGGGAATTCATATTAGCAAAGCTGTGCAATTATTGTTTTTCCCTTCTTCCCGCCTCCAAAACACCTGGGGCGAGTCTGTCATGAAGTGGCCCTTCAAGTTAAACAGCTAAAGCAGAAAAATGTAAAAAGTTTTGTAAAATTTTGGGCGCAGTTGGTGAGTAACAAAATGCTTTTTATCTTCAAGATAAATGAACGTCAAACGGCAAACGCTTATTTTAAAAAAAAACTAGCCCCTGGAATCGTGTTTCCCATCCGCATGCCTGGCGTCCCTTTGATGCCACTCCTCCATATTCAAAAGACACAGCAGAGTGACTCGGTGTAGCTCCAGCAAATGGCCCGTTGTTAGGCTGTGAACTTTAATTTCTATGTTTGTGAGCATTGTTAGCTTTCCGTCGGCCTCCGGGGTCATTAGCGACAACCCCGCGGAACTCCACTGATATGCAAATGGCCTTAATTATGCTGCGCCTTTGTGTCGCCGCCCGCGGCTATTTTTCCGAAACGCTCGGCGTTAGCTTGTAGGAGCCAGCAGGTGAAGCGTGTCGTTAGCGGAACCGTCGGCCTCGAGGTCTGATCCTCCTCCTCCTCCTCCTTCGTGTTGGGGGGGACGAGCTTTGATCGTGCAGAGCGGCTCTGTGTTCTAACACATGACTGTTGCCAATCCAACAGATGCTATTATTGGCAAAAATTGCTCATTAGCTATCTGATTAGCGCAAGTTTTCGTGCTTTGTTGTGTGTCATGCTTCTCGGTCACGAGTTCGCCAAAGCGTTATCTGCTTCTTGTTCACAAAGTTCAAACTTATTAAACTTGGCTGAGCTCATTTTTGTGGGTCGTCAAGTGATGCAAGTGGTTTTTATTTCAGGAAATTTCCTTTAAGGCTCATTTTCAAGAAAAATAATTAAAGTCCTTTAGATTCGTAATTTTCAAACTGGGTTAAGAGGAAGATGAACCTATTTTCTTGAACAACTTCTAACTTTCAATTACAAGACACTTGAGATACACGTCTATGAACCAAGTGGTTCCAGGTTTAAATCTAGGTGTATAATACCTCCAGCTAAAATGTTGTAGGCTCATATCTACCTCTATCCAACTTTTTGCAGTACAATAGCAACTCCTAAGCAACATAAACTCCAAGTTGCCTTTTCACGTTCTCCTACATCAGGATCTTAAAGGGAATGTTGTAATGGCGAGATGGCCGTGGGTTAAAATCCAGCTTCATCCTACTTCTAGAAGCTACTTCTACACCCTTAACCCCAAGTTGCCTCGTTGAGATATTAACATCCTCATATATCAGGCTAAAATATCTTAAAGGGAATGTTATAAGACACAGGGTGGTGGCTAATACTCATCTATGAACCTAGAGGTCATAGGTTCATGTCCAGCTCTATCCTATCTCCAGTAGTACCACAATTGCGGCCCCAAGACCCTTAACCCCAAGCTGCCTTTTGTAGATATTACTGTCCTCCTAAATCAGGCTAAAAGATCTTAAAGGGATACTCGAGATACTTGTCTATTAACCAGAAGGCCGTAGGTTCAAACCCAGCTCTATCCTAGCTCCAGCACTACCACTGAGCCTCTGGACAAAGTGCTTGTGGATTCAAATCATACCTCCAGTACTTGGGGTTAAGGATCTTGCTCAAGGACCTTATTCAAACCCACAACCTTTTGGTCCAGAGGTGATTAGATCCACCAAGAGGTCATGGGTTCACGTCTGGCTGTATTCTACCTCTAGCACTATCCAATTTGAAGATATTAGTGTTCTGATGCATCAGGATGGAAGATCTTGAAATGAAAGAGCGTGCTGGTGGCCTAGATCTATGAACCAAGAGGCTGTAGGCTCAAATCCTACTGTCAGACCAGATCCTATGCAAGACCCTTAACCCCAAGTTGTCCATGCAACCTTTCCTTGTGTCTAGGGAGTGAAAGTCTTGAATCCTGTCCTCATTAGCAGTCTTGGTTAAATGTCAGCTTTGAGAATGAAATATTAGCTTGTGTAACGCAAACTTTGCCAACAGGATATTTACAGGCTCTCTGTCCTCCGAAAACTTGCATTTTGCTGATGCGCTGGAACGAAAAGTATCGTTTGGACGTACCCAAACTGCCCTGCTCGTATCTATTCAGCATTGTCTTTCTGACTTTGACCCCGGTGCACCTGCTGAGCCCAAAATCCCTCCGCATGAGATTAAAACTGCCAATGAATCCAGGCTTTGTCCACGGGACATGTTTCTTCTCCCCCATATCGATGCCGGTTCGTGACCCCTGCCGTCCCTCCGACAAGCTCCGAGAGACGCTCCATTTCGTTCCCGATTTTCCGGCCAATTGACAGCAGCAACATGAAGGCAGTCAAGGGTAATAAACTGACCCCTTTGAGAAAGTCCTTAAAAAGTAAATTAAAAAACTGGGGGGGTGGATGAAATCAGTAGGCGGAGAGAACGTTTTGCTGCTAAGCGGGCGGGCCCCTGGAACCCCTGCTGAAAATTTTTCATCACCGGGAAAAGACGGAGGGCTTGGCAAACGGAATAACCGACACCGCGTCCCGGAATAAATCAGCTGTTCCATTTACATTTTAATTACGCTTCTGTTTACGTTCTCGTTCATCACAGCAAAGGAGCTTCAAGGTTGCACTTGATGCTCGACATGAAAGGCGAAGCCGAGTCGAGCCGGGGGCCGCCCGGGGGCCGCCGAACTTCTGCTTAATTGCTGGTGGTCCGGAGGACGCATATAAGTGAGAGCCATTGTATCTCTCGTGCTCAAGATACGTGGAAGTGGTGGCGGCGGCCGGCGGTCGCTAAACACTAATTATTCAATTGACACGGGTTGCGAGTCAAAATGAGGAAGATTATCTACGGTGAATTCAATTTAAATGTGCGTTTGACTTCCGCCGCCTCCTCTAAGACGTCCTAATCTTCTTATTTCCCCCTCGTCCATATCAAAAGATTCAGCTATTTTTGGAAATGAAAAAAAAAAAAAAAAAAAAAAAACGGGAACAATTCCTTTAAAACCCAAACATTTTTCCTCTCCGGAGTGGGGTGTCGGGATTGAAGATGGCAGGCGCTGGCATACATTAGACTCGTTGGAGGACTTTGGTATGCGAAAGCAGGGCCCAGGTGACAGCTTTTCCCTTGACTGATGTCTAGATCAATAAAGCCAGACTCCCTTTTCAAACACATCTTCTGCCACCTCTAGGCCTTATCATCATTACGCCGCTCTCTCCTTCTCCTTCTCCGTCCTCGCCGAACCATACGGGGCTCCAATAAATCCGCCAGAATCAAGCTCTAAAGGCCAGATTTTCGCTGCATGTGTTTACTCGTCTCCCGACAACCAATGACAATTATGGGCCTAATTTCCCGTAACATTTGACCACCTGGCGGTGGGGAACCTTCTGCTTGCTGTAGAGTGAACGGATCCGTCAGCGCCAAGTGACAATTGTCTGCTAAAGGGTCAAAGGGAAACAAATCTGGGGTGCAGAAAAGGTACAGAGTAGGCAGTAGATTATGATCCTCATTAGTGCAGAATTCCAAACTCTTTTTACAAGTTCAGGAAGTCAAGATGACAAGATTTCTGTAGAACTCAGGTGAGAGAGGCCCAATGGTGGTGGTACTGGAGGATAAAGAACAGTGCTGGGCTGGAACCCATGACCTCTTGGTTTGTAAAGTGAGTAATTGTCATTGGGAACACACCACAGCACAGCACACAGTGCACCACAACCAAATGTGGATTTAACCCATCCGTGTAGGAGCAGTGGGCAGCTAACAAGCGTCCGGGGAGCAGTGCTTGGGGACGGTACCTTGCTCACGAGTACCTCAATGGTAACTTTACCGGCCTTGGATTCGAACCTGCGACCTTCTGATCATGGGGTGAACACCCTACCGTTAGGCCACCAACTGCCCCTGGTAGATACATAAGTATCAAATGAAGAGACCACCCCATGGCATACCACCACATTCCCTTTAAGATCATTCAGCCTGATATAAAAGGACATTAAAATCCCAACGAGGCAATTTGGGATTAGGGTTCTTCGCAGGGACTCAATGTGGAAGCACTGGAAAAACCCTGGAGCAGCCTGAGGTTAAGGGTCTTGCTAGGTGTCCAACTGTGGTCCAACGCTGGCCCTCCTGAACTGCTGAAACTGTCAACCGCATTCTTTATGCCGACACTGGTTCTAAACGGTTACATAACCAATTATGCAGGGACATGAAAGAAAACACTCATAAAGCTCCATAATTTAATTCCACAAATAAATGTCGTCAATTAAAGTTGCTCTAGATATACTACAGATCTTTTAGGCACAAGGCCAAAAGTGCTTTTCGTGGTCATGTTTCAACTGAAAATGGTGAGACCCCTGTCACCAAATGTAGTGCAGCTCTCCGTTCTGCCAATTACTTACAGAGGCTTTAAGGTCACCTAACACAGAGAAGAAGCCAACAGAACATCACAGGGCCTGGGCCAAACTGAGACTCCGTTTCCATCTTCACATTATCAGCTCCCTGTCTCTTATTTCTGGCCTCATTCTAAGTAAGGGCAGCTAACGGCTGAGGCGAAAAAAAGTCTCTGATAAATTAAAACCGAAATTTGCCATTTGGTGTCAAGCTTGTGAAATTGAAAAGTCTAATCATGGCCGCACGGGCAGTAGTAATTTATAGCAATGGTAGGGAGGGCAGAGAAAAGTCATTTCAAGTTTGAGACAAAGAGGACACGGGAAGAAACAGGCGACGGCCAGAGAACTTTCTTATTTCATAACTTATTTCATCCACCACTGATCAAATCCCCTTTGATGTCAGGGTGTGATTTAAGGGATAATGAATATTGCTTTTAGCACGTTCTCCTGGTGCTCTAATGAGGCTCCGACAACACATGAATTACAGGGACCAGCGTTGATGCAGAAATTTTGTCAGTAACATGAGTGCCCCCGAAGTTGAAACATTAGCGTGGTGAAAGATGGATGATCGTGGACACAAAAGTGGGACCATTGTAGACACAAATCTGGACATCTTTGGGACGCAATTCAGAGTAACTTCAAAAAATCATTGGTGCGCCAAAGAGAACATCACTGGAACATCACCGGTGCACAAGATTGGGGCATCGTTGGTGTCAAAATGAACACTGCAGCTTGGAAAGTCAGGCGATCACTGGGGAAATTTTGGGGACTGTTATTAAACAAGTTGGGGAAATCGTTGATGTCCGAGTTGGGTCTTTGTAGTTGTGCTAGTTGGAACATTAATGAAAGTTAAAGTGAGTGATTATTTGTCATTGTGAACACACCACAGCGCAGCACACAGTGCACCACAATAAAATGTGACCTCTGCATTTAACTCACCCATGAAGGAGCAGTGGGCAGCTAACAAGCACCCGGGGAGCAGTGCTTGGGGACGGTACCTTGCTCATAAGCACCTCAGTGGTAACTTTACCGGCCCTGGATTCAAACCCGAGACCTTCTGATCACGGGGCGAACACCCTACCGTTACGCCACCGGCTGTCCCAGGCACTGGTGGCATCCAAGTTGGAAATTTGTTGGTCTGCAAGTTGGATTATCATAGATGCACAAATTGGTAATCAATTTGAGACAGCATTTAGGCACAAGTTGGAACATTGTTGTAGCACAAGTTGGATCATTATCGGCGCAGAAGTTGCGACACTGTGGATGCTGAAGTTGGAAAAGCCGTCGCCACACAAGTAGGATTGTTGGTGCAAAAGTTGGAACATTGTTGTAGCAACACTTGGATTACTGTAGATCACAAGTCAGAACGTTGTTTTCAGACATGTTAGAACATTACTGGTGCCCAAGTTGGACAATCGTCATAGCACAAGTCAGACCTTCATAGATGCACATCAGATCATCGTTCACACACAAGTTGGGACATTACCAGTGCCCAAGTGGGGAAAATGTTGGTGCAAAAGTCATAGTATCGTTGGGGCACAAGTAGGACGTTACTCCCGGCCAAGTTTAAACATCGTTGGAGAATAAACTGCAACACCATTGACTCAAAAAGTAGGAACACTGTGGTGCACAAGTGAATACAGTGAGTGCACGTTCCTAGAAGATTTCCCATAATGCCTTATCATGTGTAAATGCATCATTCTCTTCGTTGTGGTGTGACGAGACTGGCGAGACGTGAATCACGACGAACGGATACTTTGTATTCAGAGACGGCGGCCGAAGTGGGCGGTGTAAAGCGGGACTCCCGAGAGATCGGCTGGCGTCGCTCGGGTCGGATCAAACACAAAGCTCTGGCTGTTCCTGCGAATGGAGGGGATGAATCACACAGAACGTCTTTTAAATCAAAAGGTCAACAGTGTAGATGCTGTGTAATTATTCCCTATGATAAGTGCGTGTGTGATTTAATGCGGCTCTCTCCAGTCGGAGTAGACAGTAGGCATTAATGTGTGGTCAGGCCAAGCACTGCACTCCACTCCACTCAAGAGGCCTGGCTTTATCAAAAAACCCAACTTTCACTGTAGTATATGATTATTAATGACAAAACCTTATTCTGATTATCGGTTTTTGGACCATGGTATTGGTACAGTTGCGGTACAATTCTTTTGAACAATTTGTTTACAAAAAAATGATGGAGGGATTTTGTCTGGAATCGAAGCTTCGTTTAATTCTTTTCACCGGCTAGAGCATGCTCCGCTTGTGTTTCACACGGACGCTTATTAGTGACACACAACATTATCTTTGGGATTTACTGTTGAATTAAAACTATTCTTCATTTAAATCAGATGTGTAATGTTTGTGCTTTTGGGTTCTTTTTCTTATTGTGAAATAGCATTTATATACCGTATTTCCCCAACGATAGGCTTATACATCAATTTTACAAACCTGCGTATTGGGTGCGTCTTGCTTAAATGGGGCGGCCTATCTAAAAACATGAAAACACATTCGCTAAAAGTATAATTCAGTGCACAAAAAAGACGACATACCCAAATGATTCGTTGAATTTAAATGTACTGTTTACTGCAGCAACGAACAGTTCGAAAAGTGACGCAAAACAAAGATAGATCAGAGATGATGTTCTGTCACTTAATCGGCGCTGTCGCGTCCAGCCTCATTGCTGCAATGTAAAAATTACACTTCTTCAGGCCTTTGCTACATTACATTACATCCTAGTATATAATACAAGCTGGGCAAAAACAAAATTAAACAGAAATAAAATAAACAAAAGTGCTGATAAAGAGATTTGTTCACGTGTAAACGTTCTCAAAGGACAGAGGGTCCAGCGAGAACAAAGAGAAAGGTGGCGAAAGTGGCGTAAATCTCCACGTTGGAGCCACTTCCTGCTTGTAAATGCTCTTTCTCCAAGTCATTACCGCTGCTTTTTGTCGTCCTCTTTAATGCCACGCTGCTAAATCAGCTGAAGTTAATGGGGGCCGAGGCGCCGAGTGTCCTCGCGTTCCACTCACACGTCCGCCAAAAGAGAAGTCAGGAGCGTCTGTGACATTTAGATTGATAGACAGGTAGACTTTTGACTCGTCTTCTCTTTTTCCTTTCTCCCTGTCTTTGCTCCGTCCTCACGCAAAGAGCTGGTGGTAATTGTTGGCATTAATTTGGCGGATGAGGATCTAATCTTGTTATCAGGTCCGCACTCAAAAACAGGAAAAATTAAGACAAATGAGGAGAGGCCAAACTCAATTTCGCGGCAAAGCAAAATAAAAAGAAATGATGGTAAATAAATCACGTCTGGAGTGAGAGTGAGAGACGGGGGATGGAAGGAGGCAGTGATACGGTTAGGGAGTTCACCCCGTGATCGGAAGGTCGCAGGTTCGAATCCCGAACTGGTAAAGGTACCACTGAGGTACTCAAGAGCAAGGTACTGTTCACTAGCACTGCTCCCTGGGTGCTGCGCTCTGGAAGTCAGGTTTTGACCGCTGTCAGTGCAAAAAAACGTTTGATTAGACACAGGGCCTACACTCTCTGCCGAGCTCCAGCGGTCAGCTAAGTGTTTAGCAATAACCACAAAGCCAAAACGCATATTTTCATCCATTTTTAATGGATATTAACGAGAATGTCCTGTCTGAGTCAGATCGGATTCATTCCGCCGCCTCAACTAAAGACATTTACAGCTTTTTGTTTTATAGCAGCTTCCCAAACGGAATGGAGAACAGACGTCTCGTAAGAAACATTTTATAGTTGAGGCTGTAACCTCAGTGTAAAATGAAAAACACAAAATACACAGATAAATAAATATATGAATAAATAAATAAAGAAGTACTTAAATGAGAATGGTTAAGCCCCATAAATAAAAAGCTGAGTACTTATAAAAAATCCATTTTCTTCCATTTTCAAAAATAATTTCATACACATGAGCCCGTTTTCAAAAATATCTCTGTACGCACGAATCTGGATAAATACGCCGTCAAGCGCTGTGTAGAACCATCTCAGCCAATCGGAATCCTGGACAGGAGAGAAGCTCGCGACGTACGGAAATGTCTACGCCATTCTTTAGGTAGGACAATTTCACACTGAACATTTCTCCACCATTTTCGGTCATTGGGTTAAAAACTGTAGAAAAGCAAGGTTTCTCCTCCTGCTTCTCCTTTGCTCCTCAATGTACTTACTGATCAGCTGCGTTAGTGGGTATAAACAAGCCCAAATAGCTTGAATAACGAAGAGAATCTCTGCTCTGACCGTATCCATCTTCCGTCTTTGACGTAAACAAACGTCGCACACTGGAGCTCAACACTTTTCCCTGTCGCACACTTATGATGCTATGAAGCTAAAACTCTGTTTTCCTCGTCCACACGTAGTCACTGAAGCTGGAGTTTTAGTGACTGAAACCGACATTTACGTGTGGACAACAGGCGCAAACGGATAAAAATACGTTGGTAAGTTGGGTCAGTTGGTGGCGTAACGGTAGGGTGTTTGCCCCGTGATCAGAAGGTCGCAGGTTCCAATCCAGGGCCGGTAAAGTTACCACTGAGGTACTTATGAGCAAGGTACCGTCCCCAAGCACTGCTCCCCGGACGCTTGTTAGCTGCCCACTGCTCCTTCACGGATGGGTTAAATGTAGAGGTCACATTTCGTTGTGGTGCACTGTGTGCTATGGTGTGTTCACAATGACAAATAATCACTCACTTTCATGTGTGTACGCGACCTAAAACACTGGCCCTATGTTGGGGTAATGATGATTTTATCATAAACATCAAACATCACTGTTTAGACTTTGGATATATAATCACGTCATAAACATCCCCAACTTGCTAAGACTAGAAACCCCAAATCCAACGTTCCGCCCAACATAACCTCTAGCAGGACACACTAGATCTCGGGCTGAAACTGACTAAGACGCAGTAAAAAAAGCTATGTCACGCAGAATTAGACACTCGTAGAGAAAGCCCCTACATAAATGAAATATTATTAACATAACTTCACCACCATGTCACCGCTCCCCCGATAACATTCCCAACTGTTCCCCAAAATGACGAATTTCATGCCTGAACATTACTTTCTCCAAGTTCACTTCTAGCTTTGTGTAAATAAGTGTAGGTTTAAAGTAGGTGTTTCTCATAAAGCGCTTGGCAGGAGAATATTTGCAAGTCGTGACTGTGATAAAGGAGTAAACATGACTTTTTATGGCATCTTTTTCATCCCTTTTTATCATCCTAGTTCTCTCTGATGGGGTTTTGAGCTCGGTTGTTTGTTCAGGACGCTAGGGATCGTCTGTATCTTCTGGGCTTGAGAGAACAATGTATTTTTTTGTGAGTTGAGGAAGTTGAGCAGGGACTGAGGGTCAGTGAGGGTCAGCTGAGCCCCAAAATCAACCTTGGTAGAGTCAGCAGTATTTTTAGTCATAGTTTGGGCTACAAAATGTTTAGAACCTAATTACCACTGTAAAAAAAAAAAAAAAAGGGCCTTTTCCAACAATATACCTTCTGTATTTAAAGCTCCAATTCAACCACGTCTGATCCAAAATGATACAGGAAATGCAACTTTGGCAAAAGTAAGTCACTGTTTAGCTGCGTGAAAAGTCACATTAAGCCATAATGTACAATCTAGTAACAGACCCGGGATTGGGTTTGTAGCAAGCTGTCGGATTCTAATTGAAACGTTAAGAGGAAATGATCCTCCAGGACCGAACTGTGCCGAAAAGCCTGTCGGTCGCGTGAATCTCTGCGATTGGAAATGCTGGAGACAGCTTTTTAATCGGGCGCCCTGCCATCTCATGCTACGGCTGGCTCATCAAGAACGGCCCACGTCGCTAATGGCCTCTTAATGACATGGGTGTGTAACCTTGAGAAAGCACACGAGCAGAAGATAGGCACGAGAAACAACCCAATGAGTGGGGAAGAAAAACATTAAAGGAAAAGTGAGTAAAGCTCAAGTCGTGATCATTAGACAATGACTTCAAGGTTGAGAGAGAAACTGAGCGGGACGGGACGATGTATTGTCTCCTGTGTTTGTTGCAAATGCTGACGTGATTGAGTTTATTTTTTGGGGGTAGGGAAGGATGTGGACCAAGAGATAATGGACCATGACGTTGAGGACAAAGAGGCTGAGGACTGAGAGGTTGGACCAGGAGAATGTGGACCAAGAGTCTGTGTCAACATCTTGCAAAAATTCCATTGAGTACATCAAGATTCAGGTTCAAAGTGTTACGAAGGGAATCAATATTTCTGTGGAAATATGAAGATCAAAAAGGGAAGAAGTTGCAAGGTAATGTCCTGCTGCTAATATCCTGGCAAACCCCAAAGATTTTGTTCAAATTGACTGGACTAAGATTTAGTTTTGAGGCGTTGCAAAGGGCCTCCAAATTTCCCAGACATTAATGAACTTGAGAAGCTGTTGAGTGAAGAAATCCAATCCATTGTAGCTCAACTCACAACTTACAGGAGCTGAAGGATCTGCTTTCAGAGACGGTTGGGCCAAGAGGGAGTGGACCAAGAAGATGTGGACCAAGAGGACGTAGACTAAGAGGACGTGGACCAAGAGAAAGTGGACAAGGAAGATGTGGAACGAGGAAGTGGACCAAGAGGACGTGAACCAGGAAGATGTAGAACGAGGATATGGACCAAGAGGATGTGGACCAGGAAGATGTGGAATGAGGATGTGGACCAAGAGAAAGTGGACCAGGAAGATGTGGAACCAGGATGTGGACCAGGAAGATGTGGAACGAGGATGTGGACCAAGAGGATGTGGACCAGGAAGATGTGGAACGAGGATGTGGACCAAGAGGATGTGGACCAGGAAGATGTGGAACCAGGATGTGGACCAGGAAGATGTGGAACCAGGATGTGGACCAGGAAGATGTGGACCAAGAGGAGGTGGACCAAGAGGAGGTGGACCAAGAAGATGTGGAACGAGGATGTGGACCAAGAAAAAGTGGACCAAGAGGAGGTGGAACAAGAAGATGTGGAACAAGGATGTGGGCAAGGAAGGTGTGAATCAAGTGGACGTAGACCAAGAAGACGTGGACCAAGAGGATGTGGAACAAGGATGTGGACCAAGCGGGTGTAGACCAAGAGGGTGTGGACCAAGAGAAAGTGGACAGGAAGGAGTGGAACGGGGAAGTGGACTAAGAAAAAGTGGACAAAGAAGATGTGGAACGAGGATGTGGATCAAGAAGATGTGGAACGAGGATGTGGACCAAGAAGGTGTGGACCAAGAAGTTGCTGACCAAGACGCTGTGAATCAGAGCATCTAATAAATTCCTTAAAGGTACAAACAGTATCATTTGAATAATTAATGAAAAAAGCTGCTTTCTGTGGATAAACAATGCTTTCTGTGATGCTCTGGACGAGGCGGGCAAGGCTTGAAGAAACTTTGCCTTGAAGATTTCAAAATATTATTCATAACAATGTTGAACGTGATGATGAGGGGCTGCCATCTGGAATTTCCAGCTATTTTTTTGAGACACCGGCCAATTTATCTAATACGCCACATTGCTCCTGAACTACAGAAAGCCAGCCAACATTTAAAACAATGAGACACCGTGTTTTCATTATCTGTGCGACGTTTAAAGACCAAAACGATTTTGTCGTCCGTTAATTGGACGGCGCTCGAGATGTTGAATTTATTTTCCGCAAATGAATGAGGTCTCATCAGTAAATCGGGACACGTAAACCAATCAGTGCAGCCGCTCGTTTTCATAGCTCACATTTCAGCTCGTAATGGGGTGTAAGCAGAAACGTGGTTACGGGTTAGAGGAAAAATCTCTATAATCCCAAGACACACAGTTGATCTAAGATGACAGGCTGGAAAATGCCCCGACGTTTCATTATAAATGAGGTCAACACACAGCGAAATGTCAATATTGAATAGAACCTGGTACAAAATCCACAGTTTCGTGATCTTAGACGTGTCATGTCATGTGCTTCAATTTTTAGTTTTAAGTTCTAGATTAAAGGCCTGCTTACACATATGCAGATATTTTTATAAAATCGTTTTATACGTTTGGTCCTTTCGTTTATAGAGTTTTAGCCACCTCAAGCGTATATTTTTTAAAAACGCCCTACAAAGTGAAGATTTTTCAAAACGCTGGATTCTGTGGATACGTGTAAACAAGTTAAACACAGTTTTCTTTAAGCGATCACGTGTGTAGTTCTGTTGTGCGCATGCTTTTATGGTCCTGTGTCCACCAAACGCGGTGTTTGCACTGAGAGCGGTCAAAAGCTGACTTCCAGAGCGCTTTCTTGGCCCTTGTTGTTGCTAAGTTACAAAAAGCATCGTCAGGCACTTCCGCGTTCGCTCCTATTTCATGTAAACATTGTAACGTGTCCCTTTAAGAGCGGTAGTTTAGCCGACATAAAAGAGATTATCTTCACAGCGGAGAGATAAGGGCATCTTGGCGTTAGCGACAGCGTTTGAACTAGATACTCACATGTCTTGGAGACGTAGAGACTTGGTGCTTGAGATAAACAGCTGGGAGAGTAGCGCCGATTAGGGGTTTGATCAGTTTTTATTCAAACTGTGCTAAAAGCCAAAAGCTAAAAATAAGCTTCTCCAGCTGCTCCACATACGCCGCCATTGCTGTTAGTGAGTTCATGACTGTGTGTGCATTGCCGCTTCCTCGATTTTGATTGGCTAGCAAGAGAGAAGTGACATTGAGTGAAGCGTTCTGAGCACTGCGGTAAAAAAAAATGTCTCCACCGATGTCCTTTAGTGCTCTGAACGCTGATGCTCATAGCATTTATGTTAAAAGTAGGCACTGCCGGCTCAAAATCCGTGTTTGGCGGACACAGATCCTCACTTCCTTACATACCACAAGTGACTACGGTAACCATGAAGAAGGCGAATGTATCGTGATCCACGTTAGATATGTTCCCGGCTATTCACTGATGCAAACAAAAAAAAGACGGAGACAAGTGGGGAACAATGGAGTTTGGAATCATTTGTGACCCGATCTGCCGTAATGAGTTGGAAGTCGGCGTTCTATTTATTTAGATACGGGCCGATTATGTTGAAAAACATCACAAAAATAGCGATTCTTCTTTTTTGGAGACCAGATACATTTTGAAGACCTTTTCTTTCATATAAGACCAAAAAAGAAAAATCAATATTTTTGATGTTTGTCAACATAATCGGCCCGTATCTAAATAAATAGAACACCGACTTCTGACTCATTTCGGCAGATCGGGTCACATATTGTGTTCTAGTGTGTACGAAAACCAAATGTCTTGTAATCACAATAAACGCAATTTTACTCGTTTACACGTATCCATAGAATCCAGCGTGCTGAACAATCTTCACTTTTTAAAAATATGCCTCTGAGGTGGCTAAAACTCTGTTTACGTGTAAATGAAAGGCCCAAACATATTAAAAAAACATACGCTAATAAACATATCCGCACATGTGTAAACAAGCCCTAAATGTAACTAACTCCTGGACATATAGCGAGACTGGACACAGGGTAAGAATTTGTTTAGTCTTTTTTGTCAATTCTTTGTGATCCACACTGAAGTAATTTAACCAGCATTGTTGAGGTTCTTTCTTGTTGGAATAAAGGAGCTCAGAGTAAATTAGCTTCACATAATTACGACTTTAGGCGAGTAAAAGTGACCAAGGAAGGGAGGAAGGAAGAAAGCATGGAAATTTGGGCTGCCAAGCACATCCGAGTCAACAAGCGAAGTTATTAAGTAGGCGCCGTGAAGAAAGTAAAAAACGGGTGAAATCCACTTAGCGTAGCGCTCACGCGTGTAGCATTAATTAACTGTGATTAGCAGGGCCAAAGGAATGTGACGCCGCCGGCTGCTGAATACGTAATGTAAATGTGGCCGAGATGAGATTCATTTATTCAAGTTTAAGGCTAGAATGTAAAGCTTAACCTATATAAAAAAAAGTAGGAAAACAGCACAAGAAGGGAAATGTAGCGACAGAAAAATTCTGAGACTTGTTTGGTTTCTGTATTTGTGTTTACAGACCTATAGAAAAAATATTTTTCAATACCTTTTTTTAGGCTTGTTCTAGTTTGTACACTGCCGGTCAAAAGTCTGGACGCACCTTCCCATTCAACGTTTTATTCTTTATTATCATGACTATTTACATTGTAGGTTCTCACTGAAGGCACTATGAATGAACACATATGGAATTATGAAGTAAACGAAAAGTGTGAAATAACCCAGAACATGTTTTATATCTTAGATTCTTGAAAATAACCAGCCTTTGCTTTGATCACTGCTTTGCACACTCTTGGCATTCTCTCGATGAGCTTCATGAGGTAGTCACCTGAAATGCTTTCCCAACAGTCTTGAAGGAGTTCCCAGAGATGCTGACCACTTGTTGGCCCTTTTGCCTTCACTCTGCGGTCCATCTCATCCCAGACCATCTCGATTGGGTTTGGTCAGGTGACCGTGGAGGTCAGGCCATGTGGCGCAGCACTCCATCACTCTCCTTCTGGATCAAATAGCCCTTACACAGTTCATTCATAGTTTTGATGCCTTCAGTGAGAATCTACAATGTAAATAGTAATGAAAATAAAGAAGAAACATTGAATGGGAAGGTGTGTCCTTTTGACTGGTAGTGTATGTCGATGTTAGCCGTGCTTAATGTCGTTGTGTTCAGGACGTCCTGCTTTACTCAGATTTGTCAGAGTTTGATGTGTAAATGCTGACACAGTCTTGAAATCAGCACATTTTTGATGCGTTATGTAGCATAAAGGTGCTGGAACTGTAGATGTAACCACTAGAAATAGTAAGAACATTGTCTGTTTTATTGTCTTGTAGAGGTTTTATTTTGTAGAGACATTCTACGGCTTAGCGCTGTGAAGAAAAATAGGGTTAGTATCAGATGAAAACACTTCTTTATTCTTTTGGTGTCTATCTGGATACAGAATAAAATTATGTGATAACAAATGATGCATTTTTCTATTTTTGTTTTTTCCCTATTGATTACTTTCTAACATTGCAATGGAAAAAATGTTTTCTGATCAATTAATAATGAAGAAATGCTAAAGTTTTGTATAATTCTGAGCCGATTTTGACTCATTTTGGCCTATAAAATGAGCCGTTTTTGGCCGTTCTGGGAGAGAACTACGTTTTTGCGCATAATGGCATTCCATATGAGAGTCACGAGTGCTAACGTGAGTATTTACATTACAAAGATATGGTATTTTTGTGCCAGAATTATTTCACATACAGAGGAACGAACATAATGTCCGGTAAGTTGAAAGTCTTGCGATTCTGACGGAGGCCATGACAAGACCGAGTACAAATACGACCGAGTCTGAGACAAGACGGAGACTTTTAAAAACTGGTCTCAAGACCGGACTGTACACCAACACTAGCATGTCTTTACATCGTGAATAATGTAATTAATGCGTTTTTACACGATTACGTGCGTGGAATTACTCACATATAATTGAATGAATATAATGTCCATTAAGTTCAAAATCTTGTGACACTGACAATTTGTGTGAGGTTTCAGTAAGTTAAAGGGTTACTTGAGTTTAGAGCTGCAACTAACGATTATTTGGTTAATCAATTAATCTGTCAATTACATTTTCGATTAATCAATTATTACTTGGTTAAAAAGCATTTTTTAAATAAACCAAACTGTCTGTTTCTATTTTTCAACATTTATTTTTTACTCTCTAACATGATAAAATGGAGAAAAAAAAAAAATCAGATTAATTAAAAAAAATGAAGAAATATTGAAGTTTTGGCGATTTTTAAGCTAATTTGGACTCATTTTGGGCTATAACTAATGTTCGACTCATTTCTGAGAGAGAACTACATTTTTGTGTAAGATGGCGTTCCACATGAGAGTCGCGTCACAATAACGCGGTGGACACGCGCCGGAATAAACACTAAAAATATCAAGTAAATGTCTGTATTGTGAGTAGAAAGCTGGTTGTTTTTGTTATTTATGAGCTAAAAATGAGTTTTTTCTGTAATAAATGGGAAGATTTGACTGAACTGGACGCTTTAGTGAATGACGTCCCTGAGAGAGTCGTGCGCTAACCAACAGCACATGTGTTTACATCGTGAAAAGTGTCATTCATGCGCTTCTACGGTTACTTCAGTTTTTGTGACGGCAAGACACGGCACCGGTTCTCGCCTCCTTCTTATTCTTCTTTTATGGCGGTCAGCGTCCAGCTTAATGCTGCTTTACTGCCACTGGGGCTTTGGTTAGCTTTCTGCCCCCACATTAGGGGGTAACCGCCGTAGGCATGTGTATAATAAAGTAGACCCAGCTAATCCATTATTACATTAATTGCCAACTTAATCTTAATAATCAATTTTAATCGATTAGTTGTTGCAGCCCTACTTGAGTTATTAAAAAATGAATTAATAAACAACGCAAAAAGAAAGTCTCAAAAAGTTAAAAACTTGGTGTCGCAGGAACGCTCCTCCTAATTACTGCTGAATCCGCCCAGTGATATTGCAGGGGCGGGCTCTCTTAAATAATGGTTGTAATTAAGCTCGATTTCAGGACATCGGCTCGCAGCTCGACGCAGAACTAATTACCCAGAGCTTTCAGATCACCGCCGTATAATATTCAGCAGTCCCCTCTCACATATTAGAAGATTAATTTCCATCTCTCCGTTAATAACCAGGGCGGACAGCAAACACAGTTCTACCATCATCTGACAGCTGAAAGTATATCTTCTGACGGTATTGACAAGCGGTTTGGCTTAAAGAAGCCGTCAAACTGAACAGGACAATGGGGCGAAATAAGGGAAAAGAAGTAAACCTCCAAAATATAAGAGGATTTTAAACCGTTTGCCATTTTAATGAATGATTCTAAAGGTTTAAACGGGATTTAATGTGAGACTGTTTCTTCATCAATTATAACAATATGAACATGTTACTAGGGCTGGGCAATATGGACTAAAAATAATATTTTTAGTAGTATTTTTAAGCTGTAACGCGATACAAAACCAGTCGCTTGTCGCAAATTTTCAAAATTGAGTTATTATGTTTTCATGAAAGGGCATAAATCAAGCTTCAAAACGATACCTATATGGAATGAATGGGACGACATATGACTGAGATATCAACATTCAAAGGAGTCGGGTTTCTCCTGTCACGCCAAGTGAGAAACGGAGAAATCTGCCTTTGAAGTTGACTATCGCCGTAGCACTCACAGACGCTTGGTGCGGTCGCGGCTACGTTTGCATTTACGGTAGCCTACGCTGCATTCACAGCCACACGGATAGCCTACCTGCGTTAGGTTAACTGAACTCGGGAGACGAAGATGGATTCCGGAGAAATATCTTCACGCTAGTCAACCAGTGGATTTAGCGTAAATATTGAAGTAGAGCGGTCAAAACAGAAACTTTTAACATTCTGCTGGAATTGAATTCCTCATGGAAAGGGTAAGTTTTCCAGCGAAATTTATTCACAACAGTACAGTATAGACCTTCCACTGTTTCAAAACACTAAAAACCAAAAATTCACAATTTTACCCCACACAACATAAACGCTCGTTTTTCTCTGAAACCTCCGTTGTGACAAGCGACTGGTTTTGCCGTGGAGGGTCACATATATCTTGATATAATCTCTCTTTCTGGGAGAGAACTACATTTCCCACAATCCCCTGCAGATGACTCATAGACGTGCGTCGGAAATAAACTCTGAAAACATCAAGTAAATATCTGTATTGTGAGTAGAACGCTAGCTGTTATTTATCAGCTAAAATATGAGTCTGTAATAAAGGGGAAGATTTGACTGAACTGGAGCGTTTTTGTGAGTGATGGCGTTCCACATGAGAGGCATTAGTGCCCACACGCAGCGTTTACATCACGAAGAACGTCATTAATGCATGTTTGTGGATTTACTTCTGATTTTGTGCGCAGAATAACACAACCAGTGCTGTTTTCCTTCAAGTCGCTCGCTTCCGTCCACTTCAGCTCTGTTTTTAAAAACGTGTGACAACAGGAAGCTGGTCATTTTAAACTCGCAGCAATTGAGGGCTTGAGTCGTGCTCGAACGAGAGGAACTGCAGACTGTTCTCCTGGAACCCATTCTCAGAGGAAAGATCAAGCAAAAATAGACTAAGCAAGAAAATATTTTTCAAAAGAAATGGATGAAAGTGAGCGATAATTTGTCATTGTGAACACACCACAGCACACAGTGCACCACAACCAAATGTGACCTCTGCATTTGACCCATCCAAAAGGGCCGGTAATGGCCTGTATCCAGCGCTCGTTGCGCCACCGGGCACTTCTGCGTTCGTTCCTATTTCGACGTGTTTCTTCGAGATCGCCAGTTTAGCCGACGAGACAGAGAGAAATCGCATCATAGCATTAGCTACGCGTTTGAAATAGATTCTCACACCTCTATGAGACGTAGAGAAATAAACCACGCTCGTAAACAGCTGGGAGTGTGCAGCCCATTTCTATGCTCCGCCCCGTCCTCGATTTTGAACGGCTAGCAAGTGAGAAGTGATGAGCGCAGCACTGTTTAAACTTGAAAACATCGTCACCATCGTTTTTTCCCCGCTGAAGGCGCTCTGAATGGTGTGAACAGATGAAACTAGGGCTGGGGATCGTTGCTGAATCGATTCGATTCCGATTCACAAGGTCATGATCCAATTCAATTCTTGAATCGATTCAATATCGATTTATTTAGAGATTTCTTTGCGTCAATACTAGTTTTGCTTGGTTATAAAATAACTTGTTTTAAAACCGTGTTGCCAAACATCGGCCTTTTGGCCAGGCGGTGATTTGAGCGGAGCAGCTTCAGTCATGGATCTATTTGGTTTGGGTTTCGCCGGTCTCACGTTTTTATAGCTGTCCTTGCGCGGTCGCGAAAAGTGGTGCATAGCCGCAGGAAAAGATGGATCCGCGAATTTTTGAATCGATATCATATTTTTCGAATGAGAATCGATATTGATCGGTGAATCGATTTTTTGAGCCCAGCCCTAGATGAAACACACTCCGATTTTCCTGCAAACACACGTTACTACTTTGGGGATTTATTTGCAAGTCGAAACCAAACTGTACTGTGGCTCTGTCTTTATTCATACAGCAGCGTTCCTACAGAGCTCATCGCCCAAACAGTTCCCCATCATGGTCAGTTCCCCATCACACCGCTGGAGCTATGACCGCCTCTTAACGCTGAAACTGCCGATTCAGACCTGGTCCATTATTGACAGAATGACAGGCCACAGATTTATCGAGACAGCTCCGACACTTGCGGTAAATCCTCTCGCGGCTTAACGTGCGGCGGCCGTACGGTCAGCTCTAAATCAGGGCGGGTGTCTTTTACTTCATATGAGGACTATGAGAAAAGCCGGCTCTTGCTGCCATCCCATAAATAACGCCAAATGACCAAACGAGTCGTGCCCGTGTCATAACTCAGCCGGACATCAGCAAGGACGCCGAGTGATGATCGTGGACTTCAGAGTTGGATGACGTTATAGGTTCCTGCTCTCGTTCTCTTATTTTTACAGGGTAGTGATCTCTGCGGTGACGGATTTGAAGTGGACGGGGATCTGATTTGTTATCCCGAGACCAAACTCAATATTATGAAGCTGCATAATCCAGTAAGAGCTGAAGTCTGATTGTACAACTCGTCCTCATTCCATCTTCTGCAAATAAACTGATGCGCAAGCAACTTTCTAGTGTCTTTAAGCAAAAGAGCAGCACCGACCGTCATTTCAGCTTTCCTTGAACTCTTTGAGACCGACGCTGGCATTTTGCCTTGTTTATTAATTACTTTTAATAACTCAGAATCTCTTACAGATTACCGTCAGAATCAGAAACCTATATTCATTCCTCTGTATGTGAAACTATTCCTGAGTAATTTCGTGCACAAAAATTGAAGTAATTAATTACATTATTCGCGAAGTAAACACACATTAGCGCTCGAGACTCTCATATGGAACGCCATCGAGCAAAAAATGCAGTCCTCTTCCAGAACGGCCAAAATGAATCCAAATCGACTGAAAATTACCCCAAACTTGGGCATTTCTTCATTTTTTTTTCCAATAAAACATTAATCAATAAGGAAACAATAAATATAGAAAAATGTTTTATTTGTTAACAAATAATTGTATTCTGTATCCAGATGGATTCCAAATGAAGTGTTTCCACCTGGTACTAACCCTATTTTTCTTCATAGTACTAAGCCACAGACTGTCTTCACAATAAAACCTCTGCAAGTCAATAAAACGAACCCTGTTCTTACCATGTCTAGTGGTTACATCTACAGTTCCAGCACTTTTATACTACATGAAGCTAAAATAAAGTTCAAATTTCTACAGGAGCAAGTGAGTTTTCTTCAGAAAGGTGCTGATTCCCACTCTGTACGTCCGTAACATGCAATCCACTATCACTACTGAAATCACTTTTTAAAAAATTATTCCTTTTTTCATTTTTCAAAATATTTCGGGCATCTTTATGAATCATTAATTTTTTGTCAGAAATATTTTTATTAGTGTTTTCCAATGGTAGATGAGCAGGAAAAAAACACACTACAACCAAGAACACCAACAATCCCACCTCATCCCGATTAAAACCAGGTAGATAAATAAATAAAATGGTATAGAAATTAAAAAAAAAAAATCTCTGGCATTAACATTTATTACACAACTGGAGCAGAAGAGCATTGAAACAATTTTGTCTCTCCAAAGACATCATTTTTCCCCTCGGTTTCCACAGAACCATTGTAACATCACATCACACGGACACAAATTGTAGAAATCGCCTTCATATATCAAAAAACTCTTTGATTTTCCCTCTTATTAGGGGGCCATGCAGTGGAACACTGCGTGGTACCCTACTGTTATTGTGCCGATTGCTTTTTTTTTTTTCTGCCTTAAAACGCGTTGTGGAGAAAAAACGGTAAGACAGCTTTGAAATTTGGCAGGTAGGTCCTTGACTCTACCCAATACTGAGGAAAAAATATTTGCGCCACTTTGCCCATATTTCAACAGTTTAAACCTCACGTACTATTCAGGCAAAAAAAATAATTGCACCACTCTATCACTTGGTGGCGCTAATAAGCTATTATGTGTTTTCCGTAATAACCTTTGAATCGATTCTTAAAAATCTTATAGCATCTTATTTCTTAGGTCAAGACGAATCTTAATAAACCCCCATATCTATTTTTCCCACATTGGATTTTTCTTTAATCGGCATAACTAGTCAACTAGATCCTGGATTTTTATCCAATCTGCATGTAACTGGTATTATTTGAATCCCAAGACCTTCTTCTTTAATTATTATCGAGTATATTTTTAATTTAGGTTTTCATTTGGCTGTATTTTTTTAAATAAATGTATCGGCTTTGTATAGTAATGCAGAGGCACACACTGAATATCATAGAAATCTAGCTCTGAGTGAGCTACCGCTAATTTTCATAATATGAAATCGTATTATTTAAATCTCAGCATATTCTTCTTTAATAGTTATTAAGCACATTTTTCATTTACCTATTCATATGCCTACATTATGCAAATCAATACTTTGAAACAAATTCAGCAAGACATAAGGAAACTTTACTATAATTTACAGTTTTTAGACACTCTCATAGTAATTATTAAGCTCATTTTCAGGTATTTCTTTATATGGCTGCAAAGCTTCACTTCAAAGTCGATATCCCACTTATTGGCGCCATAATAAACTATTTTAAAGTTAGCCTAATAAGTTTTGAACCGTAAATACGTAGAAAAAAAGATGAAAGATATCAAATCTCAACATATATGTACTTCAATTCATAAAAAACTGATAAAGCTGCAAACTGCATGAGCCCGTAATCACTGCTTGCAGTTATAATTATGTCAGTTTGTCCATTGCGAGGTTAACTAACATCTCCTTGACCCATAAATCAGACGTTGGTCTTATTTTGCGTTTTTCCGCCCTTACATTAAGGTTAGCAGGGTAAATATGCAGTAAACATAGTTTGGGATCCAAAGGGATGTTTTCCTCAACTAGTTCTGAGATCAACTGGAGCACATCCTTCCAAAATACCTGAAGTTCCTCGCATTGCCACATACAATGAAAGAGGCTGCCGGCTACTTCAGTACACTTTGTGCATGTGTCTGGTACGCTGGGATTAAATCTATGCAATTTGACTGGCGTTATGTAGGTTCTCATAAGCCACTTGTACTGTAGTAATTTACATCTTGTATTAATGGAGTTGGTTTGAGCTGAGAAACAAGCTTCTTGCCCTTCATCTTGAGTTATCTCGGTCTGAAGATCCGTCTTCCATGCCGATAAATACATGAAGGAATGTTCTTTGTTTAGAAGTATGCTACACAACAAAGACACACTCCCTCCCTCTTTCATATGTTTTACAGCAACATGTTCTATTGTTGATAATGGTGGCTCAGAGTAAGCTCTAATGTTTGAATAAATGAAACTTCTTATTTGTAAATATTTGAAAAAATGTTTCGGTGGGAGAGTAAATTTTTCGGCTAGTTGAGAAAAGGACATGAGAGTACCTTCATTGTACAAATCTTTCAATTTACATACACCCTTATGCATCCCATTTTTAAATCCTCCATCTTTATGATATTTTTATTAATTTAACGCAAATATTTAAAGAGTGTTACAAAACAAATACTAAAGATTAAGCCGTCTGAGTGGTGGTCCCTGAGACAGAAGCATTGGAAACCCCTGGATTAGATCATAACGCCACTGCTCCTTCACGGATGAGTGAAACGCAGAGTTAACTGTTTGTTGTGGCGCACTGTGTGCTACGCTGTGTTCACAAATCACTCACTTCACTTCAACTTATAACATATAGGGCCAATTTCCTAGTCGAGGATTAAGCCTAGTCCTAGACTAATTTTGAGTTTGAATAGTAAATCTCCATTGGTACTACAATTTAGTCCATGACTAGACTTAATCCATGAGCAAGAAACCCGCCCATAGTATCATATACAGCTTAAACTGCATCGACCAAGACGTTTCACTGCGTTGAGCATCATCCCGCATCTTCTTGTCATTGTAAATTTGAGGCAATACGCGTGGCACGAGTCCACGTTGACATTCCCACAAAACTTTCTAGAAATTTCTAAATTAAATCTCACTTTTATCACAGCTCTCCCCAGCTTCACAAATCCCCGAGCGATTCCATACAGCACCGCGTAAACACAGCTATAATCAAAAGTAGCGTTGTGTGACCCGGCTGCTTCATCACGCTCAGAGGGGTTTCAACACCCGCCGGAGAAACTCCCTCGCTTTTCTGCCAGCCTCAATCAACGCTCACGCCCAGCGAGATGGAAGGAGGAGGAGGAGGGGGAGGAGGAGGAGGAGGAGGAGGAGGGTTCTGGCTGCCACTCGGTCATTCCTCATATCCGCCCCCGCTCCTTTCCAGGCGTCACCGGCGTCATCGCTTCCCGTTTGCAGTCCGCTGTCGTTCTCGCCCCATTTCGAGATCCCCAAACCTCACATTATGGCGAGTGAGAGCTTCACACAGGGACGTCAGTTTCCCAAATCGTGGCATCCGTTACTTTTTATGAATTCTGACGTCAATTAGTGTGCCACTCGTGTTTCTTGGGGACTCGTATTTCTGTTCGTAATGAGCTTTTAGTGTTTTCAACAACACCCGAAAATTGCTCCCTGGTAATTAAGAGGTTGTCATACAGTGATGGAACACCCTCCAAAAATAGCCAAAAAAAAGGGTTGGAACTGAGGCTGGGCAGTCCATCAAAAATCAATTAAAACCAACATTCAGAACCTTTAATGCACATAATCTTGCCCTTGTCAGTTATTGCCGTTATTTTTTACATTTTGTTCAAGTTTCCAGGGTGGCAGGAGCATCTCACGGCAGCGAGAAGGTCCTGGGTTCGTTCCCCGGGTTGGCTGTGGGGTCTTCCTGTGTTCGTGTGGGTTTTCTCCGGCTTCCTTCCACAGTCCAAAAGCATGCACTACAAGTTGACTGGTGACTCTAAATTATCCCATAACTGTGTATGAAAGTGTGTTTGGGTTAATTGGCCACTCTAAATTGGTCGCAGGGACGGGAGCCTATCCCAGAACTATAGGCGCGAGGTGGGGACCAACGCTGGACGGGCACCAGCACAGCACGGGGCGCACACACACTCACATTTTCACCTTACAGGGCCAATTCAGGGTGTCCAGTTAATCTATAGTGCATGCATCTGGACTGTGGAAGGAAACCACGGGAAACGCAGGGAGAGCAGGAAAACTCTACACAGAAAGACCCTAAGGCCATCTCCGGGGTTCGAACCCAGGACCTTCTGGCTGTGAGGCAGCAGCGCTAACCACTGCACCACCGACTTTTATAGAATTTCATTTTCTTTATTATTTTAGAATTAGCGTGGTAACTTTGAAAAAGGCAGAGAATTGAAAAATTAAAAGCTAAAAAACAAAACCAATGTCACGCGCACTCCGCTCCGCCGGAGTTGGATTGGGACGCGGCCGGTTGCGGTTCAAAGGGTATTTAAGGGGTCATTTCCTCACGGCGAATCGCTCTGCCATTTGAGTCAAGCTGGCCCTTTTTCCGATTCGCTTCGGCGTCAACTGTGAGTATTCCAGTTATTGGGTTCATCTCTTTGATGGCGTGTGCCGTTAGAACTCGGGTTACTGTGGTAATCCTAACTCTCTGTGTAAGAGAGTTTTTAGATCAACTCGCGTGGCCATCCTTCCTATTCGCGCTCTCAGCCGCGTTTGAGCTAACCGCCACGCTACAAGGGCTAACGGCTAACGAGTAGCAATCCGTTATATCCTAATCAGATCGCTGTCGAATTGTGAAAGTGAGGCATTCGGTTCAAATCCTAACCAGATCCCTGTCCGAATCACGAGCATTCCGACAGCCGCCTAACCCGGCCGCTAAAAGCATCTATTTGCCGTATCCTCATCAGATGACTGACAACCAAAAAGTAATTATTTGTTTAGTTAATCCTGATATTAATTTGTAGGGCTGGGTTCAAAATATCGATTCTCCTTCGAAAAATAAGATATCGATTCAAAAATTTGCGGATCGATCTTTTCCTGCGGCTATGCGCTACTTCTCGCCACCGCGCAAGGAGAGCTATAAAAACGTGAGACAGGCGAAACCCAAACCAAATTGAGCCATGGCTGAAGCTGCTCCGCTCAAATCACCGTCTGGCCTAAAGGCCGATGTTTGGCAACACTTCGGTTTTAAAACAAGTTATTTTATAACCAAGCAAAACTAGTATTGACGCAAAGAAATCTCTAAATAAATCGATATCGAATCAAATCGAGAATTGAATCGGATCATGACCTTGTGAATCGGAATCGAATCAAATCGAATACCCAGCCCTATTAATTTGAGGTCATCCTGGTCTGAGGTCAAATATGACTCCAGAAACTTAAAAACTTTAAGAAAAATTCAAGAACAGGATCCTTATTCCGCTTAAAGGTCATCACCTCGGCCTCGACAAAAGAAGCTCTGATCAACGGGGCATTACAAATGATATAAAACCTCCTGGAGCTTCAGTAAGTTTAAAGTGAAAGTGAGTGATTATTTGTCATTGTGAACACAGCACAGCACACAGTGCACCACAATCAACCTCTGAATGTGACCCGTCCGGCAAAGAGCAGCATCTGGGGATCTTGCTCATGAGCACCTCAGTGGTACTTTTACCGGTCCGGGATTCGAACTGGCGACCTTCCGATCACAGGACGAACGTCATAACTGTTACACTACCGACTTCCCCCGTGAAGTGAAGGTAGAAGCCCAGAAAACGCTGAGTCATACGTCAGCGAACTCACTTCCTTGTTACGTTTAGAAGGTGCAGGAGACGTGTGATAAAAACGCCTCATATTTACCTTCAAAAATAACTAAACGGTTAATGGTTAATAAAAATAATAGTGGTTTTGTTTCCTTCATTTTAATTCATATGTAAAGAATCGTTATGAAGCGGGGGCGGCACGGTGGCGCGGTGGTTAGCGCCGCCGCCTCACAGCGAGAAGGTCCTGGGCTCGAACCCCGGGGACGGCCGTAGGGTCTCTCTGTGTGAAGTTTGCCTGCTCTCCCCATGTTCGTGTGGGTTTTCTCCCACAGTCCAAAGGCATGTAATGTAGGTTAATTGGTGACTCTAAATTGGCCCTGTAATGTGTGATTGTGTGAGTGTGCCCTGCGGTGTGTTGGCGCCTGCCCAGGGTTGGTCCCCGCCTTGCGCCTGTCAGCACCCGGGATAGGCTCCGGGCCCCTCCGTGACCCCAGCTGGGATGACGCAGCTTGGAAAATGAATGAATGATAAAGGAGGACACAACAATCGCACAACTTTGAATTATTTCCGCAACGTTATTGCAAAAAACCCCGCCTAAAAACGCCACAACTTTCATCGCAATTGTTTTTAAAGAAGCTGCTGCAAAATCTGGCATTTTAGGCTGCAACAGTCTCAAAAAAAGCCGAGGAAATCCTGGAGGGACTGAAATGCGTTTCTCTTTTCGATTGTGAGTTTCAAGTTTTCTAGAAATATTTAGAAATCTTATGGGAAATAAAACTCAAAAATGGCTTTAACGTTTTGTTGAAAAGTTTCAAAAATATTACTCCAGAAACGGAAAACCTTTAAGAGAAACCCATTTTCTCTGTGCGTCCACTTAAGGAGCTGGAGCTTTCTGATGGCTCCTTGTTAGGCTTTAAGGTCACCACCTCGACCTCGACAAAAGAAGCTGGGATCGACGGGGCATTATGAGCGCTATAAAAGCTCCCGCGGCCGGCGAGGTTTTCAGTGTTTCATAGTGAAAAGCGGAATTTAAAGGCAAGGTCGCCTGCCTTTAAATAAAAATAGATAAAGAAAGAAAGACGGCCGCCTCTGCGTGCCAAGGTCAGCGTTTAGGGGCACCTTCAGTGGCATTTCCATCGGAGCCAAAGTGCATGTGGGCTGAATAAACTCCAGATCCGGGTCCGGATCTCCGGGTCTTATGGGACGCCATTGTGCAGTCCGACAGTGATCTATGGCCTAGAGGGAGAGGACGCTTGAAGGCCCCGGAGTTGTGTCGAGTTTGCAAAAAGCTTTCCTAAAAACGGCTTCATGCAAAAAACGAGATGTGTGAGACTCACTTAAACGTGATTTCCCTCAAGAGTTCCGACGGACGAGGAGGAGGACGACGGCGGCGTCGATGCCCGAGGCGGGTTTTATCTCTGTTACATCAGCGGGGTTCACGAATGAACAAGAAGGAAGAGAGAGAAGAGTGAGAGCTGCACCACAACCAAATTAGACCTCCGCATTCGACCCATCCGTTAAGGAGCAGTGGGCAGCTGACATGGGCAGCACCGCTGGGGAGCAGTGCTTGGGGACGGTACCTTGCTCATGAGTACCTCAGTGGTACCTTTACCGGTCCGGGATTCGAATCTGCGTCCTTCCGCCGTTCCAGCTACAGGTTAAATGTCTTCAAGAACTATGAAAGCGAGACTGAGTGGTTATTTGTCATTGTGAACACACCACAGCACAGCACACAGTGCGCCACAACGAAGTGCGACCTCTGCATTTGACCATTCCCAAAAGAAGGGGGCGGCTGAGATGACGTTTCAAGTGACCAAAAAAGGGCTGAGCGTCTTCTCCGAGCACGTCTCCAAAGCTGGGTCTCGCTGCGCATTTTTATTTTATTTTATTTCGTAGGGGGACAGGATATGAGAGATGCAAGAGATGACAGGAGGAGAGTCCGGCTCACGGGGAAGAGACAATACCGCGTGCGATGGCTATCGGCGGCCGCGCGAGAGACGCCGCATTAGCCACGGCCTTCGGGACCGGCTCCAAACTCGGCGATTCGTGACGATCTATCAAGCGCCTTCGACGTTATTGCGGGCTAGAATATCTCTGGCGTGTCAGTCCCGCATCACCTTTCCGAGGCTTTTCACGAGGAACTCGCGCTCTGGAGGAAGTGGGGATGAGAAGGAGGAGGAGGAGGAGGAGGCGGGATGAGAGAGGGAGGAGTGAGATTAATGCTGGAAAAAGGGGTTGCGGAAAAAATAGGGATTTACAATATAGAAGATAACAGAGAATCTCAACCGTGTGGAGGATAATAAATAACGCACTTTAAACACCCTTAAAATTAGAGATGCACAATAATATCGGAATCATATCGGAATCGGACGGTCTTCGGACCGATGCTCGCGATGTGGAACGCCATCACTCACAAAAACGCTCCAGTTCTGTCAAAACTTCCCCTTTATTACAGACAAAACCCACGCTTCACTCACAATACAGCTGTTTACTTGATATTATTCACTCCGCACATCCATCGCATTATTGTGATGTGGTGCAGGGGATTGTGGGAAATATATCGTTATACACAGTGGTGGAGGAAGTACTGAAGTTCAAAGTACAAATATCCTGCAAAATATGTACTCAAGTAAAAGTAGAAGCGCTACATCAACAACCTTACTTAGGTGAAGGTAGTAAGTACTTACTTTTAAATTTACTTTAAAGTATTTTTTAAGTAAAAGTACTCACACAATGGGTTGTCTCAACGTCTGGGCTGTGCCATTTTGTAAAAGAACGTAGATTTACTGACTTACGCCTCTACCGATGTCATTGCTCGTGTGTGAGTGTATTGGAAAGTTTGGTGTGCTTATTGTGCGTGCACTCTGCAATACTCTGAATGTCTGTTCAATGACTGTTGAATGTCTCGTCTTCTTGAAATCAAGCCACTCTACCTGCTCGTGCTGCTACTAGACACACGCTCTGCCATCACTGGAGCTAATAAAGCCAGCAGATTGGTTGGCAACGGCAAACAACGCCAGAACGCAATCGGTAGGCTAACTATTTTTCCATGGAAGATTTTGAGGAAATTGTGTTCATAAAGTGTAACGATTAACGGCATAAATTGTAGAAATGTAGTGGAGTAGAAAGTACAGATAATTGCCGCAAAATGTAATGGAGTAAAATAAAAAGTATGCATTATTATTTTTACTTAAGTAAAGTACAGATACGTAAAAAATTTACTTAAGTACTGTAACGAAGTACAAATACTCTGTTACATTCCACCACTGGTTATATACATATTTATTTTGCAATGTAGCTTGTGTTTCGCAATATAGCTTAAAAATATTTTAGGCCATATCGCCCAGCCCTAGTAAGACTCAAAAAAGGAGAATGAAAAATATACGTAAAACCTAAAATTATAACTTATTAAACTTACAAAACTAATTATTTTTAAATAACTTATAAAATCATAACTTACTATGTGAGAGGCAGCCATATGAAGGAAGGAACAGTGTTAGTGTTGGTATAAAAGTCACAGAATGACTGGGTATCAAACTAAAAAATAAACGCTGCATAACTGACATTGAGAACTTTCACATCCTCAAAGCAAGCATCCTGTGGGTGTTTCAAGCTACGTCATTCACAAAAATAACATTTACAGCATTAAGCAGACGTTACAAACTCCAAGATGAAAAATCAACATCTGTGGACAAGGCAAAGCAAATTTAGTTTGGTTCTCCACTGATTTTGCAACAGTCTTCTCCCTTTGCTGCTAAAATCCCTAAAGCAGAAGGCAACACGGTATCACATCATATGAAGTGGTTCTGCTGCACCAACAGAAAAACGGACACATCAAAGATCAGCGAGAACTCAAAAAACCAGCAGATCGGATCTTGACGTTTTAATCAGATTTGGATCACGACCGCCCTTAAGGGCTAATTTAGGATTAACGGAGAGATTTGGAGTTTAAGCATTTCATGCTGGTTTTCACGCTAACCCCAACAGCCGCTGGGCACGAGGGACAGAAAGAACCAAACTCAATAAAGAGGCTCGGGACGTGTGAGGACGGCCGGCGGTTTCTCGCCTTTCACGCTTGCTTTTGGCACGGACGTTATTATGCAAATTTATCGTTATTTTTCACTTCACGGACCATTTCCACTCACGACGGGACACAATAACACACTTCACTCCGCCAGGCTTGGAGTAAATCTGGGCTTTATAGCACTGAGCGGTAAGGGGATATACTATATATGCAGAAGAGTGAGCGATACCTGAGAAGCTCTGAGACAGGCTTCATAATTATTCTCCAAGATCCCCAGAAGGAGAGCACAGAAACACTCGGAACATTCCATGCTCGGTACATCCCCGCTGTCAAAACACTCGCCTCTTCAGCATTTAGCTCCATTAAAATGACTAAAAAGGCACAAGCGTATTTGGAAAAGAACACCTTGACTTTATTTGTCACGGACAGGACAGAGCGTTCTGTTTTTAAAGTGGATTCACTGCATCACTTTCTCTCCTTTTCTTGTTTTAAAGAAACGTGTCTGTTTTACTGCAGATTTACCGGATCTCTCTAGCACTTATCTTCTCACAAGATGAGAAGGCCTTGTCCGTGAGGCCTTCAAACTTGAGTTTTGTGTCGTTGCTCGTCCCGGATTTGTTTTTCTTACAAAATGTTTTCCGTAAACTATTCAAACTTTTGACAAACCTCGAGTTTCCGGTCTTCACTTCCTCAAAAATCCACCACTTAAGTACGAGCTCAGTCAGACTGAAATATACTGCAGCAATAAAAACGGGGGAGGGTCTTCACTCAGATTCCTGAGGTGCTCCCAGGATTAAGAAGTGCTCCGATTCGCCACATGTAGAGCGCAAATAAAGGGAACTCGTCGGACAGAGGGAGGATGTACCTCTCCATTTGGGCCCACAGATCCCGCTTCTCTTTTCCTGCTGTGATTCCACCAGACCGGCTCTCGAGTTTCTCCAGGATCCAGAAAAGATAGAAGGAGTTCTGAAACCTGGTCCAGTCAACGTGCTGCTGCTGCTGCTGCTGAAGTCCTTCACTTGAATTCTGGATAAAAGAGGGAAAAGATGTTGGACCTCAATTACTTCATTTTAATCAGCCTTCGCTTTGTTATGCTACGTCTACACCAAGAGCTACTGGAAAAAGCAGCGCGGTCAAAACATTTTTGTTCGGTCATGTCGCCCAAGAGGCTCGTGACGTCGCTCAAACGTTCGCTCTTGCCTGAAGAAGCTGTACCCTAAATGCTTTTTGCGATTTGATATGAACGGAAGTGAGTCCGTTAAATTAACACACAAGGTTCTCTCACATCTATCACTGACTCAAACCCGAATCGTATCGTAGCAGACTTTGCTAATATCGACAGACCCCAAAACGTAGTCCATTGAGTCAATTTAATATGGCATTGTGATGAAACTTGCGATTTACAACCCGAGTAGAAGTTAACAGATGGTGTGTCGTCTCTAACGGTCCTGCTGCAGCTTCAAGGCTGAGGTCAAAGTTGTGCAAATATCAGTACTGAAAGTCTGGAACGCAGCCAAAAAACCATTCCCTGCTCTACAAAACGGCCAGTTTGTTATACGCTCGGAGTGAACACAACACAAAAGGTCTTAATGTACCAAAGACCCAAAATAATGTCATCTGGAGACATTTTAATGTGCTGATGATGAATAATCAAGCCTTAAATTATTACCAAACTGATCAGTTTCTCATGGTTTATCACAACTGGTTTTCAATAAAGCAGTGCCAGTAGCTGCTGGATTTTTATTAGAGATGTCACCGATACAATACGTGGATCAGATATCGGCCTGATAACGACTCAAACAGCTGGATCGGGTATCGGTACTGATCTGTAAATGTGTGCATGGGTAGTGTGACTGCGGTAAAGCTGGTTTACTGCTCGACATAATTCCTACATACTGATATGACAATGAGCAGAAGAAGCAACGCAACACACTACAACCCCAAAAGCAAATCACACCATTATACTGGTTCATTTCCTTAACAAGCTCTCGCTCACAATCTCTGTGTTCCTGATGGTTTTAGCGCCGCAGGATCAGGGACCGTCACTAAATTACAAAACTGTGCTTAAATAATAATAATAGTAAATAATTTAGCATATACATATGGGTGTGTAGTTATTACATTGTTTTAGTATTTAAGTCAGAATAATCTCAGTCAGGTATTAAATCAGCAGATATCCAAATTTACAATATCAGTATCGGTACCGGGCATTAAAATGTGGTATCGTGCCGTGTTTATCTGTAATTTTGATCAAGATTAATTCAAGGTTGAGAGCGATCAACACGCTTCTAATGATCCAGCCAAGAGCAGTTGTGTGGCCAAAAGCGAAGTGAACTAACACAAGCTGCAGATGGTAACAGATGGCGCGTAGTCTCTAATGGTACGACAAGCTGGAGCTACAAGGTAGAGGGTCAACGCTGTGCAAATATCAGTATTGCCAAGCTGGCACGCAATCAAAAAAGAGGGCAAAACAAACCCCTGCACTACAACAAGGCCACTCTGTAATCTGCTCCTGACTAACACACACTAAAGGCCAAAAGGTATGAATGTCAAAATACACAGTAAAACACAACAACACACAGTAAAACTAAAAATCAATAGAGCACTAACACACGCTTTAGATCAACAAGCTCATAGCATTGATCCACATCAAAACTAGAGATGGAGCCGACCCGATATGTGGATCAGTATCGGTCCGATAACGGCTCAAACGGCTGGGTCGGGTATCGGTGGCATTGGGCCGTTCTATGGAGCCGATCTGTGCACGCTCAATTGGTTCTGCATGGGAAGTGGCACTGCGGTGACGTAGAGCTGAAACCATTGTTCCAATAACTCCAATAATTATATGACAAAAAAACGGTCAAGGTAAATTTTCTAGAATGGAAGCTTGGTTTAATTCATTTTACTCACTAGAGCAGCTCCGCTTGTATTTCACACAGAGGCTTAACAGTGACACACGTTTTCAGTGGCACGATCAAGACGAGACCTGATCCCTCTGCATGTGAAAGTATTTGTGAGATGTTCCGTGCACCAAAACAGAAGTAAATGCATAAAAACGCATAAGTAACATTTTTCGCGATGTAAGCACGCGTTACTCGCTAAAACGCTCCGGTTCGGTCAAAACGTCCCCTTTATTACAGACACAATGATTCGGAAAACTTGCGACAAGCGACTGGTTTTGCCGTGGAGGGTCACATATCATGCATCCCTAAAAATAACTTTACCCCACGTCCTCATCCTGCCCAAAAAGTACAATTTTAAAATAGCTCCTCCAACACTGCTGATTCCAACTCGATAGCACTCCTCAGACACCGCAGCAAACCACTCAAATTCTCCACAGGTCACAGGTCCTGGCAAGCGCACCTCAGCTGAACCAATAAATGTAAATCAGGAAGCGAGGACTTATCAATCAGGGCAGCCGCTGCCTGAAGGGGCGACACTAATTTTGGCTTGCACGAGTCCACTCACAGAAAGGGAGTCCTGGTGTGAACAAGAGCTTTCTTCCACGGGAGACGCACTCGTCCTCGCTGCTGGCAGATAACAGGTGGAAAAAGAAAGCTAAAGAGGTGAAGCCTCAAAGAGCTGGAACTGGATCGTGGCTCAACAGACGCTACTCTGGCAAAGACCGGGTTCACTATCCGGAGAAAAAAATACAAGGAGAGTGTGAGAAACACTCTAAAAGTGGCCAGAAAGGAACCAAATAACAAAATTTTCATTAAATTGTTCAAATCAAAAACCAAACCCATGAATATGAAAAAAAATTGAGCAAAAATGGGAAATCAGAAAGTTTTGGGGAGGTTCGAGAACAAACAAATAATCCATCCACGGACTCCAAAACCATCAAGTCACGTTTGATTTGTAACGGCTTCAAGGGCATCCTGCTTGTTCCGAGTTAATATTTGATGGACCCACCTGTTCCGGTCATAAACCCAAAAAAGCGGGGATGGGAGAAGACGGGCAGGAAATCCAGGTTTACAGGCACCTCCGGCACGGCCGAGGAGAACAATAAAAGAATGATATAAAAGCCAACTTGTAATGTCCGGCGCTGTCCAAGCCGGGAGGATTCCGGTGGAGAAAAGACACGTCTAATTTTATACGGCTTCGGGGCCTGATGGCGGTGACATGAAGAGGAACGATCGGAAGGCAACGATGTTCATGTGGTGTGTAATCACCTTGTTGGGAAGGTGGAGAAATCGACAAGCAGGAAGAAGGTTAAAACCGTTAAACGTTTGGGGGAGATGATAGTGTAACGGTTAGGGAGTTGGCCCCGTGATCAGAAGGTTGCTGGTTCATGTCCTGGACCAGTTAAGGTACCACTGAGGTACTCATGAGAAAGGTACCGTCCCCAAGCACTGATGGGTCAAATGTAGATCTCACGTTTTGTTGTGGTGCAATGTGTGCTGCTGTGCTGTGTTCACAATGACAAACTAGAGACGCATTTCCACAAGAAAACACCAGTGTGTTGCTCAAGTTTTGCAGCTGTGTTTTGTAGTTTTGTAACTGGCCGAGTAGGAAATGCACTGAAGTGAACGGGGAAAGAACGAGGGATGATAACCGCAAAAAATAATATAACTGCAAGCAGTGATTACGGGGGCCATGCAGTTTGCAGCTTTATCAGTTTTTGACGAATCGAAGTGGACGGATGTTGAAAAATGACACGTTTCATCCTTTTATCTAGGGTGCTACAGTTCAAAACTTATTAGGCAAAACGCAAAATAGCTTATTATAGCGCCACCAACTGGCAGAGTGGTGCAATTTTTTTTTGCCCGAGTAGTGGGTGGGGTACTAGACCTCACTGTCTTGACCCAAGGAGGAAGTTGGTATAAGATTTTTGAGAATCGGAGCTATGGTTCAAAAGTTATTAGGCAAAACACAAAATAGCTTATTAGCGCCACCAACTGGCAAAGTGGTGCAATTTGTTTTTTTGTCTGAGTAGTGGGTGGGGTTTGGACTGTTGGGGTTTGGGCAGAGTGGCGCAATGTTTTTTTTTTTTTGCCTGAGTAGAGGATGGGGTCCTGGACCTACCTGCCAAATTTCAAAGCTGTAGCCCACCCAGAGCCGGATTTCTATGACACTGGGTGTGTGGTGTTGCAGTCCTATGCCAAGCCGACCACATTTATTTGCATATTACAGAAAAATGAAAACCTAAATTAAAAATGTGCTCAATAATAATTAAAAAAGAGTGTCTAGGGATTCAAATGATACCAGTTGCATGTAGATTGGACAAAAATCCAGCGACTAGTTCGAAAAAGATGGGTTTTCATTTTATGCAAATTAGCAAAAAATCCAATATGGCAGAAATAGATGCGATGGTCTTAAAAATGCGTCTTAACCCAAGGAATAAGATGGTATAAGATTTTTGAGAATCGGAGCTACAATTCAAAAGTTATTAGGCAAAATGCACATTTTTTTACAAAAACACAAAATAGCTTATTTTGGTGCAGTTTTTTTTGCCTGAGTAGTGGGTGGGGTACCGGACCTACCTGCCAAATTTCAAAGCTGTAGGTCTTACAGTTTTTTCTCCACAACGCATTTTAAGGCAGAAAAAAAAAATCAGCACGATTCCAATAGGGTTCCACGCAGTGTTCCACTACAGGGCCCACTAAAGATGAGTGCGGGTGGAAACAGATTGAGGCCATGTCCACACGTACACGGGTATTTCTGAAAATGGAGGTTTCTGAAAACTCCGGCTAAAGTGGTGATTTTTGAAAACTCAGTTTCTGTGTTTGTGTGTGGACAAGAAGAAAACAAAGATTATGAAAAACTGACCGTTTCGTGTCACACTGGGCGCCACTCATATGATGTCACAGTATGCGCCGTGTCTACATTAGGTTTTCATCTACAATGCAAGGAATGCTTTTGACAGCGTTTTTTGCGATTGCGTGTGGAAGGGGATATTTTTGAAAACGTGTTCGTGTGGACGCAAAAAAAAAAAAGAAACGAAAACGGAAAATCTCCGTTTTCAGAAATACCTGTGTACGTGTGGACATGGCCTGAGATGTGCGTTCAGTGAGGTGGTCTGACGTGGCATTAGAACCGTGTTTACTGTCGTGTGATAAACAGGTGAAGGAAAGCTTTCAAATCCTGAATCCTGTGTGTTCTTAACGTGAGAAAACAAATGGGTTCTTATGGGGAAAATAAACAACCCTCGAGAGCACGTTGAAATTGTTGGATTTGTGAAAAATGGTGGCCGCTTGGTAAAGCGTCGAGATTTGAGCTCCATGTCAGTCTATGAGGGAAAAACGGACAGAAAAGTGGACAGAACTCACGAACGAGTGCACGTATGAAGAACGTGTATACAACT
Source organism: Distichodus sexfasciatus (assembly GCA_032718565.1). NCBI lineage: Eukaryota > Metazoa > Chordata > Actinopteri > Characiformes > Distichodontidae > Distichodus > Distichodus sexfasciatus. Next base: position 148,586 of record JAVGVS010000426.1, on the reverse strand, counting down.
GACCCACAACGCAATAGGCAGCAGGTTTCAGAGTTGGAACAAAGTTCTCTTTCTTCAAAGAAAGAGTGCAGAATAATTGTGGAATAAGAGAAAGTGTTGGATAATACATATACGTGCTCACCACAGTGACACAATGAGGAGGAAAATGAGAGGATTTGGGAATTTCTCAGGTGAAAGTGAGCGATTACACTGCACAACAAAGTTTTTGCTTCTTGAACACTGTTGGGTGGTTCTCTCAAAATTTACCCATCACGTACCATTTCAGAGAAATCTTCAGTCTTCTTGTGATTTTTTCTTATATTCGAATCCAAACATTTTCGCTCCTGTAAGTGATTTTTGTTGGCCCCCAGATTAGACATGTTATGAGTGACAAGCGGTTTGAAGATCTGTTAGTTTGGCCGGAAAAAATTGCCTGGAAAGCGTTCAAAGACATTGTTGACAATTTTCTGGGCAATTACAGAGCCCCAAACTACATTCAGCTGGTAGACAAACTCCTCAAAGCATATAAGACAATGAAGTGCAACATGTCACTCAAGATTCATTTCCTCCGCTCACACTTGGACTTCTTCCTCACAAATCTCGGTGCTGTCAGTGACGAACACGGTGAAAGGTTTCACCAGGACATTGCTACGATGGAGAAACGATACCAGAGCAACCGGAATCCATCAATGCTTGCTGACTATTGTTGGACACTGCAACGTGATGCACCAGACACAGAATACAAAAGAAACTAAATTAGCTTATGTGAAACGTAAACGTGACTAAATGTGACTCTGCGCGGCAAAACCAGTCGCTTGTCGCAAATTTACATAAATTATTATGTTTTCATGAAAGGGCATGAAAACGGGTTTCTCCTGTCACGCCAAGTGAGAAACGGAGAAATCTGCTTTTGAAGTTGACCATCGCCGTAGCACTCACAGACGCTTGGTGTGGTCGCAGCTACGTTTGTATTTATGTTAGCCTACGCTGCATTCACAGCCACACGGATAGCCTACCTGCGTTAGGTTAACTGAACTCGGGAGACAGAGATGGATTCCGGAGAAATATCTTCACGCTAGTCAACCAGTGGATTTACCGTAAATATTGGAGTAGAGCGGTCAAAACAGAAACTTTTAACATTCTGCTGGAATTGAATTCCTCACCTCAAGAAAGTCACGTTTTTAGGATGGAAAGGGTAAGTTTTTCAGCCAAATTTATTCACAACAGTACAGTATAGACCTTCCACTGTTTCAAAACACTACAAACAAAAAATCCAAAGTTTTTCCCCACGCAACTTAAACGCTCGTTTTTCTCGGAAACCTCCGTTGCGACAAGCGACTGGTTTCGCTGTGCAGAGTCACAAATACGTTATTGTCAGTAAACATATAAATGTCTATTTCTCAGAGTTCCTATGTGATGCAGTAAAACCAAAACTATATTTGTGCACACCCAGTAGGTACCTGTCACAGCAAAAACTTTTCAGAAAGCAAGACTTGTTGTGCTTCCTGGAAAAAAAAATTGTTGTGCAGTGTTATTTGTCATTGTGAACACACCACAGCACACAGTGCACCAAAACCAAATGTGAGCTCTGCGTTTGACCCATCCGTGAAGGAGCAGTGGGCAGCTAACAAGCGCCCGGAGAGCAGTGCTTGGGGACGGTACCTTGCTCATGAGTAACTTTACCGGCCCTGGATTTGAACCTGCGACCTTCTGATCACGGGGGCGAACACCCTACCGTTACGCCGCCGACTGCTGCTAGAAGCTTCACAATGACGAGAGGGAGGGTGATTATTTGGGTTGGCTGACATGGGAGAGGGTGTTGCTTATTTAGGCTGGGGATTGTGTGTTTATTTGGGTTAGGCATGTGCATGTGCATGTGCATGTGTGAGTGAGTGTATCTCTCAGAGCAGCTTTGGTTTGGGCCTCCAGAGGCGTGACAGCATGTGACACACTTTCACTGGCACCGAACGTCCACCAGCCCAGGGATTCCTCCACCCATTTTCTCTTTTCTTGCAACTTTTCCCTCTCTCTCCTTCCTGGCCTCAGTCTCTCTCTCTCTCATGCTCTCTCTCATGCACTCTCTCTCTCATTCTCTCTCTCACTCTCTCTCTCTCTCTCATTCTCTCTCTCTCAGTCTCTCTCACTCTCTCTCTCATCTCTCTCTATCCCTCCATCTCTCTCTCATTCTTTCTCTCTCGCTCTCTCTCTCTCTAACTCCTCAGTCTCTCTCTCTCTCAGTCTCTCTCTCTCTCTCTCTCTCTCTCTTGATCTCTCTCTCACCCTCTCTCTCACACACTCTCTCACACACTCTCTCTCTCACTCTCACACACTCTCTCCCTCTCTCTCTCTCTCAATTCTCTCTCTCTCTCTCTCTCTCTCTCTCTCTCTCTCTCTCTCACTCTCTCTCTCTCCCTCTCTCTCTCCCTCTCTCTCTCTCTCTCTCTCTCTCTCTCTCTCTCCCTCCATCTCCCTCGGGTTTGCATTACAGATAAATAAATATATAAACAGGAGCGTATCCAGCTTGTCACACCACCAGCTTCTGGCGTTTTTTGGGAGCACAGCCTCTCCAAAACAGGAGGAAAGATTTATGGAAAACTTCTCCTGCAAAAGAAAGTTTTCCATAAATATAAAGGGGAGAAGAAGGAGCAGGTTTGGTTCCGTTCGGGGGGACGAACTGAAGGGAAACAAACAGAACCGGACCTGCTCCTTCCTCTCCCCTCCCACCATGATTTACTACATGATCGCGGTGAGCGTCACATATTCTCATCCAAATTTTATCCCACACTCTATTCTGATCACTGCTCCTTCTTCAGTTTTTGTGCTAAAAACTTTGCTCCACCTCTAAAACGTGCAGCCTATTGCGCTGTGAGTTGACTGTATACACATTTTTCATATGTGCACTCGTTCTGTCCATTTTTCTGTCTATTTTTTCCTCCTAGACTAACACGGAACTCAAATTTCCACGCTTCACTGCCCGGCCGCCGTTCCTCACAAAGCCTTCATATTCGACGTGCTCTCGAGGGCCCATGTGCCTCTTTGCAAATCTGTAACCGTCATGATTCACGCTCGTCTTTTTCATCCTTTATTTCTGTCGTTAATTTTTTTCCCATCCGTTTTTTCCCATTAAGAATACATGGGATTTGGGACTCGAAAGATTCCGAAAGAACGCGGTTCTTATGCCGCCTCGGATCACCTCACTGAGCACGCATCTCAATCTGTTTTAATCCGCACTTGTCTTTTTCACAGTTGTATCATCCCTCGTTCTTTCTGCCTTCACGTCAGTGCATTTCCTACGCGGCCAGTTTTCATGTTTTCAGTTACAAAAATTCACTTTGCCATTTACTTGTGGAAATGCAGCTCTAGTAGCGATGGGAATTCTTATGGCTCGGCTCACTAAAAAGAGGCGGCTCTTTCGGCTCCTCGGAATTATTACCAAAAATTAATTTAAAATGATGTGTAAAATGAATTCCTAATGTACAAAAACATACATTATATCAAATGTTTATTATTTATGTGGCTTACTGTACTCAACATGGAATAGAGTGCTACAACAAATACATTTTAAAATACAAAAACAAATACCGTCTTTGACAAAAAGATCCAGTCCCTGACTGTATGTGTGATATTTATAAACTTTTACCTATTTAGTCCAGAGATCCCCAACCTTTTTGGCACCACAGACCATTTCTATTACGGACAATTTTTCCGAGGACCGGGTTTGGGGGTGAGACGTGTCACTAAACACAATATATTGCACATTTTTAACCTGTTCACCAAGCGAGCCGCCTTACAGCCACCTATGAGCCACAGATGAAAGCGTTTTTCGAAATAAAACGCTCTGTGGACTGCGACGGTCATTAAAAATGACATATCAGAAAGTTTTTATTCGTTCATCATTGTAGTTGACCAATCACGTGCGGGAAAAATATAGAGATAAAAAATAAACAAAGCTTCTCAGATCGTTCACTTCAAAGAGCCAGCTCTAGCTCTACTTCTACATAAACCCTTACGCCAGACATGTAATAGCACCCCGTAAAAATGCTGATTCTTATACAGTAGGGGAAAATTTCACACTTCAGCATCTCTGTTTTAGGCCTTAATTTGGTTGGTTGAAAATCTTCCTTCTCAGTCCCGCAACGAGATCCCCAGTTCACACGGCGCTAAAAGAAATCACATCAAACTTTAATGACGACCAAGGCGCCGGTCGCATTCTCCGGGGCGACGTGACTAAAGAATAATGCTTAAAACCAGCCGTGGAAGAGAGAGAGAGAGACGATGTGTGGCCAAGAGTGGGGGTGAGAGGAGGAAGCGAGAGGGAAATATAATCACCAAAAAGTTTGCTGAGATGACAGATCTGAAGTTGAAATGACATTCTTTAAAAAACAGGAAGAAAAATCCCCTCGTCCCGGGGCAACAGAGCAATAAGGGCTCGGCCTGGGATTTTTAGGAGGACTGGGGGAACGGGGCGGAGAAGGGGGTGGACGGGAAGAGAGAGAAAGTGAGGTAATAAAAGAAAAGCACAGGCACCGGGAAGAAAAAAAGAAACGACAGAGAGAAAGCAAACGAGGGAAGGGAGAAGGAGAAGTGGACAGGCAGCGGGCAGCGGTCGGCAATTGTCAGTCAGTGGTCAGAGAAGCTTCACTGATCTCTGGGGAAATGGGGAACGGATCTCCACCACAAAAAGCCTCTTCTTGAGAGTGTGAGAGGAATGAGGCATTATGGGTGAGGAAGAGGCCCGGCCATGTCTCAACTGAAGCAAATCTGAAGCAGGTTATTTGACTTCCAAAGTTGTAGCTTGAGATTAGTTTCCAACTTTAACACACACTTTTTGAAATTTTTTAACTTGCCCACTGCTTTGGTGATGTTTTTAAGCGAGTCATGGATTTATTTGTCACGTACATAGTTATACAAGTACAACATGTAGCGATATGTACCTAAAGACTGTGCAAATAAAAAAAATTGAATTCAGAATTTTTGAAAAATGGACTTAATGCGCAAACGAGTGCACGTATTAAAAAACTGTCTATACAAGTCAGACGTTTTAGAGTTGGAACAAAGTTTCTAGCACAAAAACGGTAGGAGGAGTAGCGGTCAAAAACGGTGTGTGGAATAAAAACTGGATAAAACAATATGAACAATAATAAGCCATTTATAAACAGCCTTCATTTCTCTTTTTTTACCTTTTTCATCGCATGCATTTTCAGCGCGCAGCACACAATCTCTTCAGGAAGTGCTCATCTAGCTAACTGAAAAATATTGAAAAAGTTGTTGTTTTCGCATTTAGCAGACGCTCTTATCCAGAGCCACTTCCATTTTCCTAATTTCAGGGACAGTTCCCCTGAGAGCAACTTAGGGTTAAGGGTCTTGCTCAAGGACCCAATGTTGGTAACGCCAGAGGTCGGATTCAAACCCACAACCTCTGGGTCCCATGGCAAGTTCCTACCACTAGGCCACCAACACCCCTAAAAAGTGTGTATGAGACTTGAGTGTATATGTGACCCTTCACGGCAAAACCAGTCGCTTGTCGCAACGGAGGTTTCTGAGAAAAACGAGCGTTTATGTTGCGTGGATTAAAATTTTGGATTTTTTGTTTTTAGTGTTTTGAAACAGTGGAAGGTCTGTACTGTACTGTTGTGAATAAATTTCGCTGGAAAACTTTCCATCCTAAAAACGTGACTTTCTTGAGGTGAGGAATTCAATGTTAAAAGTTCTGTTTTTTACGGTAAATCCACTGGTTGACTAGCGTGAAGATATTTCTCCGGAATCCATCTCCGTCTCCCGAGTTCAGTTAACCTAACGCAGGTAGGCTATCCGTGTGGCTGTGAATGCAGCGTAGGCTAGCGTAAATGCAAACGTAGCCGCGACCGCACCAAGCGTCTGTGAGTGCTACGCCCTTTCATGAAAACATAATAACTCAATTTTGAAAATTTGCGACAAGCGACTGGTTTTGCCGTGGACGGTCACATATGAGATATCATGTACCGTCCTCCTAGTCCTAGTCCCGTCCTCCGTCACATAAAAAAGTGGGACCTGCCTCGTTTACGTCAATGCCGAGAGAGCGATAAATCAGAAACGCTGAAAGCTGAGCGTCCCTAACGCGGTACGTCAATACGGGCTTACTGCTAAATCACTCCATCTTCAGCCTCTATATTTGGAGGAGTGGAGAGCGATGTGAAGGAGTGCAGAAGCAATATAGGGAGAAAATGATGTATTTTCCCAAGTGGAGAAATCCTCCTCCGTTTTTAGCGAGACAGAGAGAATGAGAAGAGAAGAAGAAAGTGAGGTGACAAATGTGAACGCTACGGTCAGTCACCTCATCCAAACTATATTTCAAGACCTCTGCATTTAACCCATCTGTGAAGGAGCAGTGGGCAGCTGACATGGGCAGCACCCTGGGGAGCAGTGCTTGGGGACGGTACTTTGCTCGTGAGTACCTCAATGGTACCTTTACTGGTCCAGAATTCGAACCGGCGACCTTCCGATTACGGAGCAAACTCCCTAAACCGTTACGCTACCAACTGCCCTAACGGTACGATGTTGAGTTCATGTGATAGGCTGCCATGCTAGTGTAACGCGCGCTCATTGCACCACAGCACGCTCCTGGCAGCTGCAGGATGGAGTCGGAGGAAGGAGTCCATCGTAAAACAAAAACACGGCGGTTAAACGGCACTAAACATCTCAAAATCTGAAAATGTTTTTATCTAGAAAAATGGGGGCCTGCTAAAAATTTGGGGAACCACTGAGTCAGATAATGTCCCTCCAAAAAAACATGACCTTGGATGGTGGGGTTAAAAGGGGAAGGGGTGTGGTGTTGGGGGTTCAAGGAGCCGTCGCCATGGCTACAGCAGTGGGGGGGGGCGGGGCTTCTCTCTTGTTCACTGCGGTATTAACGCTCATCTAAATGCATAGGCTAGTCTATTGTGCCCAGGAGCACCATGTCCCCACGTCCCTGCACAGGGCGGGACGCCGTATGCTCCTGTTTTCACCGCCTTTAATAGGGCAGAGAGAGAGAGACAGAGAGAGAGAGAGCGCGAGAGAGAGAGAGAGAGAGAGAGAGAGAGAGACGAAGCGAGTACTGCTTCACTATGGCACTAACTAGGCCACACAGTTCGCTCTATGCCAATCGGAAAAAAACGTAAAGGCTCCAAAGCGGCCTTGACCTCGTCCCCAAGTAGACTCTCTGGAATTCCGAGGTCCAATTTCCGAACTCTTCCCGGATTTATCGCTGTCCGAAATGTCAGCTTGCTTCTCCCAGCAACTCAGTGTGAAGCGTCTGATTTGTGCAGCTGGCGCCGATTAAAGCGTCCATTTAAAACGTTAGGCATTAGGTTTGAACTGTCTGACCCGATGCTAAAGTTACAAAATTGTTAGCTATTAATAATTAATAATTAATTAGCTACCAGTGGAACAAAAGTTTGTTTGGATTCCAGCATTTGGTCATATTACAGAATTTTTTAAACAGTGCAATACAAAAGCAAAGCTACCAAGCTAACTAGCATGTTGTTAGCTAAACAATGTGTGAGATTTCAACTGAACTGGTCCTAATAATGCCATACTATTGCAAACATAGAAATCGAGACACTTGCTAACTAGCATGCTACCAAGCTAAGATGCTGACACTTATCAGCTAATGACACAGCATGCTATTTGGCTTGTTAGTATGCTAGTTAGCTACCAAGCAAACCAGCACGCTATGTTATTAGTCAATGAGCGTCTAATATTCTAGGTTGACCTTTGCATTGAAAAGTTCCTACTAATGCAATTTAGCTGCAAACCTACAACGCTAGATGCTTACTTGCTACCAAGCTAACTAGCATGCTATGCTTCTAGGTTAATCTTTGTACTGAATTGTACCTACAATGCTAGATGCTTACCTGCTACCAAGCTAATTTCACTGTGGTGCAATCACAAAGACAAATAATCATCTGGAGCAGTTGGTAGCATAACGGTTAGGGAGTTTACCCTGTGATCAGAAGGTTGCCGGTTCGAATCCCCTTGGGTGCCACTGAGGTACTCATGAGCAAGGTACCATCCCCAAGCACTGCTCCCATGGCGCTGCCCATGTTAGCGGCGCACTGCTCCTTCACGGATGGGTCAAATGCAGAGGTCACATTTGGTTGTGGTGCAATGTGTGCTGTGCTGTGGTGCGTTCACTAATTTACGATCACCACCCCAAGGCGCGCACACAAAAAACTGAAGCCAAGAAAGTTTTGGAGGCACGTTCTGAAATAAGAGCTGCTCCGTTTTTACGCGAAAACAAGTCTCACAAGTAACGCTATTTACATAATGAACCAATAAGAATGAAGAATGACTATCACCTTGGAAGCAAAGGCACAAAAAAGGTCCTACGTGTAGGAAAAACTACTCTTCCTTTACGGTCCTCACAGACCTGCCGCTGTGCCCTACCGTGGGCTGGTCGAGAGGCACGCTTCATCCATTCAGCCCCAAAAATATCCACCTGTGACAACTCCGAAACAGGGCAGCTCACTTGTGTGGGGACCAATCCAATGACTCATGCTGCCAAGACCTGTAAACAAGGCAACGGCTGTGACCCGGCCACGTCACATTGTTAAAAAGAACGAGACACGGGACGACTTCCTTGCTGTTCTCGGGGAGGAAGTGTCTGCTAAGATTTAACACCGCGAGTTTGTCCTTGCGCCCGTCGTCCTCAGTCCTCGTGTGTCACGCCCGTTTGACAGTTCCGCGACAGATTTGCGTTACGTCTCTGGCGCATCTATCTCACCTCGCAGGTCGTTTGTTTGACTTCGGGTCGCGTTGACTTGCATGGAACGAGGGAGAGGAGATACATATTTCTTCCGGCCGGCGCCCTCAGATGAGGTTGTTCTTGAGGGTCTGGATTTATCGCAGCTTCTTCGAGGCTACATGTAAAAAGCGGGAGAAAATTATTCCTTCTCCCAGTCATGGGTAGAGGCTTTGTTCAAGGCTATCATCGCCGGTAATGAAGATTTTTCCACCGCAAATCTCCTTTGCCGCGAGTCCGGACTTTATCTACGGTTGGAAGGAGCAGTATGAAATGACTAAATAACTCATGCTACAAAGTAGGCACTGACTTCAGGAAGAATAAAGAATTCTTCCAGCGTGGAGAGGACTGCGTGAAGAGAAAGTGCAGGGCTCTGAGTGTGTGTGGTGTGTGTAAAAAGAGACTTCAGATAATGAACAAATCAAAGCCGATAAGCGCCTGCTAGCGGCCCTGCCTCGGCCGGCTATGTCCCCAGCTACTGTCTTCGAGTAAAAAAAGCGAACGAGTACCACCAATTGATTTTCACTGCTGTTGCTACTGCTGCTTTTTTCAGGACACCTTTTTTTTTGTGTGTCCTCATCCCCCTCTCTCCACTCCTGTTGCGATACGCTCACAATACAGCGACTTACAAGACAGTAAATCGATTGGAGCTCCTCAAAGAGTGCATTTGTTGAGCTTTATCTAACGCCATCTAATCTTCCAGGGTGCGGGGGTTTGTTGCTGAGATTGAAGAAAGCATGTAAAATATGACTGACAGAACACAGGATGACATTACTCCACTTTGTCCTGGAGCTGATGGCCAGCTGGTCGTAACCACAGGAGACTCCGTTTCCAACGGCCCCTTGGAGGGTAGCCCCGCTAAGACTGGAATACTTGAGGGACTCTTGCCATATCACAGATTTTTGCTTCAGCTAACGTCATCAACTCGCCAAATGTTCTAGAACAGAGGTCATTGATTCCATCCTGGAAGGTCCGGTGTCCTGCAGTTTACCCATCCTAATTGATTTCAGAATATTCACACCTGGTCTCAGGTAGATAACCACCAGAAGAGAGTAATCAGATAAGATGGAAAACCTGGGGGACGCAGGCCTACAGGACCGGAACTAATTACCCCCCTTCAGCAGTTATCTAACTTCTTTGATGGTTCTTGCAAGGTATTAGGGTGGTCAAATATTCACCTATGGACCAAGAAAAGGTGGAAGATTATCACCAATGGATCTCTTGAGACCTTTAATCTAAAAAGGCTGCTGGGAAACTCCGTTAATAGAAAATAGAAGTCTGATAAATGGCATAAATGTACAAACTTTTCCAGTGCGTTCCTGCATCTTGTCATTCAGAACCAAGACTTTTCTGGAAAAATCCAGAGCGACTTCCAATTCCTAACTACGGGAAAAGGTTCCCTGGAAACTTGAGGTTAAGGGTCTAACTCCGGGGGTCCGTTGCTGGTTTTTAGAACACTCAGTGCCGGCTATATGTAAAACTGCTTTGTGACAATGTCTGTTGTAAAAAGCATTGTACAAATAACACTGATTTAACCTGAACGAAATTGTTCCACCACATATACGAGCTTGTGGTGGTTTAGTGGGTGAGTTTGAAGGTTCAAATCCACACGCTGGTGCCTAATGTAAGGGCTGGTGGAGGTCTAATTGTAGGACAGATTTTTTTTTTAAAAAAGCTGGATTCCATGGACACGTGAAAATGAGTAAAACACAGTTTTCTTAAAACGATGATGTCAGGGACGTCACTAGGGTTGAAAGATAGGGGGGCTTAGGCTCTAGGGGGTTAGGGTTAGGGTTATGCTCGTGGCAAATGTTTTTCATCGCACCTACATAGGCTTCATCAATCAATTCATTATTTGAAGCGCGTTTATCAGGACCTGTTATCTGCTCTTTCTTTCCCTCCCTGCCTTCTCTGGAAGACCCGGCCGACCTCAGGAACGTTAGCTTTGCTTAACAGAGATGAAATGACATGCGGCTTCTGCCTGGGTCCATATGCCAACCCACCTGCCTAGTATCCGCGCTGGGGAACAGAACCATCATTTTAATCAGATTTAATCACTACATTGTACACCACCACATGAAGCCTATCATTTGAAATTTGTTTATTTGACCACTCCAATGCTTATCAAGGTCACTACTATTCATTGCGAACGTTGGCGCTTCCTCAGTCTCGAAGGCAGTTCTGCTCCTTTCATCACTTTAATACCTCAAGCTGACCGTGGCAGCAAATTAAATACATTGCGATATGACTTTGGTTAGTATCTTGTCTAACGTGAGGATGTAAAAAATCTGCCAAACCTTCTAGACTAGAGCTGAAATACATCACAGTTACAGACCCAACAACCTGCTGACCTTCTGAGGTCAAAACTATTTTCCCAAAGTGTCAAGAGGGGAAACTGTACATTTATCTCTCTTGCTTTTTTTGTTCCAAACCAGAGGTTGTGCCAATGACAGCAGGAGCCCTGTTTTTAGGTTACCACCTTATTCACAAAAGCTGGCAGGAACTTTGCCTTCTGGAGACAGACTTTCAACCTCTGCTGATTGTCTTTGCGTTAAGGCCCAGCCCTGGTCAATATCTGCCACTTTTGCTGAAACGATGGCAATGAATTAGTCAGAATTTGATGCCAGGAGGTCACAGCTCACCCTTGATTGAATTATATGATTATGGTCAGGCCATTTTATCTCTTAAACTATGGGCCTGGTTTGGGTGACGACAGGGTCAGGATCCAACAGCCATCATAAATCTTTTTATTTTACATCTGGGGCTCATCTGGTCTCCATAAAGTCTAAACTAATAATGAGCGTCGTAAAATGGAAGAATATGAAAACATTTTAAACGGCACACAAAATGTACACAGCTCGTGAGTGAGTGATTATTTTTGATTATTAAGTGCACAGTGCAGCACAAAGAAATGTGAGCTCTGCATTTGACCCATCCGTGAAGGAGCAGTGGGCAGCTAACAAGGGCAGCTCACCTTGCCCATGAGTAGCTCAGTGGTAACTTTTCCTGAACCGTTACCCTTCTAGTTAATCCTGTTTCTCTAGACTCACCCTGGCTCTTCGTAAGGAAAACAAGAAAAAATGAAGGGCGACTTTTTGACATTCCTTTACATATGTACATGTGGTAAAAAGAGTAAAATAACACTGCTGGACAAACTCTTTACTAGATCCCTCATAAAAGCCGAAGCGTCTGTTTAAACAGCACATGAACGCTGTGGTGCCGTGTTTGTGCGAGACGTCGAACGGAAATGCGAGGTGACATTCAGCAGCGATCTACAGCCGATCCTCTTGTTTAAACAGCCACGGCCGGCTACTAATTACAGCTGAAAGCTGCGAGAATGCGCCGACTCCTGGCATTTAGGTCTGAAAGCGGGAACAGAGCCGCCGCCGCCGTTCTATAGCGAGCGCTGGCATTTCCACTTCCTCCCCTAGTGACTTCATTCATTCCACACACACACCAGAGAGGCGGCATCTTCTGAACTCTGAGCTACGGTTGGATACGGAGTACGGTACTTTTAAAGGTAGCGACCGAGTGATGTCGGTACTACCGGTTATCGGTTATCTGCGTCCCGGGTGCTGGCCATGTCAGTTGTCCACTGCTCCTTCATGGATGTGTCAAATGCAGGTCACATTTAGCGTGCTGTGCTGTGTTCACAATGACAAATAATCACTCAACTTTGCTTTCGGAATTAATGAGCAGTGAAAAATTACGTGGGTTTGTTATTTATTTAGAAAAATCCCAAAATTCTTACATCACCTCCAAATCTCTCCAGGAAAGTCATGAATTATGGCAAAAGGCTTTTCATGGAAGTATGACATTCATATAAAGATAATATTTCAAGGCCATCAGCTGTACATCTCTTGAAAGAAGTCAGTAAATGATTTTGAACAAAACAGCGGCAAAACGGTTCAAGGATTTGAGGAAGTGATGAAAAATTTACTGATTATATTCTGGTTTGCATTGACACTATTTGACGTATTTGGGCCATGTGAAAAAAGCAGTCAGAATTCTTTAGCTGTGTTCTTGTGTTAAAGTGTGTGTGTGTGTTTTAGTTCAACCTACATGGCCGTGCCTTCTCAGAAAACTGCTCTTCCATTCAGGCAGGAAAGATGTCATGACTGTATTCAGACGTTTTTTAAAAGGTTTTGCAATTTTGTCTTTGAAAAGGTGAATGATTTTCTCTCTCTTCTCTTCCATATTCATATTCCTGCCATCCTTCTCCACATCTCGCGCTGAAAGTGGGACCTGTCAGACCTGGCGTTATTTTTAGCGGCCGCTTGGCGTTGATTTATATGACCGTTTAGATCCTGTTTAACCTCTCACTGTACGACTCTGTAACTCCTCCCTTCTTTGACCTTTACTGGATAATTAAGATTTTCACGTGCCACCACTGTTCCACTCGCTCTTGTTGTGGTTATCATCATCTTTTTGGTGAATAAAGGCCTACCACGGTCTACACTGTACACACAGTGTAGACCGCACATACGCACATCAACACGCACATCAATATTGTAGCCGCCATCTTGAGTACTGCGCTTGTGTCCAATGAAAAACGTGGCCCTTCACGGCAAAACCAGTCGCTTGTCACAACGGAGGTTTCCGAGAAAAACGAGCGTTTATGTTGGGTGGGGACAAACTTTGGATTTTTTGTTTTTAGTGTTTTGAAACAGTGGAAGGTCTATACTGTACTGTTGTGAATACATTTTGCTGAAAAACTTACCCTTTCCATCCTAAAAACGTGACTTTCTTGAGGTGAGGAATTCAATTCCAGCAGAATGTTAAAAGTTTCTGTTTTGACCGCTCTACTTCAATATTTACGGTAAATCCACTGGTTGACTAGCGTGAAGATATTTCTCCGGAATCCATCTTCGTCTCCCGAGTTCAGTTAACCTAACGCAGGTAGGCTATCCGTGTGGCTGTGAATGCAGCGTAGGCTACCATAAATACAAACGTAGCCGCGACCGCACCAAGCGTCTGTGAGTGCTACGTCGATAGTCAACTTCAAAGGCAGATTTCTCCGTTTCTCACTTGGCGTGACAGGAGAAACCCGACTCCTTTAAATGTTGATATCTCAGTCATATGTCGTCCCATTCATTCCATATAGGTATCGTTTTGAAGCTTGATTTATGCCCTTTCATGAAAACATAACTCGTGGAGGGTCACAAATGTCTGTCTGTCTGTCTATCTGTCTGACCACGTTAGACACACAGCTTCTAATAATAAGCTGCTTAGCTGTTGCCTGTCTGTCAATGAGAACCTACACAGCACTGAATTTCAACAACTTCATTATCCATAAATGTTAATATCAATAACTGTGAGGGAAGTAACTATTCTTAAATAAGGTTTAAGCAAAACTATTAATACTACAAACAAAACGGCACGCTTCAAATCAAATATTAAAGTGTTTACAGACAACAGCACGTTGTGTGTATTTCATGTGTGTAGACAACTAAGGAGCTCCCTCAAGTGGAGGCTAGTTCACTCACCTCATGTAATTCCACAAATATTTTACTCAACATTAATTGAGTCGACGGTTAATGCGCCACGTGGGTGTAAATGTTGTGGAAGGATAAGTCAGGTAGTGTGTCAGAGGATACGATTTGATGGAAAACGTCTGAAGAGACTGAACGCTAGCTAACGGTAACCAGCTGTCAGTCTGGAGCGGATTCTGTACTTCATTTTCACTGGAAACAAGCAAAGTAGCCGATACGCCCGGTACTCAATATGGCGGCTACAGTTTTGTGACGTCACTGCAAAAACAGTAGGTTATGATTTAAAACCTGACGGTGTGCTTCTATTTTATCCGGCGCAGCTTTTGGAGTCTTTTCGGTAGTGGATTAGTGGAGAAAGAAATGCACAGACCAATCGCATGCAGGTTAAACCATCCCACAGGACAGACAAACGGTGGTCTCCAAAAACGAGAAAAGTGGACAGCGAAAATACATATATGTTGAGTTCTATGTGAGGTGACAACAAATAACATGTCGTTTCTCTCTCGTCCTTCGCTCAGTTTCAGAAACTCATCCCAAAAAATCTGCTGGTTGTGACTACGACTCAACAGACAAATACAGCCCCCCAGCCCCAAAAGCGCTGAGGGCGGCGTGGCGAGGGGGGCGCGTGAGCTGGCACGCCCCGAGCCTGACATATGTTGTGAGGACGCCTGTAAAATTAGCTTTGTGGCCCGAGGGAGCTGAATTGTCTTGCCAGAGCCTGGCTGCAGAACAGAGCGCATAATTGAAACCTCGTCCCAAAAGTGGCCCGGACCGAATTGAATCGCATCCGTCGCTCTCTTTTCCCTCTCTTTGAACCTTGAAGAACACTGGAGTAACAAGTGAGTAACTGCACGTCTTAATTTGTTGAATTTAAAATGATGAAGACACACATACGAGCAGGCACGGTGGTGCAGCGGCTAACACTGCTGCCTAAAAGTAAAGAGGTCCTGGGTTGGATCCTCAGGTCAGCCGAGGGGCGAGTGCCAGTTTCCTTTTTGTTGTCCAGTGAGCGAACACTGAAGAGCACGATGGATGGAAGTGCCGGTCGGACACGGGTTAACCTTTAGCCTGGCGCTAGCGTCCATATGCTTGCCTTGTTTTTGTTTACGCGCACTGTGCTTGCGTTTCGGGCAGTTACGTCACGGTGTCTGAGCGGGTGCCAGAGGAATTAGCAGGCCCAGACTCCGTAGTGTCTCTGTCGGCAGATTCGTCCAATTTTTCCCGATTTTGAGCAGGATGCGTCTTTCATGGGTAATATGCATCGTAACTCGATCGCCAAACAAAAACGAAGGTAAACAAGACGAAGCAATAATACAGTATAAACACTGAATTTGCTGGAGCGCTGTTAGTTATGAAAGGATGAAACAGATAGATAAAGAGAGTGATGAAAGAAGGGAGATTCACAGATAAGGAGAGTGATAAAAGGATGAAAGATATCGTCCCCGTTAACTAGCAACATTCGCTATCGATATCGATTCTGAAAAACCTGTCGGTCGACGTCTGTAATAAACCCTCGCAGCTCCTCTGACAGACAGGAGACTTTTCTCCCCCGCCTCATCCTCGAGCGCCTCCCAAGACCTGAGCCGAATGAAAAATGAAAGATTTTTGCGTAATACAATACGACGCGAGGCCATAGAGGCAGCAATAACGTTCTGTCTCCTCGCGGTTAGATCGCATCGCCCGCTGATCGTCGAGTCTCTTCCTAAATCTATTCAGCTCCTCGGATTAATGAAGTAATTATCACAAACAGTGCTGCCCTTTCCTTTCCACAGGAGCGCCTCTGAAACAATACAACTCCCTCTTCCCTCCCTCCCTCCCTCCCTCTCTTCCTCTCTCTTCCTCTCTCTCTCTCCCTCCCTCTCTCTCCCTCTTCCCTCCCTCCCTCCCTCTCTTCCTCTCTCTTCCTCTCTCTTCCTCCTCTCTCTCCCCCCTCCTCTCTCTCTCTCCCCTCCCTCTCTCTCTCTCTCTCTCTCCCTCCCTCCCCTCTCTCTTCCTCTCTCTCTCCCCTCCCCTCTCTCTCTCTCCCCTCCCCTCTCTCTCTGTCTCTCTCTCTCCCCTCCCTCCCTCCCCCTCTCTCTCTCTCTCTCTCTCTCCCTCTCTCCCCCTCTCTCCCCCTCTCTCCCTCCTCTCTCCCCCCTTCTTCCCTCCCTCCCCTCCTCCTCCCTCCCTCCTCCCTCCCCCCCTTTCTTCCCTCCCTCCCTCCCTCCCCTCTCTTCCCTCTCTCTCTTCTCTCTCTCCCCTCCCCTCTCTCTCTCTCCCTCCCCTCTCTCTCTCTCTCTCCCCTCCCTCCCTCCCCTCTCTCTCCCCCTCCCTCTCTCTCTCTCTCCCTCCCCCTCCCCTCTCTCTCTCTCCTCCCCTCTCTCTCTCTCCCTCCCTCCCTCTCTCTCTCTCTCCCTCCCTCCCTCTCTCTCTCCCTCTCTCTCTCCTTCTCCCTCCTTCCCTCCCCTCCCTCTCTCTCCTCTCTCTCCCTCCCTCACCTCTCTCCTCCCTCTCTCCCCCCCTCTCTCCCCCTCCTCTCCCTCCCTCTCTCCCCCTTCTTCCTCCCTCCCTCCCTCCCCTCCTCCCCTCCCACCCCTCTCTCCCTCCCCTCTCTCCCCCCTCTCCCCCTCTCTCCCCTCCCCTCTCTCCCCTTTCTTCCCTCCCCTCCCCTCCCTCCCCTCCCTCCCTCCCCTCCCTCCCTCTCTTCCTCTCTCCTCCTCATTGTCTTTCTTTTCTCTCCTCTAATGAGCTCCCTGGCAAACCTGTTGCTTGCTTTCTGCACAAAGCAAGAGACTAAAAGTGTGTCTGGGAGAACAAGGCAGATGTATGTGATACCGTTTTGGACACAACATTTTAAGACCCCAGCCTTATCAGACATGCGGAGGGAGGAAGGAGAAGGAAGAAGAAGAAGATGCTGATAAAAATAGAAGCACAGAAGGACAATGGCCGTGTTGAGGTTATTCTAGTTTCTCTACGGAAGAATGTCTGGAAGTCGTGATAAAAGAACAGAGAGAGAGAGATTGTAAAAGAAAGAGCCATAAAAGTGATGATAGAAAAGAGTTCCAGAGAAATAGAGTGATGAACAGAGAGAGTTGCAGAGAGATGAGGAGAGTGATGAAAGGATGAAAAAGGAGTAAAAGAGCAAGGGAGAGAGAGAAAAGAAAGGGGAATGAAGAATAAAATGGAGAGAGGGAGTAAAGAGCGAGATAGAGAGGGAGGAGAGGACAGAAAGAAAGAAGAGAGAGAATTAGGAGATGACAGATAAGAAGAGAATGAGAGAAAGACAGAACAACAGAGAGAGAGAGAGAGAGAATTTGAAAGAAGAGAAAAGGCTAAATAGTGAGAGAAAGAAATAGTGAGAGTGGGAAGACAGAGTGTGAGAGAGAGGTGAGAGAGACAGAAACGAGAGAAGTGAGTGAGAGTGAGAGAAAACAAATGACTAAAAGAGAAAAGAAATGAGTGAGAGTGAGAGAGAGAAAAAAAATGAGTAAGAGAGAGTGAGAGAGAGAGAGACAGAGTTAGAGAGAGTAGAGAGTAGAGAAAATGAGTGAGAGGAGAGTGAGGAGATAAAAAAGTAATAATTTTGCACATCTCTTGGCACTTTTGAGTTACAGGTGCAAAAGCAAAATCCACAACCGTCTCGGCACTGCAAGCGTCAGCGTGTGTGACGTGTGTGTGTATTTTACCTGGCCTCCAGCCTACTACATCAGCATTCATCAGTCGCTCTCTGCTGAGAGTTCGTCCCTTCAGACTTATTCCGTCTCGTCGTTTTCGCCGCGGTGGTCCGTCCATCCGGCCCCTCTCTCTCTCTCTCTCTCTACACTTCACACTGGTCTGGAATAAAAAGACGTCTCACAACCCAAAACTCTCCTCGCTATCTGCCTTGTGAAACTCGACTTTGAACGCCGAATTGGCGCCCGGTCGTCGCAACCGCCCGATTGAGTCGTCAGTGGGGTCCTGACATTTCAAGGGAAGGAGAAAAAAGAAGAAAAAAATAGCGTCCGCTTCCCGGAGAGGTACTGCTTCACCGCCGTCCGGGTCTTATCTCCGCTAAAAGATGAACTCCGCAGGAGAAAGAGGATGAAAAGAAACACAAGTCCAACATATTTTCTCGTCTGAGACGAACTTGGGGTTGTCGGGTTGGGCGCTGCTCGTTCAGACCCTACGGCGTTCGGAAAGTTTTGGGCCGTGCCATTAAGAAAAGCAAGGGGTCAGGAATGGCGGAGGAAGGAATGATGGAATTGACTGAAGAGAAGGGCGAAAGGTAGCGAGACAGCGAGAGTAAATGGTAGCTCACCGCGTCCGGCCCACTCAGGCGCTTATCGATCCACTTTAAAACGTAAAGCGATGGTGTTTCCGCCGGACCCGTGAGGAGGAACTGCTCGTGATGGTTAGCCTCTGCAAGGCGGAATGATCGATAAATAAAAGCACCTAGGATTTAGCAGTGTGTGCATGTTGGGCGTCGATGCCTCAGCAGTTGGTACTGATGTCTTGTCACATAGCAACTGGCCCGCTCAACGCGTCCAGCAAACCCGATGAAGGACCACCCTGTACGGACATAGCTTGTCTTATTTTCTTCCTGCTTGAAAAGATCCACCTTCTTCCTGAACGGCCACGGCAAGTTGCACCGTCATCACTTTTATAATGACACGGACAGTCTTTCTGGAGAAACTTGGGGTTGAGGATCTTGTTCCAGTTGCTCGGTGGTGGGAACGCTGGACGTGGGATAGAGACGTGACACGACATGAACCCACAACCTCGTCCGTAACTAGTCCACTACACCTTACATTAGGAACCAAACAGCAACCACATGTGCAACATCTGACCCATCCATAAAGGAGCAGTGGGCAGCTGACATGGGCAGAACCCAGGAAGCAGTGCTTGGGGACAGTACCTTACTCATGAGTACCTAAGTGGTACCTTTACCGGTCCTGGGATTTGAACCGGCAAACTTCTGATCCCAGGCCGAACGCCCTAACTGTTATGCTACCAACATCTGACCCATCTGTGAAGTAGCAGTGGGCAGCTGACACGATCAACACCCGGGATGCAATGCTTGGGGACGGTACCGTACTCATGAGTACCTCAGTGGTACCTTTACCGATCTTGGGTTTGAACGGCGGAACTTCCAATCTGGGGTGAGCGTCTAATCCGTTACCTGCCAAGATTTGGCCCACTCTGTGTGAAGGCAGTGGGCAGCTGACTGGCGGGACAGTATCTTGGTCATAGGTACTGATGAGCGTACTTACCGGGCTGGGATCGGGAACCGGCGAACTTCGATCGGCGTGACTAACACCATAACTGTGCACTTCCAACATTTGACCCATCTGTGGAAGTAGCAGTGGGCAGCTGACACCCGGAACGCAGTGCTTGGGGAAGGTACCTCGCTCATGAGTACCTCAGTGGTACCTAAAAAGTGTCTGAACTGTGGCAGGGTTTTCTTGCTGGTGCTGAAGATGAACCCTAGAGAGACTGACCGGAGATCAGAGGTGTTTAAAAGCACTCAAAGAATTGCTTTGGTCTGAACTTCTCGGCCTTGATGACTGATGGTCAAAGCAGCTGAGCGTCCGACACCCACAATCAAAGGACAGTGGGCGGGTCTCATTATGACTCGGACAGAGTGGGAGAGAATAAAAGCCTTTAAGAGGATTAAATAGAAGATTAATAGGTGTATAGCCTAACTTTCTTACTTGCTCTCTCTCTCTCTCCTTCTCCAGCAACAGTGAATCACACATTCATCTGAAGTCAGTGTCCAGGAGTCGGAAGATAAGCTGGCAAACATACGAGATTCCGTTGTTAATTGGCCTCGTCCCTGCGGAGGTAGCATTTAGCTCGCAGGCCCCACGTCGCTTCTTGGCTTTTCTTTCGGTTAAGGTCAAAGGATTTGGAATGCAGAAGTAGACTCGCTCTTAAAGCTCTGATGACTTCTTGCATGAGTAGTTTTTAGGCCTCGTCACGGGCGTTAATGAAACGCCCTCTGACCGCAAACGCCATCAGCGTTTTGCTGCGTTTTGTAGCTGCGTTCCATTGGCAGTTCACCCGCGTTCGCAACAGCGTTTCACTGGCGTTCGCAATAGCGTCGTTTTCCTCGCCGTCGGGATTTTAGCGCCAAGCGTGCATGCAGCGTTTACCGGCGCCACCAAACGCGCAGCGCGCCAGCGTGGGCGCTTTGATTTGCTCAATGAGCGAAAAAAGCGATTAGAAGCGTTCAGTGACTCACCTGGCATCCTGACGCCAAACCTGGTTCAGGCGTCCGTGAGCGGAGAAGCCTTAAGAAAAACTGGCTAAGTAGGATTCAAGACGGCGACTGAGGAAAAACAGCCATTTCAAGGACAAAATTCATCAAGGTAGTCGAGGTGCAAACCCTCCGCGTTCTCCGGAAGGAAAAAGCCTTTAATCAAAGCGTGGCGATGATAAGAAATAAGACTTGGCGCTTAAATGGTAGGAAAGTGCCGTCTAACAGATTATGCGTGACAACAAATGGTTTAAAATGTTAACTTAGCACATCTGTTAAACGTCCCTTTCTGACGGCGTATTAAAGGGGTTAAATGCGAAAAAAGGTCTGAAATTCTGAGATTGTCATATATTTATTGTGAAAAAACTTCAGGATATTCTCTGATATTGTAATGTCATAAATTCCAAGAAAGATAAGTAAATAGAATTTACGAAGAAAAAAAGTCGAATATTCTCTGAGTTTAAAGTGGTAAAATATACGAAAAAAAACCTCCATTCGAGAAAAAGTCCGATACTCTTTGAGATCGGAAAGTGGCAAATTTGTGAGAAAATGTCAGATTTTAAAGACGCAAGAAAGGAGGAAATCACGAAACTTCGCCACTGGACGCGTCACATGGAGGCACGAGCTCACGGTGAAGAGGCTGAATCGGGTAAGTTGACCTGTGTTGAAATGAGATGTGTAGAGTCGGCAGGTTACGTTTCATGCCGTGTGTATTACGGTAAAACACGTTTGTTTGGTGGGAAAGTCAATTTGGACTTTACGCCATGAAAATTATGACAATATCCAGAGAATATCCGAGTTTTTTCACGCAAATATATGACATTAATCTCAGAATTTCAGACTTTTTTTCCTCGTAATTTTACGCCACTCCCAACCCCGTTTTATTATTATTTTTATATATACAATGGCCGTAATACGCCGTCGTACTTTCCTGCTTTTTAAGATGGGGGAAAAAAATAAAACAGACCATCAGGGCCGATATGGTAATAATTCAACCCTGTGGCTGATAATACACTGGTCATCATTAACTTTAGGGTCGTCATCATCTTTTGTTTTGCGAATCGCGGCCACTCTAGTCAGAGACACGCTAGTATTCTAAAAGTTTCCTTCCAGGCTGTTTTGCACCGTCGTTAAACTCTGTCATAGTACTCTGACATCAGCCTTGCTGTTTATGTGTATGCAGTCTGAATATTTTACAGTAGAAAAGAAACAGGTATGCGTCCACTTCAACTTTCACTGAAAATCATTTGTGACTCTCCACTTTAACCAGTAAGCTTATCCATAAATTTCAAATTGAGTCATTATGTTTTTCATGAGGGCATAAATCAAGCTTCAAAATGATACTATATATGGAATGAATGGGACGACATATATTTACGGATATCCATTCAAAATTGGGTTTCTCCTGTCACGCCAAATTGAAACGGAGAAAATCTGCCTTTGAGATTGACTATCGCCATCACTCTACAGACGCCCAGTGCAGTCTTGAGCTACGTTTGTATTCGCTAGCCCTCACGCTGCATTCACAGCCCTGCGGATAGCCTACTACGTTAGAGTTAACTGAACTCGGGGAGGCGGAGGATGGATTCGAGATATCTTCCGCAGCTAGTCAACCAGTGGATTTACACGTAAATATTGGGTAAAGCGGTCAAAACAGAAACTTTAACATTCTGCTGGAGACTGAATTCTCACCTCAAAGAAGTCACCTTTTAGGATGGAAGGTAAGTTTTCAGCCAAATTTATTCTGGCACCAGTACAGTATGAGCCTTCCACTGTTTCAAAACACTAAAAACCAAAAATCCAAGAATTTTACCCCACGCCAGCATAGCAGCGTTTTCACCGGAAACCTCCGTTGCGACAAGCGACTGGTTTTGCCGTGGAGGGTCACATTTCAGAAAATCCACTTCAGAAACAGAGCAGTGCCATGATCACCGTCTCTTCCTAGTGCAGGAAAAGACATTTTCTTGGGTGTTCAAGAATTGCATGACATCCTCTTCAAACACACACCACACACACCTTTTCTACGGTAAAGTTCTGCCCTCTCTCTCTCTCTCTCTCTCTCTGTAAATGCGATCCGTTTCGCCATGGCAATTTGGGCGTGCATGTTCTCCACAGTCGGTGGAGCCACTGTGCTGAATGAGTTATAGAGTCGTCTCTTTTAGCTGGCTGAAGTTTTTAAGAAGAGGAATAAAAGGCATGGAGGGTAAGAGAAGGAGGAGGAGGAGGAGGAAGAGGAGGAGGAGGAAGAGGAGATGGAATGATGGATCAGATGTGGGCTCGAGGCTAGGATAGGTCTGGGTTTGCTGGAGAGAACGGATGCATCATCAAAAAGAAGAAAAATACCACGGAGGTTAGAGGCCAGATCTGTTCTGCTGAGGCCTAAGCACAACTAAAATAAAAGCTCTACACTGGGGCTAGACGTCGATCTCATCAATATCACGATTCATTTGAGAGTTTACCTCCTTTACGATATTTTTATAAACACATTTTTCTTATATGTTTTTTTTTTTACATTGCGTTTACACGACATTCGGTTAACAGAAATCTCCGTACGCACTAGAACACAAAATGATTCCAAACTCAATGTTTACCACTTGTTTGCGTCATGTTTTTTTCCGTCAGTGAACAGCAGGTGACCATGCGCGCGTGGATCTTGGTACAGTAGTCTTCTTCATAGTTTACCACTTGGTCACTTGTGGTATGTAAAGAATTTAAGGTATTAAAATTTCCTTTTAATGGGAACTAAACCGCGTCATCCATGGGCCGTCGTTGGGTCTATTTTAGAGATTTATGACCTCAACAAAACCAATCGCTTGTCTGGCGGAGGATTCAGAAAAACGAGCGTTTATGTTGCGTGGGGTAAAATGTTGCATTTTTAGTGTTTTGAAACAGTGGAAGGTCTATACTGTACTGTTGTGAATAAATTTGGCTGAAAAACTTACCCTTTCCATCCTAAAAAGCGTGACTTTCTTGGTGAGAATTCAATTCCAGCAGAATGTTAAAGTTTCTGTTTTGACATCTCTCAATATTGCAGTGAAAGTTCTTTCGTTGACTAAGCGTGAAGATATTTCTCAAAGTCCATCTTAAATCTCGAGAGTTCAGTTATTCACTATCCGTGTGGCTGTAGATACAGCGTGGCTAAGCGTAATCTACTTGTCGCGCTGACCGCTCAAGCGTCTGTGAGTGCTCTGGCCGATGAGTCGCACGTCAAGAGCAGATTTCTCCATTTCTCACTTGGCGTGACAGGAAGCAGCTCCTTTAGGCGTGATATCTCCAGTCATATGTCGTTCATTCATATAGAGTATTGTTTCCAGAGAAAGCAGTTTATGCCCTTTCATGAAATCATAACTCAATTTTGAAAATTTGAGAAAAGCGACTGGTTTTGCCGTGGTGGGTCACATTTAGTCACCCTAAAAAGCCCCCTTATAAATATAGGTAATTTTTTATTTTTTATATATGAAATTATTGCACTCATGAACTTAACACAAGTCGTTATTATCAGATAAAAATGATGGTTCTGTTCCCCAGTGCAGATACTAGGCAGGTGGGCGTGCGTATGGACCCAGGAGGAAGCTGCATGTCATTGCATCACTTTAAGCAAAAGGTGCGCGTTCTGAGGGCTGACAGGGTCTTCCACAGAAGGCAGGGAAGCAGAAAGCCTGTGTATGTGCCATCAAAAAATTCTGTTATGCGTGGCGCTAATCCCAATGTAACCCTAACCCCACCCCTAGTGACGTCCCTGATGTCAGCATTTTAAGAAAACTGCGTTTTACTCGTTTTCACGTATCCACGGAATCCGGCGTTTTGAAAGCCCTTCACTTTGGAGGGTTATTTAATAAGAATCGTTTAGCGGGTGGCTTACCTTACTGTTTCCATGTAGCAATGAGTCCAAGGCTTCAGAAGGCGTCCCTTTAATCAGGAAAGCGGAGTCACTCCGCCAGAGCGCCCGCCCTGCTCGCTCGCGATTCTAGATTCCCGAACCCCGAAGCCACTCTTTCGAAGGACAGCAATATTCTGCCATTTCTCCAGCGCAGAGCTCTTGTACAAACTATCAAGCCTCTTCAAAGTCATGCCATCCCTCTGCCATCCACAGGGCAAACACTGATCTGCTGCTGACTCTCAGCCACTCTCAGTGAATCAAATCGAGCTCCGCTGCCTCTCTGGCGCTGCTGTAATCACAGAAATCACAGTACGATCTGAGCTTTCCTTCACTGCACCGCGTGAAATGAAAACTAAAATTTCCTCGTCAAGCACATGTCAAACCATGAGCTCTAAACTACCGCTTTGAGAGTTGGGCAGGGCTCAACCTGCCTCCCTAATAAGATGTGATTGCAAATAAAGGACGTAATGAAGCTCTTCAGGAGGACGTACCGTGAGACTTGCGTCAATGCGGCAAACTACAGTAACAAAAATATTATTTTGCGGTAATGTGATAATGTTTTTGGA
This sequence comes from Distichodus sexfasciatus, assembly GCA_032718565.1. Lineage (NCBI taxonomy): Eukaryota > Metazoa > Chordata > Actinopteri > Characiformes > Distichodontidae > Distichodus > Distichodus sexfasciatus. The sequence continues at coordinate 123,694 of JAVGVS010000426.1, read as the reverse complement.
CAAACTATGCATTTAATTTGAATAGGAAAAATCCAGAATAAAGTGATGTAAGTATTCAGTGTTTTCACCTCAACAAAAATATTATTAGGTGAAAATATTTTAGGAAAAACCTTCCCTTTAATTAGAAATTTAGGAATGCTGTGATGAATTTTGGAATAATAACCTTTGGAATAATTTAAAGTGTTTTTATCTCCTTCAAATTAAATAAAATTAGCATAAAAAGAAGCATCATTGAACTGATATATTGATGTAGCCTGATGGATCGTTACACCTCTACTGGCTAACGAAGCTGCGTCACTGGACCGCCACTCGATCTCCCGAGTTCATCGATTGAAACTCACCTGATATACTTCAAGAATGCTGGGACACATCCTGAATCTTGAGACAACAGGAGTCGGACGAAACCCGGCGGAGGCGTCCGCTGCCTCCCAAATGATCAAACACTCGTCAAGGCGTCTACTTATCGAGTCTCTTGAGGAAAGAGAGAGAAACACAGTGTTTAGACCTGAACAAGGAGGAGGAGGGGAAAGGGGTTGTCGTGTTACATGTGACTTTGACCCTCGTCTTGGTCTGCACGTCCGTCAGTCGGAGCAAGGAGAGAGAAAAGAGGACGAGGCCAGAAGGCGAGCCATGATTTTATTTTCCAGAACTTCCAGAATTTTCCAGAGTGATTTTTTTGTGGTAAAATTTCAGCAAACACAGCAAACACTCATAGGTTCCCCAACCCACGATTAAGTGTATGACTAGACTAGCTCTAAATGTCATTGGTGAATCTCAACTGGTACAGCAATTTAGTCCAAGACTACGGCAATCCATGGTCGAAACCAGCCTGAGGATGCTCAACGACATATCGATTAAATTGATTGAATGATCAATGAGGCCAAAATGAAAACACTGATTAAACATTGCACATTTATAGTAACGTCATACACACACACACACACACACACCACAAGCTCAAATACACAGACAAACACCACAAACCACATAAGAAGATGCAAACTAGACGTGGCACGATACCACTTTTTATGTCCGATACCGATATGGTGAAGGCAGGTGTGTGGACGCTCTGATTCAATCTAATGCACAGAAAACGGTCAGCGCTCAGTCCGTGCTCACCTGACGCCACGAACTCTTGATTTGGACGTCCGTGTGGACTTGGCCTAGAAGAGCTATTTCTTACATGGCTACAGTCATTATGCTACACCACATCGCCCTCCGCTGGATGTAGAATGAACTGCAGTAAACTACATTTTACTTGATTTACAATAGCAAGTCATGGTTATTTTGATGCATAAAAGCTCAAGGTAATGCACATTACATTACATTACAACTCAAAACAATGTGTAGTACTTAAACTAATTACTTTTGATTAACGTGTAGATGACTCTACAATCGTTTTTCAACATCAGCTGCCAAAATGCCAGCTGATGCATTACTTTTGTGGTTTGGTGACATGAAGGCGGAGGTGTCGTGTAATAGCTGCATATTTAAAACATCACCTGTTCTATAGATTAGAAAATGAGCACGTCATTTACAACAGAAACCTCTAGCCGACCAATCACCAAGCTCTAATTACTGGAGGAAATGAAACGCCAATTAAATCGTGCAACTACACTGAAACCTAAGCGTCTGCGATTTATGAAACCGCGTCTCTGAGGGATTCCCGAGGCGACTAGCGAATGGGAAGCCTATCCAAACAAAAACCCTTGAGTAAGACCCCCAGTACAGCTGCGGGGCAAAGAAACCAACTGTGAAATTACATCAGGTCGGCTGTCGCGACGTCCCCGAGTCGCTCCCGAATCGTCTCTCTCTCTCTGACGCAGGAATCGATTCCCGTGACGCTCGCGAGCCGCTCCTGGTGCGACGTAAGCCGCCTTTATTTTTCCATGCATTTTAAAGCAGGCCATTCTCACGGCTATTAGGTTTCCTACGGTTCCGTTCAGACACAACCTCGCCGAGAAGCTGCAGAATTTACACATATAAAGCCCCTGAAGGGTCGGGGCGGCCAGCGGGGAAAAGCATGGCCTGGGAAATCGACTCGGTGGAGATCGAGCCGCGGAGGAAGAAGGGAGGGAGGGATAGAGAGAGAGAGAGAGAGAGGGACTGGAGAGAGGTATTAAAACAAACAGGCTGGAGTAAACATTTCTCAGTGGGGGGGTGAAGTGGTCAGAACATGTCAATAAGAGTAAAATGTGATATAACATTAAAACAAAATGTTAATATTTAATTTGAAGGGAAAACGTAGAGAATAATGTGATGCGTTATAGATTCCGATTCTTGGGCTCATGACTCAAAATCAATTCACGATTAAAATTTGAGCTACTTTTACTTTTTACTTTGACTGTGGCAAATCAACAAAAAACTGATTCAAACGTAAGTTTCCAAATGTAATGCGTGTACGCATACTGAGTGTGTTTCCTTCGTGCTCACGCGAAGCGGGTCTGTCTGGGCAGATTTCTGCACCGTCTATAGGACTGGTCGAGCTGAACTTGTGTTGGGGAAAAAGTAATCTATGAAACAGTTTTTTTTGGAATGCATGAATCAGTTTTGAATTGACAAAGATTCACGATTCGATTCAATTTTTTGTACAAACCTAATGCATTATTCTGCACTTTTCCCCCAAATTTTAGAGGCAATTATTGTACGTATAAATAGTCTTGATATAGTATTTGTCATATAACTTACACTCTTGCACATCAGTGTAAAATGTAATTTCACTTGTAAGTAATACTGCATCCTAACTTTCTCAATTCTACCTCTATTTCTAGTTTCAAATTATATTTAAAACTCCATGTCTAGTTTAAATGTATATTTTTAATGTATATTTTGTATTTTACTTATTTATTATTTTATTGTATATTTGGCCTTTTCTTGTATTGTTCTACTCTGTTCTCTTTGTTCTGTTCTCAGCACTGGGCAACCCTGGAACCACGTCGTCTCGTCTCTCTATGTATCTGTACAGTATATAGCAGAGATAACAAAGTTTACTTTGACTTTGACTTTTTTCTTCCCACATGTTTTAGAACAAACTTTCTCTTTAATTAGTAGGAATTTTAGGTGCATGTAAATTGGTAAGTTTAAGGATATAGTGTTCTTAAGGCAGCATTTTTGCCTGGTCGGGTGGTAAGTCTAGTGATTAATGGTTTTATACAAGGTGACAAGTTTGTATTTCATAATTTATGCTAATATTTCACTTCAACCCTCTGTGTCTCTTAGGACTTTGGATAATTAACTAAACTTTTTAGATTGTGAAGCTTATTAACTTAGCTATGCGGATTAAATGGCAAGAAACTCCAGCGCAGTTTGCAAAAAATCAAGCGCAGCTAGTTTTATAATGTACATGACTAGACATAAGAACAATGTATGATGCTTTACAAACTGAAGACATACAGTATATATATATATATGCTTGACTCTGCCTTTTTGGCAAAACCAGTAAACATGTAAAATTCTCAAGAATTGAGTTATGATGTTTTTCATAAAGTGCATAAATCAAGCTTCAAAAACGATATCTATATGGAATAGATAGGATGAAATGTAATGAATTGGGGCTGCAACAAGCGACTATTTTTTGCTGTGTCGGTAATCTGTCGATTCTTTATCGATTAATCGAGTAATCGGATAAAAAAATGTAAATGAAAATGACAGTATATGTTTGTTATTAGGCTTATTCTACTGTGAGTAGAAGTTAGTCATATACGCTTTATGTTTGTTGTATTCAATTGATAATGAAGAAACATGAAGTTCAAGGGTCATTTTGAATCAATTTGGCCAATAAAATGAGTTGCTTTTGGCCTTTCTGGAAGAGAACTGCATTTCCCACAATCTCATACGCCTGTGTACGTCACAATAAAAAAGGGTTCAATGGCGTTCCGGAATGAACTATGAAAAAAACAATGGAAAAATCTCAATAAATGGCTGTATTGTGAGTGGAACGCAGGTTGATGTGGTTATTTATCAGCTAAATTACGCGTTTTGTCTGTAATAAAGGGGACGTTTTGACGGAAACGGAGCGTTTTAGCGAGTAATGGCGCCTACAAACAGCGTGCGTCATTTACGCCATAAAAAATGTCATTTATCGTTTTCATGAATTTACTTCTGTTTTTGTGCCTGGAATATCTCACAAATACGTTCACATACAGAGGGATCTATTCTCGCCTTGATCGCGCCACTGAAAATATTGTGCGTCATTAATAAGCGTCTGTGTGAAACGCAAGCGGCGCATGTTGTAGCCATTTAAATGACTTAAACGAAGCTTCGATTCTAGAAAATATGCCTCGACCATTTTTTTTCTAGTCGAATTATTCCAGTTATTTGAATAATCGTTTCAGCTCTAACTGAGATATATCAACATTCAAAGGTCGGGTTTCTCCTGTCACCCAAGTGAAAGCAGGGAATCTGCCTTTGAAGTTGACTGCTCGCTAATAACGCTCTGAAGCGGCTTGAATGCGGTCGTGACTCACGTTTATTTACGCTAGCCTACGCTGCATTCACAGCCACACGGATAGCCTACCTGCGTTAGGTTAACTGAACTCGGGAGACGGAGATGGATTCCGGAGAAATATCTTCACGCTAGTCAACCAGTGGATTTACCGTAAATATTGAAGTAGAGCGGTCAAAACAGAAACTTTTAACATTCTGCTGGAATTGAATTCCTCACCTCAAGAAAGTCACCTTTTTAGGATGGAAAGGGTAAGTTTTTCAGCCAAATTTATTCACAACAGTACATATGTACGTACACTACCAGTCAAACGTTTGGACACACCTTCCCATTCAATGTTTCTTCTTTATTTTCATTACTATTTACATTGTAGATTCTCACTAAAGGCATCAAAACTATGAATGAACTGTGTAAAGGCTATTTGACCAAGAAGGAGAGTGATGGAGTGCTGCGTCACATGGCCTGGCCTCCACGGTCACCTGACCAAACCCAATCGAGATGGTTAGGGATGAGATGGACCGCAGAGTGAAGGCAAAAGGGCCAGCAAGTGGTCAGCATCTCTGGGAACTCCTTCAAGACTGTTGGAAAACCATTTCAGGTGACTACCTCATGAAGCTCATCCAGAGAATGTCAAGAGTGTGCAAAGCAGTGATCAAAGCAAAGGCTGGTTATTTTCAAGAATCTAAGATATAAAACATGTTCTGGGTTATTTCACACTTTTCGTTTACTTCATAATTCCATATGTGTTCATTCATAGTGAGAACCTTCAGTGAGAACCTACAATGGAAATAGTCATGATAATAAAGAATAAAACGTTGAATGGGAAGATGTGTCCAAACTTTTGACTGGTAGTGTGTATATATACACACACACACACACACAAACAATTTTTGGGCCAAATTTCAGCTTGGAGTACGAATGAAATCTTAGATGACGAACTGAGCGCTGCATCATGTTTTATATGGGAAACTGCAAAATTGCAAGTCAAACAATTTTTCACTCAAACAGTATTTTCGATCATAAAAGTCAGAATTCAACCATTAATTTTGTACTTTGACCCGATGCCAAATGAACTCGTCTCACAAGAACCATTAATTCATTGATCACAAAAGTGCTTTGTCGTTTCACAAAAAGTTTAAAATTGCATGGAGGCCTCTATTTCAAACAAAATCAAACAATTCAGCACTCAAACATAACCGAAGATCGAAATTCTCAGAATTAAATTATTTATTTTGCACTTAGACCAGTTAAAAAACAACCTTTCATGCGTAAATCCATCGACCCGTTAGTGTTTTTTGGGGGGACAGAAATTGATACATTTTTCATACATTGATTCTTATGGAGAAAATTAACTTTGAATTTTTTGGAATTCAGACCATCTTCTGGGATGGATTAACTTTATGATCAGAAGGTTGCCAAGGAACCGCCCCAAAGCACTGCGCCACGGGCGCTGCCAAAAAGCTGCCCACTGCACCTTCACGGGTGGGTGAGATGCAGAGGTCACGTTTCGTTGTGGAGCCCTGTGCACCGTGCTGTGCAATGACAAATATTCACTCAAATACTAAAATAAAAATAAAAACAACGATTACAAAATAAAAAATAAACTTTACGCAGCTGCAAAACAACAATTTCACACACAACATTAACATTACAATTTCACAACAACTGCGCTCCAGTTTGATTACTGATCAGACGAGTTGAAAAAGCTGAAAGTACTTTTGGTAAAAGACACAATTACTTTTATGGTTTGTTTAGACAAGCAGCTTGTCGTCAAGGAGGAGAGGAAGTGAGGAGACGCGACTCCAAATCTTATCGCTTTCCGTCTCGCTCATGCGTGAGTTACGATGCAGACACTCAACACCAGACAACGGACACGGTGTACAGAAGAGTTAAGAGAGCAAACAGGACGTGCGTGTGTGTGTGTGTGTGTGTTCCAGGCTGAAGAGCTGGTGTTCTTGTGTAATGTTGTGATAGCGATGTCTGAACTGTCTCTTATCTGGGAGTTTTACTGTTTGTGCAGTGACTCAGGAGCCCTTAATGCCGGTGCTTTACTGCTCATCTCCAGCACCAAAACAAAACCTTTACACACAACATTTTAGCAGCTTCTGGAACAGAGCAGCATCAGCAGCCACTAGACCACACTGGTCTGAAAATGTCCATTAGCAAATATACTGTACATTAATATATTAACTAGTGTGTGTGTGTATCTTTCTCTGTCCCTTCTCTCTCTCTGACACATACACACTCCGAGTTCAAACATACAGACTGTTAATAATCACGCCACCCCCCCAACGCTGAGAATGTTACTATTAAAACTCTGAGACCGACGCAGGCATTTTGCGTTGTTTATTAATAACTCAGTGTTTTAATGACTCCCTTTAACTTCTAGAAACCACACACACCTACCGTCAGAATCACAAGACTTACAACTTACAACCAGACATTACATTCATAATTCTGTGCACAAAAACTGAAATGATTGTGTAAAAACGCATTAATTACATTATACAGAGAGATAGACAGATAAGACAGACAAGACAGATAGACAGATGGACAGACAGAAAGACAGACAGACGGACAGACAGACAGACGGACAGATGGACAGATAGATAGACGTACAGACAGAAAGATAGACGTACAGACAGAAAGATAGATGGACAGACAGATAGATGCACGGACGGTCAGACACATAGATGCACGGACAGACAGACAGATAGACGCACGGACAGTCAGATACATAGACGCACGGATAGACGCACGGACAGACGCACGGACAGAAAGATAGACAGAGAGAGAGATAGACTGATGGACAGATAGACGCACGGACGGTCAGATACAAAGACGCACGAACGGACAGATGTACAGACAGAAAGACAGACAGACGGACAGATAGACAGATGGATAGACGCATAGACGGTCAGATACACAGACGCACGGACAGACAGACGGACAGAGAGATAAATAGACAGGCAGAAAAGTAGACAGACAGACGGATAGATGGATAAACGGATGGATAGATAGATAGATAGACAGACAGACAGACGGAAAGACAGACAGACGGATAGATAGATAGATAGATAGATAGATAGATAGATAGATAGATAGATAGATAGATAGATAGACGGATAGACAGACAGACAGATAGACAGACAGATATACAGATAGACGGATAGATAGATAGATAGATAGATAGATAGATAGATAGATAGACAGACAGACAGACATACAGATAGACGGATAGATAGATAGATATAAACAGAGAAAAAGACGCGGTCGTTTCTATGAATGATGAATGTTCTTTCCCCCAATGCTAGAGCCCATACTGTGCTGGTGATATGAGAACATCCAATCCCACAAGTCCTCCTGCAGCCGCCAGTCAAACCGCGAGTGCGAGCTGCGTGTTTGAACAGCCGAGCTGGCCTTCATAAAGACGCCGACTTCATGAAGAAGATCAAGCTGCAGATTATCCACCACAGCACTCACGGCCTTATTTCAGCTCCATGTCGGAGATTTTTGGGGATGAAGAACTGTTCGTATTTGCTTTAAACGTCCACTTTGTTTGCTGCAGAGTCGCTGGGTTCTAGAAATGCTTTGTGGCAACAATAAAACAGCGCATCGACAATGAAAAGAACACGCACCTTTGAATACGTTTGCCACCGATACCCGATCCAGCTATTTGAGTCGTTATCGGACCAGTATCTGATCCATGTATCGGATCGGCGCCGTCTCTAATCTCTACTTTTGGACTTTGAGCACATTTTAGAGCCTGTAATTTTTTACTTTTACTTGAAGTTGAATCTGTAACATTACATGAGTATCTGTACTTCTACTTGAGTATAGTACATGTGAACTTTCTCCTAGGCAGAGGCACAACACTCACCCAAGTTTTTAGGCTTCGTTACTTAACGCCTCAGAAACTTTTGTTCCCCTTTCAGCAAAAAATTTCAGATCTAATATCTGTAATTCTGTCAACAAAATATTGGATGAGATGAATCAGGTGCGTTGGAGTAGAGGAAAGGCAGCATACCACGGCCCACCGTGACCCGAATTGGACGCCCCCGCGGCCCTGAAACGCACGCACAACAACAAGCTGGCGGCCTCCATGCGTAGCATCTGAGCCCTCCGCGCGCACACACACACACACACTCTAAACAATACACAGGTGCTCTCTTCACTTCTGAGCTCAGGCGATGATGAGAGAATTCCGGGGAGCGACAATAAGGCACTCGTTGCGTGTGTGTGAGAGAGGGAAAAGTCAAACACTGTCACGATAGGTACAGGTGCCTCGCAAAAACTCCACAAAGGCAGCTTCGGTGCTGTTTTGTATTGATTGTTTTGATTATGTAAGTCGATTACTATATGTGACCCTCCACAGCAAAAGCAATCACTTGTCGCAAATTTTCAAAATTGAGTCATTATGTTTTCATGAAAGGGCATAAATCAAGCTTCAAAACGATGCCTATAAGGAATGAATGGGACGACATATGACTGAGATATCAACATTCAAAGGAGTCGGGTTTCTCCTGTCACGCCAAGTGAGAAACGGAGAAATCTGCTTTTGAAGTTGACTATCGACGTAGCACTCACAGACGCTTGGTGCGGTCGTGGCTACGTTTGTATTTACGGTAGCCTACGCTGCATTCACAGCCACACGGATAGCCTACCTGCGTTAGGTTAACTGAACTCGGGAGACGGAGATGGATTCCGGAGAAATATCTTCACGCTAGTCAACCAGTGGATTTACCGTAAATATTGAAGTAGAGCGGTCAAAACACAAACTTTTAATATTCTGCTGGATTTGAATTCCTCACCTCAAGAAAGTCACCTTTTTAGGATGGAAAGGGGAAGTTTTTCAGCCAAATTTATTCACAACAGTACAGTATAGACCTTCCACTGTTTCAAAACACTAAAAACTAAAAATCCAAAATATTACCCCACGCAACATAAATGCTTGTTTTTCTCGGAAACCTCCGCTGCGACAAGTGACTGGTTTTGCCGTGGAGGGTCACATATTTTGTTAGGTACATTGCATAATAATAATAATAATAATCACATTTTATACTGTATACACTGTACGGGCATCAACACCCAGATCTTGAAACTGCAAATCCACTCCTCCTGCGAACAGAACCCCGATTTCACAACGACACGGCAGAGACGGGGATTGGTCTTCTCCAAGAAAGGAACGCTGAGTCTTCTTTGAGCAAACTGCACTCATCTGTCCATTAACGGCTCCGAGAGCAAAGGCTGGGTCGGTTCTTAACAAGTGCTGCACTGACGCAACGGTGAACAAGAAATGGAAAGCAGAGACTCAACCCTTTGGTGGAAGGAAATTTCTCAGACCTGGGTACACTCTTAAACACAGCACTGTAGAAGAATCTACATCTGGTTCAACGTAAAAGCTTTAGTTGAGCTGCTGCCTTAAAGGTTCAAGTAAAATCAAACGTATGCAGTAATTATTTCTACTCGTTATTTGAAGTCTAGTTTTAGCTCTGTATCGCTCTCTCTCTCTCGTCAAATTTGGTAGCTTTGTGAAGAACGGCGTCCGTGCGATAAAGCATCATGTTAGTCTATGAGGAAAAAACGGAGGAAAAAAATGGACAGAACGAGTGCACGTATCCAAAACGTGTATAACAGCAGCCCACACCGCTACAGGCCGCACGTTTTAGAGTTGGAACGAAGTTCCTAGCGCAAAAACTGTAAGAGGATGAGTAGCGGTCAGAAAATGTGGAATAATAATCTGATAATATGTGATGCTCACCGAAATCAGATTGAGCTCAAAGGGATCCAAAAATGTACAACTAGGAAAATACAGACATATTTAAAAAATCATAATCTCTACCGTCCCTCCCTAATGGCGAATTTCCGGGAAAAGAGGGCAGAGTGTGAGAGTTTTCCGAGTCGGGAACGTTTTGGGAATCAGGTGTGAAAACGGGCTTTAGGGAACCCCCCCGTCTTTATTCTTCCTCTCCCTGTCGGCTCAGATAACGGTCAGTTTGGGGGCGACTCGTGCAGTGATGAAAAGGCAGATTGGGCTGAATGAAATGAAAGGAGATGGTGGTAATGAGGTTATCAGTGCGACCTTCTCCAGACCTTTATCCAGAAACACACACACACACACACACAGAGCACTTTTTATTGACTGGGCTGCGGTTTATCATCCCGTTTTAGTAAAATCCCGTGAACGATCCAGCGGGATGGCGGAGGTGAAACGGAGAATAGGAAAAGGACTCGACTGCGGTTATATACTTATTCACAAGCAGATGTAAAGAGCGTTGTGCGGTCAGGGAAGAGAAGTCAGACGCTGGGGAATCCAAACGTGTAGTCAAAATAAAAAGAGGCAAAAGTGTCGACCAGGAGCAGACGGGGGAAAAAAGGAAGGGCGAAACACAGCGTCCAAAATGTAATCAGTGGTTCAAGTTTCCGCCAACAGGACGCTCCGTCTGCAACTATTCTGCCAACACGTGAACGTGAGTGATTATTTGTCATTGTGAACACACCACAGCACAGCACAAACGTGTTCATACATATACATGCTCATAGTCACTAGTGTCCCTGGTGGTGAGGAACAGCGTTGGGGAAGCTACTTTTTAGGCAGCTGGTGGTGTAACGGTCCGGGAGCTGCCCACTACTCCTTCACGGATGGGTCACATTTCATTGTGGTGCACTGTGTGCTCTGCTGTGCTGTGCTGTGTTCACTGTGACGTTGGTGGCGTAACGGTAGGGTGATCACCCCGTGATCAGAAGGTCACAGGTTACCACTGAGGTACTCATGAGCAAGGCACCGTCCCCAAGCACTGCTCCCTGGGCGCTTATTAGCTGCCCACTGCTCCTTCACGGATGGGTTAAGTGCAGAGGTCGCATGTGGTTGTGGTGCACTGTGGGCTGTGTTGTGGTGTGTTCACAATGACAAATAATCCCTCACCTTCACCAGCTTTTCCAGCTACTTGATTAAAGGTGGTTAAGTTACAGTCAAGCTGCTGCGTTAACATAGTAGCTGCTACACTACGAGTTACAGTGAAAAAGTAGCAACTACTAATTTTAATTAGTTTGCTTTAAGAGTAACACAGCACTAGAGATACCACTTTTTTATGTCCGATACCGATATTGTAAATTTGGATATCTGCCGATACCGATACAAATCCGATACAGTCACAGTCTTTTTTTAAACATAAAATAATGCTTTAAAATGTCTGAACACATGACTGAGATTATTGTTATGCTTAAGGAACTGCTTGATTTAAATACTGTTTTCCTACTAAAACAATGTAATAATTACACGCCCATGTATATGCTAAATTATTTGTTCTCAAAAATTATTCGTTTAGACATATAAATATTTCTTCTTTCTTATTGATTACACTATAACATTATAAAATTGAAAAAGAACTGATCGAAAATGAAATAATGAAGTTTGTCATTTTTAACCAATTTGGCTTATAAAATGAGCTGCTTTTGCAGAGAACGACATTTCCCACAATCCTCTTCTCACGCCCCAGAGCCGCGTCATAATGAAGTTCCAGAATAAACGCTGGAAAATCTAAATAACCGGCAGAGTTGTGAGTAGAACGCTGGTTGTTGTGGTTATTTATCAGCTAAAATATGGTTTGTGTCTGTAATAAACGGGACGTTTTGACCGAACCGGAGCGTTTTAGCGAGTAACGCGTGCTTACATTACGAAAAATGTTACTTATGCATTTTTATGCATTTACTTCTGTTTTGGTGCACGGAACATCTCACAAATACTTTCACATGCAGAGGGATCAGGTCTCGTCTTGATCGCGCCACTGAAAACGTGTCACTGTTAAGCCTCTGTGTGAAATACAAGCGGAGCTGCTCTAGAGTAAAATGAATTAAACCAAGCTTCCATTCTAGAAAATTTACCTCAACCGTTTTTTTGTAATAGATTTATTGGAGTTATTGGAACAATGGTTTCAGCTCTACGTTACCGCAGTGCCACTTCCCATGCAGAACCAATTGAGCGTGCACGCATTTACAGATCGGCCAATAGAACGGCCCAGTGCCACCGATACCCGATCCAGCCGTTTGAGCCGTTATCGGACCGATACTGATCCATATATCGGATCGGTTACATCTCTACACAGCACAAACCTCAAGTATTATTAAAAGTAACTTCTCCAACACTGGTACTTATTAGGAAGACCCTTAACTCCAAGTTGCTCCAGAGAGACAGTAAGTGTAATTAGGAAAGGGAAGTCTTTGTGGATCAGACCATCTGCTATACGTTGTACACGTAAATGATGGCCAGGATTAGTTTGCACCAAGAATCCCAACTGTACGCTCAGACTGTAAGAGCCAATCAATCTGCTGCAACCCGGGAAATATGGACTGTATAAGTCAGGCCGAGACGCTGCCGATGATCTGCACCAGGACTTTGGTGGTGAAGTTCAACTTAAAGTTGATCTGAATCAATGCAACAGCTTCCAAGAAAGTTTAATTCATTTTATTCTTTTTTTTTAAGTTTTCCGAATCTGAATTATTTGTGACCCTCCACGGTTTCCGAGAAAAACGAGCGTTTATGTTGCATGGGGTAAAATTTTGGACTTTTTGTTTGTAGTGTTTTGAAACAGTGGAAGGTCTATACTGTACTGTTGTGAATAAATTTGGCTGAAAAACTTACCCTTTCCATCCTAAAAACGTGACTTTCTTGAGGTAAGGAATTCAATTCCAGCAGAATGTTAAAAGTTTCTGTTTTGACCGCTCTACTTCAATATTTACGGTAAATCCACTGGTTGACTAGCGTGAAGATATTTCTCCGGAATCCATCTTCGTCACCCGAGTTCAGTTAACCTAACGCAGGTAGGCTATCCGTGTGGCTGTGAATGCAGCGTAGGCTACCGTAAATACAAACGTAGCCGCGACCGCACCAAGCGTCTGTGAGTGCTACGGCGATAGTCAACTTCAAAGACAGATTTCTCCGTTTCTCACTTGGCGTGACAGGAGAAACCCGACTCCTTTGAATGTTGATATCTCAGTCATATGTCGTCCCATTCATTCCATATAGGTATCGTTTTGAAGCTTGATTTATGCCCTTTCATGAAAACATCATAACTCAATTTAGAACATTTGCGACAAGCGACTGGTTTTGCCGTGGAGGGTCACATTTGCAGTTTCTTGCATTTTTGCCTTTCACAATAAACTGTAAAGCAAATATTGTCCACCAGCATCACCTCAAAACCTTGTCTTCTGACTGAGGTGTGAGCCTTCACTGGTGTCACAATTATCATGTCAACGATTCGATGCGATATCTCGACGCATCCCGTCAATTTTTCTACATCATTCGACACTGCACTCAAATTGGCCAAGTCATAGTTACTACCGTGATGTTCTTTTTAACTAGAATTTTTATGCCGTAGCCGGGAAATCACTAAGCAACGTCACTGAGATATAATCCAGGGGTTTGCAACTGTTTCTGTCCCAGAGACCACCGCTCAGACTCGGCAGCAGTCTGCGGCTGTCCACTGCGTGTCCATGTGTGTGGGGATTCATAGCTAAGAACAAATGGAATGTGTGGTTGTTACTGCGAACACAGCACAGCACAGCACACAGTGGACCACGACCAAATGTGAGCTCTGCATCTGACCCATCTTTCAAGGAGCAGTGGGCAGCTTTTTGGCAGTGCCCACAGTGCTTGGGGACGGTACCCTACTCATGAGTACCTCAGTGGTACCTCGACCTTCCGATCACGGGGTGAACTCCTGGTGTAAGTGGGTTTTAAGAACTAGTTTCTTCTTAAGAATGGTTGGCGTGTGATCAACGACAACAGATTTGACCAGCGAAAGGAAGCTGTGACTTTCTGAGCTACTCCCTTACCGCTGCGCTAACGTGCTCGAGCGAACCTCTGATTAAAAAGAATGTCAGACAAAAAGAAAAGACAGATCACTGCACTTGCCTGCAGCAGTGACACTTTAATTCACTGTTGAACGGCACAAAATGGTGCAAAAAAGCTTGAAAATTCTCCATCACAACTTCTAACTTCTCCCACAGTTGCTCGATCCCTGAAATCTCCACACACGCTGTGGGACGATGTCCTTGAAGCGGGACGCGAGGCGTTATTGATGTGATTACCTGCGATTTACGGCAAAGGTCATCTCACTCTCGCATCGCTGCAATATTCATAGTCATCAGTGCTGACGGCAAATGTGGACGTGCAAAAACCCGCAATAACGACGGACATTTCTGAGACGACGCGAAGCTAAATCGAAACGGATGAGGGTCCAAGTATGATATGATCTGGAGAGGAAATATTAAGAATAGATTTCCCTCAAGGACTGGGCCGTGCCGGAGCTCGTCCAATGCAGGACTTTTAAGACTGATACCGATTTCAGTATCTGAAGTAAAAAACAATATCTGCTATTTTCTTTTTAAGAAATAATTTTCCTTTGTTATGTTTAATTATTTCACCCGTCACCATGGTAACATGAGAAATAGCACATTTGCTTTATTATAATAAACATACTAAACTGTGTTGCCAGCAGTGCTCCGTCTGGTGGACAAACTACACAACTACAACACTCATAACATGGATAAAAGACTCATATTCTTTCCCTGCATTTTATTTCTCATTTATCAACCGTCGTATATGATCAGATTTATAGATCAGACTCTATTTAATCCATATATAAAACGTGCAATGTATATATTTCATTTTTTAGAGTTTTTTTTCACCTGTCAGGGACCCAGACTCATGTAACACATTACTTTCACATTTAATATTGTGTTCTACACCAGAGGTTTTCAACCAGGGGTCCGCGGCGATATCGCAGGTGGTCCGTGACATGCAATCTGCTTTCACCTCTGAAATCACTTTTTAAAAATTTTATTTATTTTTCAAAACATTTCCAGATTTGGGCATCTTTATGAATAATGAATTTAATGCATATATCGAAAAAAAATACGAATAAAAACAAAATCACCCGGCCCAACACAGTGGGCTGTAGAGTACTGTTTAGGCCATGTCCACACGTACACGGGTATTTCTGAAAACGGAGGTTTTTCTATGCGTTTTGGCCTTTCGTCCACACATAAATGGCGTTTTGGGTCAGTGAAAACGGAGGTTTTTGAAAATCTGGCCAAAGTGGCGATTTTTGAAAACTCCGTTTCTGCGTTTAGGTGTGGACAAGAACAACGAAGATTTTGAAAAACAGACCGTTTTGCGTCACATGGGGCGCCACTCATATGACGTCACATTATGCGCTGTGTCTACATTAGGTTTTACTACAATGCCCGACGTATACAAAGTACTACTGCTCTCAACCTTGTTAGAAGTTTTGGCATGTTTACACTTATGCGCGCAGTTACTGTCCGTCCACACGTACGACTCATGCTTTAATTTTTGTGCCATTGTTGTTTGTCTACTGGAAACAGGTAATGACGTCCCCCCTCCAAGGCTTGTGATTGGTCACCAATGCTATATGGTTTAAGATAATATAGCTACCTGCTGCCATGCTTTTGACAGCGTTTTTTGAAAACATGCTCGTGTGTACACAAATTTTTTTTTTTTTTTTTAACGAAAATGGAAAATCTCCGTTTTCAGAAATACCCGCGTATGTGTGGACATGGCCTTAGTCTCTGGAATAAAAACCCCTGTTTTACACCATGAGTAAAGAAAGGGAAACTTTGGCAAAAGTTGATCAAGTTAAAATTCTTTCACTGTTGCACCAAAGTTTAGTTTATTAATATTTTTCCAGCACACCTTAACTCTGTAGCTACGATACCTCTAAAACCCAAATTTAAAAATAGACAAATGACACAATCGACTAGTGGCACTGGTGACTTTGTGTCGGTGTCTTTGTAGCTTGTACTTGCAAAAACAAAAACCTGCTGATAAATTGACATTTTATTGTTCATGATAAAGTTGTAATGTATTGTTAAAACATTTTTGAAAGACGGTCAACATAAGCCAAAGTTATGGCCCCTTTCTGACTCACAGTGTAGCAGGTTTTGACTCACAGTCTGAAAAGACACCAGTCAACTTTATGTAGCAACGGTCAATTTGCTGCAATTTTCGAAATCGCACTGTGCGACTTCAGCTTAAAGTCAGAGCACATTTCTCGGATCAAGTGAAAAACCTCCAAGAGCAAGGTTAGAAATATCCTCAGCTCTTACCTCACCGAGCCAAACGTTGCTGAGCAGAACTTCGACAAGCTCCTTCATCGAGTCCTCCAACCGGACCAAACACTGCACTGGGGCTCTCCTCCTCTCCACCGTCTCCACCACCACCCTGCAAGCCTGGAGGAGGAGGAGAAGAGATGGGCAGTTAATCAAAACCTATGTTCAGAATCTTGTCCATTAACGGTTATTACGACTACTTAGCTAAAATCTAAATCATTAATTAATCATAAACCAGGTAAAACCTTCCATTAATCATGATATTGATTCTGAGGTCAATACTGAGGTCAGAGGTCTACCTGGAGGAGCAGTTCAGGCTGATGGAGAGCTCTCTCTGTGTTCTTGTAGGTCTCTGTGATGGAGCTGAGGAGGTTTTTTACTGAATCCCAAATCACTGCCTCGTCTCCAGCCAGAACCGGAACCGGAATCGGAGTGGAGCGACTCGTCCGACGCAGACCACTCAAATTTTGCAGGAACTGTGTGTGTCTGGACAGGGCAAGCTGACGTGAGGAGGTTGGCCGGCCCGGAGGAGAAAAGATGACCGGGTGGAGGGAGGAGGAGGAAGGAGGGATGGAGTCAGAAGTTTGGGGAAGAGTGAGAGAGCAGCCGGAGTCGTTTAAAGAGAGCTGGGAGTCCAGGACGTCCCGGGAGACACGTGTTGATGCGTTGAGACCTGTGAGGAAATCGGGTTTATTTACGGATCGATGGCTCTCACAAGGCTGAACGATATTGATGTGGAGTTACCGGTTGGTTATTGTTGATCTAGGAGAGAGATATCTGATTAAAATTCAAAGAGGTTCAGTTTAACGTCTAATATTCGTTTTGATTAAGGGTCGATCAATTATCAGCGGCTGATATTAGGCATTTGCAGATTATCGGTATCTGTGTTTAATTTTGACCATCACCGATGTTAAATAACTACAAAGTGACGCTACTGTGGCTCCACTGCCGTCTCTTTTGTCTGTGCCAGCTGCTCTTGACTTGATGCTTCATTTAACGTCCGGCGGGATGCTGAACGCTGAAGCCTTGTTGTCACTCACACCACACTCACACACACACAAGCTTTGCGTGAAACTCCGAGATGGAGAAGAGGAGAGTTTCAGCTGAGCTTGGTGTTTGTAAAATTCTAAATTTTGTCAGATTTTGTTTTTGTTTTTTGTGCATATCGGTTCCAAATATCGGTTATCGACTCAGTTAACTAGCAATAATCGGTATCGTTATCGACCCTGAAAAACCAATATCGGTCGACCTCGTTATTTTTTCCAGTCCCCAGTTTATTTTGAGAATAATTCCAGTTTCCCATTTTGCGTCTAAAAAACGTCAAAAGCACTCGACCTTCAATACACTGTTAAATCAAACTCACTGGATTTGTCTAACCCAGCGTTTCTCAATTCCAGTCCTCGCGGACAACCACTCTGCACAGTTTCAAGTTTACCAACCCACAGCACAGCTGACGCTACCGATTACCTAATTAGCAACGTAGGATCGTCGTGCGGCAGTGCAGGAAATTCCGAATTTGTGCAGAGCGGTGGACTGGGATTGATAAACGCTGGTCTAACTATTCAGTATCCGAACCGCTTAATCCCAACTGGGGTCACAGGGGGACCGGAGCCTACCCTGAGGCCTGCAACACACCGCAGGGCGCGCACACACTCACATAATCACGCAATCACATTCATAATCACACCTTACGGAGCCAATTTAGAGTCGTTAATTAACCTACAGTGCATGCTTTTGGAGCTTTTCACACAGAAAGGCCCGACTGAACTCAGGGCTTGAACCCAGGACCTTCTCGCTGCGAGGCGGCGGCACTATTGTCCGATTTGTCTAACCATTAAAAGCTAAATAAAATAATTTAAAATCACAAATCCTTGAATGACGTTTTTGTGATCAGTACGATGTGACTTGCCTTTATAGTTTAAACTGTGTGTGTAATAATGAGCAATTTAAAAGGCTTCTTAGATGCCCCTAGAATTAGATTATTACAATTCCAGCTCTTTTTAAAATAGCTGCAGAGTGCTTTATGGGGAAAAAGGCAATTGCTCCAAGCAATTAACATTCCATTTACACAATAAATCCATCATTTTTGCCTTAGCGCTGTTCACTATTAATGATCTTTTTTCAGAACCCAAAAAGGAGACCAACAAAAGCCAACACTTGCCAATCATAAACCAATTAATCATTTAGTTTAATAAAAATAGTAGCATGATCTGAAACACTTGCTGAAGCTGTTATTTCTTTCTAATTAAAACACCCCACCCAAGCTTTCACAACAGAGGAAAATCAAAGCTGTGGTGCTAAAATAAAAGTGTCAGCTCTTTTATGCTCCATGTAGCAATCGCTTGAACTGGAGGGCATCTGGAAGGAGGGGGGAAAAGGAAATTTTCTTGGCAGAGACGCTTTCAGAACTTTACCTCACAACACAGCTAAAAACCCAGGAGAATGACACTCACCGCTGCTGGCCTCGGTGGAGTTTCCTGCGTTTGACAGCAGCTTGGTGAGAAGCAGCTCCTGTCTGAGCCGTAACACTTCGTCTTTTAGCTCCTCCGATCTGGTTTTCCAGGGCCGGTCTCGCTCCTCGAGTTGAGACGCCAAGAACTCGGCGTGCTGCCGGCCGCTCCTGCCTGCTGGCTTGCTTTTAATGACAGCAACCGCTACGGCCAGTTTAGCCGTCCTGACGTACCACGACGCGGCTCCTAAAACGAAAGATTAAAATAAGAAAAAGCCGATTTTACCGTTCCACCTCATCCATCTTGTTGGCTAATCAGTGAATTTCATGTTAAGAGAATACCTAAGTGATTATTTGTCACTGTGAATACACCACAGTGCTACACAACCTCTCTGATGACCTCTGCATTTGAACCATCCGTGAAGGAGCAGTGGGCAGCTATTTGGCAGGGCTCGGGGAACAGTGCTTGGGAACAGGATCTTCCTCATGAGTAAATCAGTGGTACCTTTACCAAACCGGTTAACCCTTAAATCATGACGCCAGCTTCCTAGCCATTACGCTACTAAGTGCCTTGTGAGGTTGATGTCTCATGTTTCAGTGATTTGACCATCAAGAGCCTGAGTTTAAAGGTTTGTGAAACACACTTTAAGGTTTTTGAGTAAAATGCAGTGTTAAGTGCAGCGTTTAGGCGACAGACGAGATAAAAGAGAAGAAAGCGTTACAACATTAGACCTTCATACGAGTGATGTTACTCTGAATGTGTAGTTCCAACTATTATTGTCACAGTTTTAATAAATATCTTCAAAAACACCTACGGTAGTTTCAAGGCCCTTTTAAATGCCAGATATAAATAAAGGTCTGAAATACTTAATGAATACTTTAGTAGCTATAAACTGGCCTTACTTAACATTCTAGTCTACACAACAAATCATTAACTCTCGGCTCATATATTTTACACTTTCTTTACACTTTTCAGTAATACACTAATGTCATAGGTTTATTTATTTATTTAGTAGCAGCATTTGATAAATTTGTTCATTTTGAGTTTATTCAGCAATATTATAGACTACTAAAGTTAAGCAGTAAGTTTGAATAAAATGTAATATTTCACACATGAAGTGATTGTATGAACAAATTTACTAATATAATAACATTAAATCGTGTTGCAAGTTAATTTACAGACATAGTAACTAACTTAAGCACTTACAGAGTGAGTTTGCAGTTAATATTAAACAAATACATTCTGTTGGTTAATTTGCAAATTTAGTTTTTACTAATCATTTTAAAGTTATTTGTTATTTTACCAGCATAAAGTCAAAGTAAACTTTATTGTCATCTCTGCTATATTCTGTACAAGTACACAGACAGACAAGACGACATGGCTCCAATTTTAACAGAACAAGAACAAGGAACAAAGACCAAATAAGGCACATAGAATAAAACATATAAATATAATATAAATATACACTTTAAACTAGAAGTAGAATATAACGTATAAACTTCAAACTTTAAACTAGACGTAGAAAGAGAGACAATTAGGATGCGGTACTCAGCCTACAATTCTGGTTTTGGAGTTGTCTTTTACACTAAAAAGTGCATGTGAATGTGCTGAATGTGCATGAAATATTGAAAAATATTTAAATGTTAGTCATACTTTTAAAGAGATACTGTTTTATTAATAGGCTGGATATAGAATTTTTCATACTGAAACTGTTTCTAACCTTATGCACATTCAGTGTAAAACATAATTTCCACTTTTGTAGGTTAATACTGCATCCAAATTGTCTCTCTATCTACTTCTATTTCTAGTTCTAGTTTAAACTTATATTTAATATTCCATTCCTAGTTTAAAATGTATATTTTGTATTCTATTTATATATTGTTTATTCCCATTTGGTTTTTTTCCCCCTGCTTCTTATTGCACTGTAAAAACTGGAGCCACGTCGTCTCGTCTCTCTGTATATCTGTACAGTATATAGCAGAGATGACAATAAAGTTTACTTGGACTTTGATGAGGTCAGTAACAGTTTACAGTCTATTGAATAAAACGATATCTTTTATAAAGTCTGAGCTAACATGCAAGTCTGATCTAGTATTGTGCTGATATTGTACCAGCAGTAGAGAACTGGAGTCTGCGCAATACTTTTAATTTGTTCAGATACAATGAGAGATATGTACAGTAATGTTTAATGTTCAATAGTTGTGAATAATGTCTGAATAATGAATTAATGAAGCAAGTTACTGTATGCATGTTAATTATAGCAATTAACCAAAGAAATATTAACTAATATAGTAAGTAACTCATGGATATAATATAGCAAGGTAGTGTTATTAATACTAATTGATTAATGAACGAATGGAAGTATGTTTTAAGTAAATAATTCCCAAAAAAAAAAAAAAAAATTCTAAGGCCAATGTTCTGACTGCCCTGAATTCAAAATGAACTATTTTCATATTTTTTACTATTAATATTAATATTTTTAATTTTCACAAATCACTCACTAAATTAACTAGTTAGCATTAATCACCAAATTAGCTAAGATGGCTAATGTGCAGGCCAATGTCTGAGTTCTACCTCAGAGTTCATTATTTTTTATTCCCTAAAAAGAGAATGAGGGTAAATAAAAGCTACTTGAAAATCACAAGACAATTTAATCGTTTTGTTAATAAAAAATAGTAGCAGGGCGTGAAATAATGTTATTTAAACAAAAAAAAAGCTGTTATTTCTGTGGAATTAAACGCGAGCGTCACGTCTTTTGACGGAGTTTCCCTTTAAATGTGTTAAAGGTTCGCTTACCGTCGCATTCAACACTTCTACCCCCTTCAGTCGATACGTTAGTGTGGTCCATTCTCACAAAACACAGCCCAAAGCCTCCAGTTATGTCACGTCACGCTTCGTGATTCGTGTTCATTTATTCATTCATTTATTTATTTATTCGTCGTTATGTTTGTCAGAGAAACACGACAAACACGCAGATTACTGCTGAAGTGGGCGAGGAGCACGTGCGCGCGCGTGGCAGTAAGAGAGGTCACTCACGTGACCTGTTAGTGGAATAAAAGTTTGGCGCAAAGTCGCAACCGCGCTGCGTTCAGACGCGATAAAACGCCACGAAACGTTCATTTCAACGGAACTGGTGGTGCGTTAAACACAAGATTGTGTCACTGAGGTGTTGCTACTACAGCAGCTGAGAACGCCATTATTACTGTCCTCATTTCCCCCTCAGACTTTTTAAGAGTCTGCTAAAGCGGATTTAAATACGTTCTAATTGTAAGAACAAAAAAAATGTAAATTTATTCAATATTATTTTGTATGTATCTATATATTAACAAGAAGCATTTAAAACAATCTTTAAAAAGCAAGTCTATCAAAAAAAAGAAAGTTTAGTCACTAAAATAAGGTATAAACACGTCCAACTTTTAAAAGAGTGGAATCGTTTTTGGCTCATTATGTTGACAAGAGAGTAACTTTGATGCTCTTTATGCTAATTTTATAATATACTGTCTTAACTTTCTTAAAAACAAGTTGAAGATAAAACACTGAAATTATTCCAGTTATTATTATTCCAAAATTCACCATTGCACATTCCCCTTAAATTTCTGCTAATTACAGGGAAGGTTTTTCCTAAAATATTTCACCGAATAATGTTTTGTTGAGGTGGAAATTGGCCAGTTCAATGGGGGTTGAACTGGCCAATTTAAAAGGGTCTATGAGCTTTTAAAATTTGTATTTGGCAATTTTGATTAATAAAGGGAAGGGTACAAATAAAAGAAGATAGGTGGTGAGGCGGTGACTGAAAACCCAATGTTGATGATTGGGTTTTGAATCTGATAAATAAGATAAAAATAAATAAATAAGTCAAACATTTTGGGCCCTTGAGCAAGACCCCTTAATACTGCATGCTTCAAGACGACCTTGAAGTCCTTGTATTTGGTAAAAGTATAGTAAGTCACTCTGGGTAAGAGCATCTGCTAAATTCTATATGTAAATGTAAATATACTATTATTATGTCTAGGTCTGTACTTGGGGAGAAACTTGGCATTGGCTTTTCCGTCTTCACATCTGCTATAATCTGAGCATTTGATTTTTCAGGAGCTGTCCTTTCAGAGAATGTCATGTGTTTAAATCCCTAATACACTATATTAGTCACATGACTGCTGGAAGGAGTCTATGTCAATCAAAAGTAGATAACAACGATCTGCCTTCAGCAAGTAATTGTCTGGAGTTTTCATTCCACCTGTTGAGCTGAGCACATGAATCAATGATTAGTCTGTAGTGGATTTTAAATGGTGGCCAGGACTTAATAAACCTGGATGTCTCTCTCCTTTTAAGCTTAGATCATAAGAGCCTGCATGTTTTAAAATTGTCATTGTGCATTTTATTTACTGTAAGTTACTAAGTGAGGACCTTCTGCTAATTTCAGAAGGTTTCTGCAGAAACCAGACCTTCTGCTTTGAGGAGGATAATAAAAGCTTAACAAGGATGACTAATAAAAGGCCCATCTGATGTACTGAATTGTACAAGTAGAACAAAAACCTCACTGCTGCGAGGAATATAATGAAAATCGTGAGTTATTTTACAATAATTTATTTTTATTGCTGATGCACACAGACTTCACATTTTTCCTGTTTCTGTAAAAAAAAAAATGAGGGTTTCACATATCTGGTGTGACAGACTGGGACTAAATAACTGCTTAATTAAACAGGTAAATTTAAAAAATAATGACTGGTTGAAGTCAGATTTTCATATGTATGTTATACAGTCCCTGCTTTTATGTGACACACATCATCATCACAGGGGCCGAACCCCGGGGCGTTATGACCCAGTGGATGATGAAGAAGATTGGAGAGAGAGAGAGATGGAGAGAGAGAGAGAGAGAGAGAGAGAGAGAGAATATATATCAGCGCGCTCTCTTAGCGCCCCCAGTGTATATTCACCTCGCCGGAGCGCATAAAAAGCCGAACGCGAGTCTCCAGCATCACATCATTACAACTTCTGAAGTAGGAGATGAGACTCTGCAGTCTGGATTTTAAAGAAAGGCGACACTATTAAAAAGGGGGGAAACGCTTTTGCGCGCATCTTTATTCTTTAACACATATTTTTACGCGAGCCAGAAAAAAAAATCAACTCTTTCCGAAGGAGCATGGGATACAAATACCAGTTTTTATCCACCTTTCTTTGTATGTCCATCAGCTGGCGAGGGGAGCAAATGGAGTATTGTAGGTGAAGAAGAAATAAAGAAAAGAAAAAGAGAACAAAAGCCTGGGAGACTGTGAGTAAAGCCAGTTTTATTTCCATGTCCTTGGCCAGGGCGAGATGACGCGCAAAAAGGCGCAAATAAGGCTAAACGGAATGTCGCTTTAAAACTTGGAGCCGGGTTGGTTGTATGTGTGTTTTTTGGGGGGAATAAGGATGGAGCGCACCGCTCACTTCAAGCCCACACTTGGGTACGGGGAGTTGGTGAATATTTCTTATAAATACCCCGAAAATGCGAACCACACGGAGGAGGAGAAAGGCGCGAGTTTAGGGGCGCAAGCCACGGTGACGGTGCTGCTGTCGCTTTTGACGTGCGCCACCACCTTGTCCAACGCCTTCGTGATCGCCACCATTTACCAGTCCCGAAAGCTACACACTCCTGCCAACCTGCTGATCGCCTCCCTGGCCGTCACCGACCTGCTGGTGTCAGTTTTGGTGATGCCCATCAGCATCCTGTACACGGTAAGTCACACCTGGACTTTGGGCCAGGTGCTGTGCGACATCTGGCTCTCGTCGGACATCACCTGCTGCACCGCCTCCATCCTCCACCTCTGCATCATCGCCCTGGACCGCTACTGGGCCATCACGGACGCCGTGGAGTACTCAAAAAAGCGTACCCGCTCCCGGGCGGCTGGCATGATCCTGGTGGCATGGGTCATCGCCATCTCCATCTCGCTGCCCCCCTTCTTTTGGAGGCAGGTGAAAGCCGGAGAGGTGACCAGTTGCTACGTCAACACCGACCACGTCTTCTACACCATCTACTCAACCTTCGGGGCCTTTTACATCCCCACTTTTCTGCTCATCGCTCTCTACGGAAGGATCTACGTGGAGGCCCGCAAGCGCATCCTCAAGCAGTCGCCCCAAAAGGCAGGGAAAAGGTTGACGTCGGCTCATTTGATCACGAACTCGCCCGGTTCGGTGGCATCCACCACGTCGTTGAATTACGGAACCGAGTCGTCCTCGTGCGACGCCGCGGTGACGGCCAACAACCAGGTGAAGGTGACCGTTTCCGACGCTCTACTCGAGAAGAAGAGGATTTCGGCGGCGAGGGAGAGAAAGGCCACCAAAACGTTGGGGATTATTTTGGGAGCTTACATTATTTGCTGGCTGCCCTTCTTCATTTACACGCTGTTAGTGCCTATTTGCACCACTTGCACTTTCTACCCCGAGCTCTTCGACGTCTTCACGTGGCTGGGCTACTTAAACTCCTTGATAAACCCCATCATTTACACCATGTCCAATGAAGACTTCAAGCAGGCGTTCCACAAACTTATACGCTTCAACTGCTGCAGGTCGTGAACGTTTGGCATCCTTTAAAAAACAAACATAAGGGTGTGTTTATAAATTGTGCATTTCGAGATTGAATCGAGGAGATAAATGCCTCATTTGGGCCTTCACTACGCATCACAAACGTAGGCTCATCGCCACATCACACGCTTTTCTGAGCCGGAATGACCTATTCGTAAAGTCCATCTGTATGGAATATATTGATCATTTTGTGATGCGAAATGGGTTATTATAAGGTCATCAAAAAAAATCCACCATCGGATAATCATCAGGTAATTAGACTTTTCAGCAGTGAATATTAAAGTCTCTCTGTGCGCTTTTAAAAAATAATAATACTTTAATTCATTATAAGTCCTAAAGGGAGGACATTGGACTGGGATGTATGTGGACTGTGATGCCAAAAGTGTTAAGACAGGCAGTCTCGAGGGGATAAGTGAAATGTGGTGTGGTTTGTATGATTTCTTTTTCCTAAAGCCGAGAAGTAGGACTGCAGATCGGAACAGGAATTCCTAAAGGAAATATGACCTAGGCTATATTTGTATTCTGTCGGGGCTCTGTGTAAATATGGCCATTTACGAAAAGGCCCATTGGCGGAGGCAGCTCCATTACGCTGATTCAAATGATTGTAACGAAAGGGCCATTAGGTCTGTCGATTAGGTCTCCGTGGAAGTGTGTATGTTGCCGAAGGTGTGTGAGCATGTGAGATTTTTTACATTTTATTTTTTAATTATTTATTTTTGTTCAATTCACTTATTTCTGCCGGTTCTGGGTCTTTGCTAGAGCCGGTGTGACATTTCTTCAGGTTCTTATGACTTGAAAATGAAAATGGTGAAAGTGTCTTCTGCCTTCACAAAGCCGTATGGAAAATGCAAAAAGGTTGAACGTGAGCATATGCGAACTGCCATTACTTTCGTATGAAGCACAAAAAAAAAGGAAACAAAAAACGAGGCAGGTCAGTCCAATTAACGATGCAATTAACTCCATTTCTGGTCCAATAAAGCTACTGCTGTACTATAAGCTTGTGTGCATATAAGCAATGTCCTGTAACTACCTTTGGCAAATATGTGGGCTCGATTCCGGCCTGATAGACTCTAAAGAATTGCTGCTATTACAAAAAACATGGAAATAAAAAACTAAATGCCATTGAGACCTGGAATTGATGGTAATTTTTCTTGGACGAATGACAAGAGGGTTCAGATTGTTTTGCTTTATCTGTGGTTTGTGAGGTGTTTTCCTGTGTGCAAACAGCAAGGCTACTAACCTAACTACTTTATTGGCTTTAATAGCAGCGTTATTTACTTTGGCAAAACTCTGCATTGATACAAAAAATTCTCTCTTTATATTTTTGACTAGCAAGTGCTTTTGATTCATGTTGAACTAGCACTTGAAATAGCAACGTTATTACATCACACGTCAAAGTCAAAGTTAACTTTATTGTCATCTCTGCTATATATGAAACACGGCACGATACCACTTTATTATGTACGATACAATACCGATATTGTATCGGATATAAATTTGGATATCTGCCGAAATGATACATATCAGATACAGTCTCTGAGTAAAACAATATAAAAATAACATCTCAAAAATGAATCCTGCGGTGCTAAAAGCATCAGGACCACGGGGATTACGAGTGAGAGCTGGTGTTGTTAAGGAAATGAAACAGTTTAATGGTGTGATTTGTTTTTGGAGTTGTAGTGTGTTGCGCTGCTTGTTCTGCTCATTGTCATATCAATATGTAGGAATTAGTGCACGGAGAGACAAGACGACGTGGCTCCAGTTTTAACAGTAGAATAAGCAAAACATAAATAAAATATAACATATAGACTTTAAACTACAAGTAGAAAAAGAGACGATTAGGTTCCATGTGGTATTCAGTCTACAGTTCTGGTCTTTCTGAATGTGCATAACATCTGCAGCAGTTTCAATAAGAGCATTCTACACAGACAATCTATTAAATAATAACAGTACCTTTTATAAAGTCTGATCTTTTATAAAGTCTGACATAAAGCTAACTTGAAAAGTCTGATCTTTTATAAAATCTGACATAAAAAGCTAATATTTAAAGTCTGATCTTTTATAAAGTCTGACAAAGTCTGATGTTTTATAAAGTCTGACATATAAAGTCTGATGTTTTATAAAGTCTGACATATAAAGTCTGATGTTTTATAAAGTCTGACATATAAAGTCTGATCTTTTATAAAGTCTGACATAAAGCTAACTTATAAAGTCTGATCTTTTATATAATCTTGACATAAAAAGCTAATATTTAAAGTCTGATCTTTTATAAAGTCAGATAAAGTCTGATGTTTTATAAAGTCTGACATATAAAGTCTGATCTTTTATAAAGTCTGACATAAAGTCTGATCTTTTATAAAGTCTGACATATAAAGTCTGATCTTTTATAAAGTCTGACATAAAGTCTGATGTTTTATAAAGTCTGACATATAAAGTCTGATCTTTTATAAAGTCTGACATAAAGCTAACTTATAAAGTCTGATCTTTTATATAATCTTGACATAAAAAGCTAATATTTAAAGTCTGATCTTTTATAAAGTCTGACAAAGTCTGATGTTTTATAAAGTCTGACATATAAAGTCTGATCTTTTATAAAGTCTGACATAAAGTCTGATCTTTTATTAAGTCTGACATATAAAGTCTGATCTTTTATAAAGTCTGACATATAAAGCTAACATATAAAGTCTGATCTTTTATAAAATCTGACATAAAGTCTGATCTTTTACAAAGTCTGTCATATAAAGTCTGATCTTTTACAAAGTCTGTCATATAAAGTCTGATCTTTTATAAAATCTGACATATAAAGCTAATATTTAAAGTCTGATGTTTTATAAAGTCTGACAAAGTCTGATGTTTTATAAAGTCTGACATCTAAAGTCTGATCTTTTATAAAGTCTGACATAAAGTCTGATCTTTTATAAAGTCTGACATAAAGTCTGATCTTTTATAAAGTCTGACATATAAAGTCTGATCTTTTATAAAGTCTGACATAAAGTCTGATGTTTTATAAAGTCTGACATATAAAGTCTGATCTTTTATAAAGTCTGACATAAAGTCTGGTGTTTTATAAAGTCTGACATATAAAGTCTGATCTTTTATAAAGGCTGACATATAAAGCTAACATATAAAGTCAGATCTTTTATAAAAATCTGTCATATAAAGTCTGATGTTTTATAAAGTCTGACATACAAAGCTAACATATAAAGTCTGATCTTTTATCAAATCTGACATATAAAGCTAATATTTAAAGTCTAATCTTTTATAAAGTCTGACATATAAAGCCTGATCTTTTATTAAGTCTGATGTTTTATAAAGTCTGACATATAAAGTCTGTTTTTTATGAAGTCTGATGTTTTATAAAGTCTGACATAAAGCTAACATATAAAGTCAGATCTTTTATAAAATCTGACATATAAAGTCAGATCTTTTATAAAGTCTGTCATATAAAGTCTGATCTTTTATAAAGTCTGACATAAAGCTAATATTGAAAGTGTGATCTTGTATGAAGTCTGACATTTAAAGTCTGATCTTTTATAAAGTCTGTCATATAAAGTCTGATCTTTCATAAAATCTGACATATAAAGCTAATATTTAAAGTCTGATCTTTTATAAAGTCTGATGTTTTATAAAGTCTGACATAAAGTCTGACATAAAGTCTGATGTTTTATAAAGTCTGATCTTTTATAAAATCTGACATATAAAGCTAACATATAAAGTCTGATGTTTTATAAAGTCTGACATAAAGTCTGATGTTTTATAAAGTCTGACATAAAGTCTGATCTTTTATAAAGTCTGACATAAGTCTGATCTTTTATAAAATCTGACATATAAAGTCTGATCTTTTATAAAATCTGACATATAAAGCTAACATATAAAGTCTGATCTTTTATAAATCTGACATATAAAGCTAATATTTAAAGTCTGATCTTTTATAAAGTCTGACATATAATGCTAATATTTAAAGTCTGATCTGATCAAGGAAACAACTTGAATGTAGTTACATTAAATCAGACGAAACTTGATGCTTGAAAAGCTACCGTTTCAAAGTAGCTTCCCCAACGCTGGTGTTTTCATTAAAAACGGTTTTAAAGCCCAGTTGCTGTGAAAAGAATTAAAGCAATAATCATTTTGGACAGGATTCATTAGATACGGAGCAGCCTCCTCCCAGCGCTCTTATTCAATTCTCATCAACAGCTTTTTTTGCGTAAGCCTCGTTTGCGCAAGAAGAAAAAACAGAGGAGACCCCAATTAACACCGAGCACTCCATCTCAATTTCCTCCTCCGTTCCTCCCTCGCGCACTCCGCCACCTTCGCTGAGGGCTTTTTCCTTTTTGGTGGGGCTGCGGCGACGGCAGAAGGGTTCTCAAAGCAGATTTGCACGTTTAGGGAGACGTGTTTTGCAAGTGTTTTTAAAGCTCCCTGGCGTCTCGGGTGACGACCGGGTCGAGATAAGACATGTCATGAGTGCAAGTGGTCTTGGAGCATAACTGATTTGTTTAAAAAGTGTTGTGTAATTTTGCAACGACCCCTAAAATGTTGAGGAACACAGATGGCCAGCAAGTATCACCGTGTGGGTTGCTAAAGTGGGGGTCATTATGCGCTAGAGACGGCACCGATCCGATACGTGGATGGGATATCGCTCCGATAACGACTCAAACAGCTGGATCGGGTGGCATTGCGTTGATATATTCGGCACATTTGGTGTTACTGCGGTAAAGCTGGTTTATTGTACGACATTCACGCTAACTCCTACATATTGAAATGACAATGAGTAGAAAAAGCAACGCAAAGCATTTCCTTAACAACAC
Organism: Distichodus sexfasciatus; assembly: GCA_032718565.1. NCBI lineage: Eukaryota > Metazoa > Chordata > Actinopteri > Characiformes > Distichodontidae > Distichodus > Distichodus sexfasciatus. The sequence continues at coordinate 93,299 of JAVGVS010000426.1, read as the reverse complement.
CAGCTCTCACTCACAATCTCTGTGTTCCTGATGGTTTTAGTGCCAACTGTGTTTAAAGATTTAATAATACATTTTAGTAATGAATAATTTAGCATACATACATATGGGTGTGTAATTATTACATTGCTTTAGTTAGGAAAGCAGTATTTTAGTCCTTAAGCATAGCAGAATAATCTCAGACATGTATTCAGACACTGCGTTGTTTTTTGTTTAAAAAAGACTCAGAGACTGTATTAGATTTGCATCATATCAGCAGATATCCAAATTTATAAAATCAGTAAAATGAAAGCGAGTGATTATTTGTCATTGTGAACACACCACAGCACAGCACACAGTGCACCACAACCAAATGTGACCTCTGCATTTGACCCATCTGTGAAAGATCAGCGGGCAGCTAACAAGGGCAGCACCCTGGGAGCAGAGCTTGGGGACGGTACCTTGCTCATGAGTACCTCAGCGGTAACTTTACCAGCCCTGGTTTCGAACCTGCGACCTTCTGATCACAGGGCGGACACCCTACAGTTACACCACCAACTGACCTACTGAAGTAGCAGTATCAGTATCAGACATAAAAAAGTGGGATCATGCCATGTTTATTGTGCTCATGATCCTATCAATACGTTTGAATATTTACGCTTTGTTTATAGTTATATAGAAATATATAGAAACAACGAGACAATCACGAATATCAAAAGTGAAACATGAAACCAACTTTACCACACTTCAACAGAAAGAAAGAAAGAAAGAAAGAAAGGGAAAGAGGGAGAGAGAGGGAGGATGGAGGGATGAAGGGAGGGCGGATGTGGTCGACTTCCCTCTTTTCTCGTCGGGCTGTCTCTTAATCACAAATGTGGGAAAGAGATTGAATTTCTCTCATGAGAAACGAAGTGAAAAAAGTGTGTGCATTTGTGCGTTTGTGCGTTTGTGCATGTGTGCGTTTGTGTGTGTGCGTGTTTAAGTGTGTGTAACCTGGGCCGGCGACGCAAATTACATGGAATTCTCAGCACATGTCGGAGCGCCGAGCTCATTAGACGCAGCTGATGAGGGGAACAAGGTGAAAATGAAGGTCTCAATGGGAGTGCATTAGGCACGACGTGGTAAACAATCACGTTTGCCCTCAAAGACTACCGGAAAAAAAACATTTCAACAAATAGGGCTGCCATTTCTATAGAAACGCACTGCTGCCACGACGTAGCAAGAAAACGCGTTGAATTTCATCTTATAATGTGAAAACATCATGTTGCAACCTGAAATAACAGGAAACTGATGTTATTATTAAGTTTAGTGCTGACCCAAGCCATAATCTAGTGATTATTCGACTAATCTGATGACTACTTTTTCGATTAATCTAACGATAAATTTATTGATAAGCAATTTTTCTAGTAAGTCATTTAATACAACAGGTCACCCCTCACACACACACAAAAATCTGAAATTTTCTCATTAACATTTCAATATTTATTAAAACATTTCTTAGAAACTGCACTGAGCATTAGAGCATTATTAAAACTTTCCAACTTGTGTTGGAACGAACTTCCGGCAAACGCCGACGGAGATAAAGTACATTCCATTGCAATACATTTAGCTTATCATGTAGCGCATTGTAGTTACAAAACATTTCACAGCACGTCGAGATTAAAATTCCACGTCGAAAAAGTTTTTTAATTAACATCGCTGATTACGTCGAATAGTCGCCCCAGCCCTAATTAAATTACAGTATATGCTTTCACGCTATTATGTGATACAGTGATATACGTTTTTTACATGATACGATTTCAAATTATTACGTGATTCGAGTTCAGCTTATTACGTGGTACGTTTTCACTTTATTATATGATACAGTTTCATGTTATTACGTGATGCAATTTCAGGTGTTTACGCGATACGCTTTCACTTTATTACGTGATACAATGATACTGGTTTTACGTGATACGATTTCATATTATTACGTGATACGATTTCTAATTATAAGGTGAAACGAGTTCAGCTTATTACGTGATATGGTTTAATGTTATTACGCGATACGTTTTCACTTTATTATACAACTTTATGATACGAGTCTCATGGTACTACGTAATCAGGTTTTTGCACAGCGCTTTATCATTAAGGCCACCCTGAGCACAAACGCCTTCTGCCTTTACTACATCCCCCCAGAATTAAATAAAAATAAAAATCCTGCCGCATCCACAGACAGTAAAAGGAGACCGCATTACGATGAGGCCGAATAACGGGATCTATTGGTTAAATATGTTACTGCACCATGTAGTTCCTGTCGCTAAGCCAACTTTCTATCAGAGTTTTTTTTTTTTATCGGGAAGACGGTAAATTTCCCAGCAGTTGGATAGCATACAACAACCTGTCGTCGTGGGAAGGACATTTGGAGGTCTGCATGAAAATAAGCCTTAGATGTTATGTTATGTGCTACTGTTGATACGGTTTCAGGTTATGACATGATTCGTGTTCATGTTACTAAGTCTTACAGTTTCCTGTTATTACGTTACACGGTTTTATGTTATTATGTGATTGGCTTTCTAGTTAGGCTATTACGTGATAAGATTTCAGGTTATTACGTGATACAGTTTTACATTATGATGTGATACGGTTTGACATTATTACCGCGCACAGTGCACCGCAACCAAATGTGACCTCTGAATTTGACCCATCCGTGAACAAGCAGGAGGGAAGCTGACATGGGCAGCACCCAGCGAGCAGTGCTTGAGGATGGTACTTTGCTCATGAGTACCTCAGCGGTACCTTTTACCAGTCTGGGATACGAACCGATGACCTTCCGATTACGGGGCAAACTCACCGACCATTGCACTACCAGCTGCCACATTGCCACATCATGATGATAATGCCACAAAAACTACATTCTTCATGTTGTAAAGATCTTTTCCTTCATGAGCTCTGGAATGCTCTTTACTTTCCCTGTTGAATTTACAAGAAGTTACAAGTATCAGCAAAAATTAGCAAAATTTCGTACCAGCATTATTAGCATTATAGCAATTCATAGCGTTCAGCTAGCTGACACTTTGATCTTTGTTTTGATTTGTCTTAATATCTCACTTGACTAAATCAAATGCACCTACATGTGGATTGTTAGCTCTTCTAGACAATTTTATTTCTTAGCCTAGCATCAAGCTTGCGTTTTGGAGCGTCAGAAGAGCCCATGGCATTGAAGCACAGACCAAATTCTGGAAAATTCTGGAAAAATTGAGTTTTTCACTCATAAGAACAAGTCTGAAAGGGCGTGCTCACACTGCCTTATAGTAGCTTCAAACGTTTAGCTGTTTTTGTAGCCGAGTTATTTTTAAGAAGTTGATGTTCATCTACACCGTTACAATGTCAAATCAAATACTAAAAGTTTGTAGAACTTTGTGTCTGTGAGACGTTCTGGATGTTCACTGGTCAAAATCTGATCTATGGTAGCAACAAGAGCTTTCCATTTCACAAGATCTGTTCTGTCAGTTGAAAATGGTATTAAAAGCGGAATATTTTTGTCCGAATGCTTAGAATTTCACTTCCAGCGGTTGCTAACGTCACTCTGTGTGCCTCAGGCTAATTTGCTCTGCGCTAAGTGCAACGAGCTGCTATTTATATGCTAATATGACATAACGCTAGCCTAAATGACGTGTGAAGAAAACAGTGTTGGAGGTTGCTTTGGGGTGAAGAGTTTTTTTTAAGGAAATAAAACAACATTAATAAGGTTTCGTACAGAATCATACAGACATTTCAATCAAATTTATAAGCCCCTGGAAGCAGCCTTTAGCATTATTGTCCCCGGTGGTGAAAAAAAAACAAAAAAGAAATGTAATATCCTGCTTCCATGATGCAGATATGCCTCAGACATACTTGGGCAATTTCCAGACTCCCACAGGATGTAACAGTTTCCATGGTTTCATCCTTTATTAAGAATTAACGGCAGGCTCGATGCCTGGCGTTGCGTTTGGTCTGACTAAGTGAGACCGAGGCTTGGTCTCGCAAATGACCTGATAATTGAGTGGCTTTGTACGTTCACCCTGGCATTAAAAAAAACAGATGGCAGAGGCTTGAAGGCACGAGAGTTGAGTTTTAATTTTGTAAAATAAGCGTTACGGTAACTTCTCAAATTCTGCATCAATGATTTGTAGAACCTGCCTGTGAATCTGGTCTGAAATTCCAAGTATTGGCTTTTAACAGCACAGTAATTGCTGCTAGGGATGCACGATACAATGTTTTTCATGTTAAACATCTTAAAGTTCTGAGTTAAAGGTACTCACATTTTTGTGGCAGTGAATTTAAAACTTAAAATTTGGGGTCAGTTGGTGGCGTAACGGTTAGGGAGCCGACCACGTGATCTAATGGAAACACTAGTGAAGTTTCTGAGAATGTTCTCTGTTAAGTTGGGCTGGTTTTGCTCTTGAAGGATTACTGACGCGTCAGAATTTCTCTCAATATGAAGTCCTGCTCGTAGATTAATTCATCTGTAGTGGAGAAGAGAGAGAGAGAGAGAGAGGGGACTACGAAGGAAAGCTTTAATGATTGACTTTCCAGCACCCCGACGCTGCAGCATTTCGAAATTTGGAGCGTCAGAAGGTCATCTTTTTTGGAGAAGTTGGGGCTCTTAATCCAAACTGCCTCCGGTGTGAGATTATGACGTGAATCACGGTTGTAGTTTATGAGCGACGCTGTGCCGTCTGGCATTTTGACGGAGCACTTACTCAGCGGAGAGGCGTTATGGCGGCGAACAGACACGTCGGTGATCTTCTAAATCATCCCTCAACGCTCTGCGGCTCTGCGGCTCAGCAGCTCGCTGATGGACCTCCAGGGCGCTCTATTTCACTCGGACGACTCCGCTCAGAATTCTTTCTTCCCATCTTATCTGGTCTCGTTTTCCCTCTTTCCTTCTCTCAGCAGTCCAGCTGAGGTAGCCGTAAAAAAAAAAACATTGGCCTGCCATAGTTTCACATTAATATGTGACACGATTCCAAGTTATACTTTGATAAGTTTTTGTCAAAGTATAACTTGGAATAGTATCACGTATTAATGCAAAAGTTGCAACACAAATGCAAAAGTTATAGCAGAATGGCCAGTTACAACACAAACAAACACAAAACTGCAACACAAATGCAAAAGCTGCAACAAATCAAAACTTGCAACACGAATCCAAAAGTCACAATGGATGTTAGCAACAGTTTATTTATATTATTGGTCAGGATTCTGGGAGACTTTGGTTGATGACCAGATTTTCTTTCATTTGATCAAAATGTTTACTTTTGTGCTTTTTTCGAGAGGGTAAACCCTACGCCACACTTTTCTTCTGCAACGGTGCTGCTCTGGGAGTAATAATGCAATGCAGAATGTGTATAATCACTGGAAATAATGCAATGGAGAATATTAAGTATATTCATTTATTAGTCCAGTGGATTTCCATGTGCTAGCGGTCAGCGCGGCTGCGTTATTTGTCAGCGCTGTTGATTCGTTCTCACTCGAGAGCTGGGTTTAATGCGCTCGGGAACACTCAGCCAGGCTTTGTGTCCTACAGGTGCTCCTCTGCAGCTCCACTCCACACTGCTCTGCATCCAGCAAACGCCTATTTCTGCTACTCTACTGTACGGGAACAATAGGCCACTAATGAACCACTGGAGAGAGACGAAAGGGCTGCGGGGAGAGAGAGGAAACGAGAGAGAGAGAGAGAGAGAGAGAGAGAGAGAGAGAGAGAGATGTGGAACCTCTTTTTTTACTCCACAACATGGATGATGTTATTATATTAATCAGAATCACGCTGGCCACATTTACAAGGTAACACTTACAAGAAATTTGACTTAATGTTTCGCTCTAATCCGAAAAATGATAATCGTTAAAAAATGTGTGAGGTAAAAATATGACAGCAGCATCAAAACAGGCCACACCACGCTCACAGATTTCTCACTTAGTCAACTATAAACTGTGACAGAAATCCATTTTTACCACATTTAGACAGGATTCTCACTGTTTATGGAGGTGGATTAGAGTTTTTGTTCAATGTCCTCAGCAGAGGTCAGTTGCAAAGAACTGGATTTGTCATTTTATGCAGACTTTTGTTATTTAGCAAGGTTGAAGAATCCTTCCCAACAGTGTGTGAGAAAAATTCGCTTAAAGATTACATAAATTTTTCGCAAGCTGCTTCCCAAAATTGGGAAATATCAGGCGCAAGAAAATCAGCAGGTGTTTTTCAACATAGTGGATGCAAATATAACGGTAACGATAGTGAAATTGTTCCAAGTGCGGAACGCAAAAAATCCATTGGTTTATTTGTGAACCTCCACGGCAAAACCAGTCGCTTGTCGCAAATTTTCAAAACTGAGTTATTATGTTTTCACAAAAGTGCATAAATCAAGCTTCAAAACGATACCTATATGGAATGAATCGGACGACATATGACTGAGATATCAACATTCAAAGGAGTCGGGTTTCTCCTGTCACGCCAAGTGAGAAACGGAGAAATCTGCCTTTGAAGTTGACTATCGACGTAGCACTCACAGACGCTTGGTGCGGTCGCAGCTACGTTTGCATTTACGGTAGCCTACGCTGCATTCCCAGCCACACGGATAGCCTACCTGCGTTAGGTTAACTGAACTCGGGAGACGAAGATGGATTCCGGAGAAATATCTTCACGCTAGTCAACCAGTGGATTTACCGTAAATATTGAAGTAGAGCGGTCAAAACTGAAACTTTTAACATTCTGCTGGAATTGAATTCCTCACCTCAAGACAGTCACGTTTTTAGGATGGAAAGGGTAAGTTTTTCAGCAAAATTGATTCACAACAGTACAGTATAGACCTTCCACTGTTTCAAAACACTAAAAACAAAAAATCCAAAATATTACCCCACGCAACATAAACGCTCATTTTTCTCGGAATCCTCCGTTGCGACAAGCGACTGGTTTTGCCGTGGAGGGTGACATTTGTTAGTGGGACAAGCAAAAATCAGGGTGCAGAAACACAGTGAGGTCAAAACTAGAGAAGACAGCAATAGGCGGAAGACACAGGCACAATAATCAAAAACTGTGAGACAGAAAAACTCAATCCAAATCTCTAGAAACAAAAGTTTCAAGAGTGATAAAAAATAACAACGAACGGATGAATAAATGGGTAGCGAGGATAGAAAGCTGTGTGGTCTGCTTTACGGCTTATACTTCAATACGACAGTACCTCACATGGGAAAGTTTATACCAAGAAAACCTAATATGTAACCGGTGTAACTGCTATTGGGGCAGTTTATGTAAAGGCGAGTGATTATTTGTCATTGTGAACACAGCACAGCACACCACAACCAAATGTGATCTCTGAATTTGACCCATCTGTAAAGAAGCAGTGGGCAGCTGATATGGGCAGCGCCTAGGGAGCCGTGCATGGGGACGGTACCTCGCTCACTGGATTCGTACCATCGACCTTCTGATCACGGGGCGAACACCCTAACCGTTATGCCGCCAACTGCCCCCATGGAGTAATGGAGTTGGCCCTGCAATTAGAATCTGTTAGAACCCCAGAACGGTAAAGGTATCACTGAGGTACTTATGAGCAAGATACCGTCTGCAAAAGCTGCCCATCAGATCCCCACTGCTCCTTCATGGATGGGTCAAATGCAGAGATCGATGTGTGCTGTGCTGTGTTCACAATGACAAATAATCACTCACTTACACTTAAAAGTCCAGGTGATTCTGAGAAGACCTGGAGCAGGAATCCGGAGCGGACCGTTTATTTTTTTAGACCACAATAAGATTCTAGATCTCAGCTGGGGCTTTACAACAACACACACAGTTCTATCACGTTCCTGTTACCTTGCCGTTGAAGAAGGAACTCTGGACGAGATGGGGATGGAGAAGTCAACATTGTGGGTTGAAATTTGATGTGCACTTGCTATACTGTACAATGTACTACATCTGTGGCTGGTTACAGATTAACAGAGACATGTGATGAATAATGAATCTCGATGCCGAGGATGGGACCTTGATGTCTCTGAGCAAACATATATTTGGGTCTCTTTCAGCTGAAAAATCGTTTAAACTCACATAGAAGCGGAGTCTTAATGGTTTTTTGGATTGAGACGAGAAAAATCTTGCTTCTTAAGTCATTATCAGCTCTTCTGCAGAACCGTTTCTCAATATGCATTTTTATGTTCCCATTTGTTGCCTGTCTCTACTGGGTTCCATTATTGAAATATTTCAGGATCTTGCTCCTTTTCAGCCTCGTTCTCATCGACGCGAAGAAGCCCAACGATTTAGGAACTTTCGTAAGTAATCATTTTCTGTCTTAACTATTTTTTTCCACCATCCTCTGACCAGGTACAGTTCCACCTTTACGAGAAGTATTGGCTTCTGGCAAACAGTTCCCATTAAACTTTGGCAATGTTGCTGCAAATTTGCAGCAAGGTCATATTTTCACATGCAAATTAGGTTTGCGGCAAACTAGTGGTGGACTTCTAGCAAACTTTATGAAAAACTTGGCAAATGCATCTGGCAAATTTGGCACCAAACGTTCGCTACGAGTTTGCCGTTACTGGCACATTTTTTGGCAAATACATTTGCCACTAGTGATAATTTGTCATTGTTGCCAGGACATTGCCGCAAGTTTGCCACTAGTGGTTGACAGTGGCAAACTTGTGGCAACAAATTCTGGCAAACTCCATTATTGTTGCCAAAAATTAATCCCAGATTTGCTGCAAACCTGTCACAAACATTGTGTTTTTGTAAGGGCAGTCCTCCAGAACACATAACGAAGGACAATAAACAGAGCAGAATCTTGCACTTTCTTAGAAGTGAATATTAAATAATTAAATATTAAAGTGAATATATATCAGTTCCGTCCTCGTGAATGAGATCCAAAGTTAAATAATTCAACAACAGTCATCGGTCACCGTGTTACACAATCCATCCTTGTGTTAGCAAAAAGATTGTATCCATGTTCCTCTGCCCAGGTAGACGTCTCGTACTCAAGAACACACTTTCAGAGAACAATAAACACACCAGGATCTTGTACTTACTCAGTGTGGGAGGTTTTCATTGAAACCACTATTATTAGCTTTAATCTGTAGTAAGATTTTAAATTGTTGGAGCAAAACCTCAGGCCAAGACCATCCCACACCAGTCTGCATCGAGACGTGGCTATTTTTGCCTTTGCATTGTACGGGAACAATAGGCCACTAATGAAGAAATGGAGAGTCAGAGGAAAAAAAGGAAGAGAGAGAGAGTGTGTGCATGAAAGAGAGAGAGAAGGCACACCTCCCTGGTTAGATATTATATTAACAGCATCAAAACAGTAGCACCAAAGCTTGGTAACATATTAAGATTCAGCTGATTTTCTATTCACCCGAGCCAAGCCATGCAACACAATGACGTCAAAACGCACGTCTGCCTTTACGTGCATTCGAGACAAAAATAGCGCTGGAATAATAACCGTGTCGCAACCACCGACTCACAATCCCACAACAGTCGATATGACAAGAAATAAAAGAACATAAAAAACACACTTGCTATTGTCTCATCTGCGAAATTGGCCCTTAATTGCTTTGGGTTCATTCTTCACCGTTTGTAATTTATCTGCCAAATTTGTAGCGTTGTAGCACTTGATTTTGAAACTCACGTTCCTCAAAGCGACGCCTCGTCACGTAGCGGTTCTCGGGCAGACGATTTACAGCCCATCTGTGAAAGGAGAAACTGAAATGCTCTCACCTCCTCCTGCCTTTTTTACTTTCTCGTTATCAATAGAAGGCGTGGGATTTTGCGGGTCGGTGCCGCTGCCAGAAATGACATATTCCTAGACATAAGGGGATGTTTATGGTATTTTTTTTCACTGAGAATGAGAGCATTGGGCCTCATTTACCAACCATTCTTAAGAAGAAATCTGTAGTTAAAACCCACTTACACAGGTTTCACAAAGATTCACTAATGTTTTCTAGTTTAAGATTTTTTCTTAGATAAGAACAGAATCTACAAACGGTGAACAGCACTCTTATGATGATTTTAATAAGTTAGCAAAAATGTTCTGCCATAATTTAGGAAATATATTCCCAAAAAAGTGGTCTTAATAAGTTTGCAAAAATAATTTGATCATTTAGCAAAAAAGGTTATGAAAAGCCCACTCGGTAAGTTAGCAAAAACAGGTATTGATACATTAGCAAAAGCTCTTAATAAAGTAGTAAAAGAGCTCTTGATATGTTACTAAAAACTCTCTAACACTAACAAAAGCCCCCTTACAAAAAAATTTAGGCTTTTAGCAAACAGTTGCTGTTAACCTTTAGCAATCTTGTCACAAAAGTAAGATTTTGATAAGTTAGCAGACATCCCAAGTCCCAACTTAGCAAAAGCGCAGTAAGTTAGCAAAAACATTCTTGATAAGTGAGCAAGAATGCATTGGTACATTAGCAAAAGCCCTCATATGTTAACCAAAACTCTCTAGATAAAGTAGTACAAGTGCTCTTGTTAAGTTAGTGAAAACTAACACATTAGCACAAGCCCTCAGAAATTACACAAAACACTTAGTAACTTAGCAAACACACTCTCACTAAGTTAGCAAAACATTCCTGAAAAATGCTCTGAACATTAGCAAAAGCGCTCATGAGTCAGCAAAAATGCTCTCAGTAAGTTTTATGCTCTGATAAATCAGCAAAAGCCCTCAGAGGTTAACCAAAGCACTCTCGATAAATTAGCAACAGCGCTCATAAGCCAGTGAAAGTTTACTTCTAACTATAAGTGAAACATTTCTAGCCATAAGTGGACGTTTCCGCGTTCTGACTTGAGCTTGACTTTTCTAAATTCAGCACCTGTTTTAAAGGAGTAAGAGACCCTGAGTGGGGGTGAAGATGGAGGGGGGCAGTAGGCAGCGGTCCGTCCATTTAATGCCACGCGTTACACACTGTTTGTTTACCCAGAGCTTCTGGCAACAAGAACGACGGCTGTTAATCCACACAAACAGCAGCAGTCAAAAAGCTCTCCCTGAGCCGCCTCATAAATGCGCGAAAGATATCCATTTCAAAATTGTTCCAGCACGAATCTGTCTGTTTATGTGGATATTTTAGACAAGATTTTCCTCTGTGTCCTTTGCAAAGGTCAGCGCTGTCAGAAGCAAAGGACTCAAACATGTGATTTGACCCAAATCCTGCACGTTTATTGCCATGTTCTCTCCCTCTTTGTATTAATACAGCAGTGTGTGTGTGTTTATGTATTTAGGGGGGACATTGGACTTTTTTTTTTTTTGAAAATGTGAACATTTAAAATAGACAAAAAATTAGTTTTTTTTGTTATTGAGGTTAAGGTTACAGTTACAAAAAGAAAAGAAATTGCGGCAGGTTTGCAGCGCTAACCACTGCGCCAACCGTGGTGTTCTGGAGGATTGCTCTTACAAAAACGAAATGTTTGCGGCAAACTTATGGTTCATTTGTGGCAGACAGTGAAGTTTGGCAGAATACAACATGTTGCCACAAGTTTGCCATTGTCAGCCACTAGTAGCAAACTTGCTGCAATGTTCTGGCAACAATGACAAATTGTCACTAGTGGAAAATGTATTTGTGACCCTGTCTATGATAACCCGGCTAAAGTCTCAATTTTTCTACCTCCTCTTTACCTGACGTGACTGCCACGGATACACATTGATCTTAATGTCTGTATGCACTTTATAATGATAGAACAGTAGTTTCTAAACCGAATAACACCCAAATCACCAGTTGTTTTTGCACATAAAGTAATCCCAAAGACGTTAGAAAAGCAATGTTTACGAAGCCAACCTCCGGTATTTTCCGGTGGAAAATGGAAAACGTAAGGTGAATAAAATCACGAATTTCGCTATTTATCCTGTTAGAAATTACATTTCAAACATTACATCCGAAAACCTCAGCACATAATCTATCATTTACTGCAGTAAACTCATATGGCATATTGTTGACATTTTTCTCGCTATGACTACTTTGACGCTCTTTATTTCATATTTAGATTTGGCGATTTTAGCCGGGTTTTCACAGGCGGGGTCACATTTGTCACTGATTTGCCAAAATAGCAACGGCAAACTTTTGATGCCAAAGCTCACCACAAGTTTACCACAAACCTAATTTGCATGTGAAAATATAACTTTGCTGCAATTTTGGGGCAACATTGCCAAAGGTTAACGGCATCCACTTGCCGTATGGTTATGGTGAAATGTAGGTGTAGAATTATGTACATCTAGTCATTATGGGAGTCAATGGAAGGACCTCACAAAAGATAGTAATACGGTTTGTGTGTGTGTCTGCCTTCCAAATGAACCACAGCCTCATTTCATAACACACAGCCTTAAACCATCAAGCCGAGTCACAGCCACGTCAGATTAACTCAATCTGAAGAGATTTTTCAGACTTTTATCTACAGCTCTGATCTGAAGGAGAGATTCATTTCTGCTCCGCCCAAGTTAGACAGGACATTTTTCAAATTTTCATAGCATACTGCGTAGCGTCAATTTTAGTGGAATAGGTGTCACGTTTGATTTGTTGGTCTCATGCACATTTCACAACTTTTATTATTCATTCTCAAGTTCGTTCACCACTCCGAATTCATCACTCTGGTCGGCTGTAGAAAGCAAGTCAAGAAACTTCGCTCATTCCACATTTAATTTTAGCTCCAAAACCAAACCTAATTATATGTTTAATGAGCCACCGAAGTGGAGGTTCTGCTGCTGAACTGCGATGATTAATGCACTTCAGTTCCATATGTTACAGCCTATACAGCAGTAGACTTGAGGAGTAACGCAATACAATACAACACAACGCAATAACGAGGACCTGTCATTGTTGTGACCTTTCGTCTTCCAGTTACATAATTATATTCCATTTACAATCAATAAGATGCAACAGCTACACAAAAATTTTTACTATATTGCATTATAGGTACATATTTTCACCCAATTTTAAACAAATCCAGCATAATCGGATAACGTCTTGTTTCTGTAACGGAATATGTTACCCAATTTTGTCTTCTAGTTACACAGCTATATTCTAATGAAGCCTGTTTCTGCCGGCGTGGTAAAAAAAAATTATAAGTTGAAATAATTACTCACTTATAATTACTTATTCTCAAAATAATGAGAAACTTTCTCAAAATAATGACTTAGTATCTCAAAACAATGACTAAATATCTTGAAATTCCAGCTTAAATACCTCAAAATAATGACTTAGATAATCAAGTTAACCGTCAAAGTCGAGCGCTGTTCTAAAAGTTGAATGGATTTCAATATGAAGCGCTCTGAGCGCTGCGACAAAACGTCTCCACCAGCGTTTTTTTTTTGGAAGCAGGTACCGTCCCCAAGCATGTTAGCAGCCCACTGCTCCTTCACAGAGGGGTCAAATGCAGAAGTGACATTTGGTTGTGGTGCACTGTGTGCTATGGTGTGCTCTGTTCACAATGACAATCACTCACTTTCACTTTTCAGACTTAAACTAATCTACTACTTTATGCATGAATGGGTGATGATGAATCAAGTCAGATCAGCACTGTGCTGAACAGCAACTTTATTGTGCGCTCTAAATGTTCCGATTACTGAGCTGATACAAATTTTGTGTGACTCCAGGGGTCTCCTGATAGGAAATGCTGTAAAAAATAAATCTATTTTTATGTCATGACATTTTTTCTTTAATCCCACCACTAAAAATATCCCGACGGTCAGCATTGGCATGCTGGGCGAGTGTCTCACCTGGCAAACTGATGTAGTTATGCAGAAGAGTTATATCTGCTTCTTCAGACGCATCGATCTGAAATGTCATCTCGCTCCGTCTGCGGAAAGTGGCCGAATTAGTGGCTCCTAGTATTGTGCTGTATGCGGTGAAATTCAAGTGCTCACCTTCTTGACATCAATTTTTGTCAAGGCCATAAATACGTTGGGGACTTGGTGCCGATGCGGACTGTCAGGCCCACACAGGACCACACGTGATTTTGGGCATGAGGGATTGGGAATGTAAAGATTTGGGCGCCTCGCTCACAAAGAAAAACAGACGACATACATCAAATCCGAGGTTGATTTCCCGAAAGAGAACAGATGTTGATTTAATGTTAATTTCCGAACCAAATTATTGGTTTCCGGAAAAGCAGTGGATTCATCAGGGATCACAGGGATGTTTCCTTCAAGCCAAATTCAGACAATTTCTGAATTTTTGAAATCCTGAAATTTGAGTGTTTCTGTCATTTTTAATATCTTCAACACTAGATATTACCATATAATAATAATAATAATAATAATAATAATAATAATAATAATAATAATAATATTGTCTCTTACAGGCTTATATAATATTATATTAATAATTATAAAACAGTTATTATGACTACAAGTACTTATACTAACAATAATTGTGTATCATAATAATGTTAAGAGAACATATAAAATAGTAATTATATTGGGTAATAGCACTAACAACACTATATATATGTACATTATATATAATATTTATTACTACTTTTTTTTATTTTAGCAAAATTCAACATTAAATTATGATTTATATATTTTACTAGGGTTGGGAAGGAATATATATATATATATATATATATATATATATATATATATATAATATTTGAATGCAATTGTGATCTAATTGATATGATTTGTACAATCATCAGTTATAATATGCATTTAATTTCCAATGTTCTTTATTTTGGAGGATTTGTGAGCTGACTACACGAAATGCAAGGCACCGTCCATGGTTAGGATGGTGTCTAATAAAGCTGATTCCTGACCATCTGTCTTTTGGTCTACCTGGAGGTTGTGCTGTGTAAAGACGCCTGCCTGCTGCCAATCATCAATTGTGATGTGAGCCCGATTCAGGAGGCTATTTTTTGCTGGAGGAGATGGTGAGCTGGCCCATCAGGTGCAGGGGCTGGCGGTGTTGCCGATGTTGCGTTCCACGCTGGGCCAGCGTGTTCCCTGAGGAGAGTGTTTAGCTTCTTGAGCTATGCTATGGAGTTGCTATTAAGAGCACAAAATAAAGAATTTCATGCAGACTACCATTACACTACCAATAACATGTAACACTTTCATCCACGTCAACAGCCATAAAGTTATCATTTATTTTTCTTTCTTTTTTTTCTTTCTTACTGAAACTATTCAGGGAAAAGCAGAAAAGCGATACACACACACACACACACACACACACACACACACACACACACACACACCACATACATATATTATATTTTCACATTACATATTATTATTATTATTATTATTATTATTATTATATTTTCACATTATATATTAGCATTTTATTTATGTTCTTTAATATTATAATACAAAATTATTATTGTATAATTAATATTAGTAGTAATAACTGCAAAGAAGTTTTATTATTGTTATTAATAATAATAATAATAACTCACATGATCAATTCTAACAGTTTTTTGCTTACTTATTATTATTATTATTATTATTATTATTATTATTATTATTATTATTATTATTATTAACTTATTTTTCTGTTTTGAGGTAATATGACTGTTCACCTAAGCAGATTGGGTGTGTGGGCAGCTTTTAAGACATTTTTGAGCTCCTAGTTTTGGCTTTTTGAGGAGATTTTTATGCTTTTCTACAAAATGTATGTGAGAAAGTAAAAGAGGTAAAAGATTAGCTCTGGGTTAGAGTTGGGGTTAGTGTAGAGCTGTAGTATCATTTACATCTAGTTACCATGGGAGAGGATGGAAGGACAGGAGTGGAGGTAGTGAGTGAAGCAGTGAGTGAGTGAACGGTAGTGGGTGAGTGATTGGGTGTGTGTGTGTGTGTGTGTGTGTGAGGTAGTGGGTGAGTGGGTGAGTGATTGGGTGTGTGTGTGTGTGTGTGTGTGTGAGGTAGTGGGTGAGTGGGTGAGTGATTAGTGTGTGTGTGTGTGTGTGTGATAGAGTGAGGAGGTAGTGGGGAGTGGGTGAGTGATTGGGGTGTGTGTGTGTGTGTGTGGATAGAGTGAGGAGGTAGTGGTGAGTGATTGGGTGTGTGTGTGTGTGGGGAGAGGTGGTGGGTGGGAGTGATTGGTGTGTGTGTGTGTGTGATAGGAGGGAGGGAGGTAGTAAGAGTGATTGGGTGTGTGTGTGTGTGAGGTAGTGGGTGAGTGATTGGGTGTGTGTGTGTGTGTGAGTGAGGTAGTGGGTGAGTGGGTAAGTGTGTGTGAGTGAGGTAGTGGATGAGTGAGTGGGTGCGTGCGTGTGAGGTAGTAGTGGGTGAGTGATTGGGGTGTGTGTGTGTGTGTGTGTGTGTGTACAAAGGTAGAGTGAGTGTAGTGGATGAGTGGGGTGCGCAAGGCAGAGGTAGTGGGTGAGTGTGTGTGAGTGAGGTAGTGGGTGAGTGAGTGGGTGAGTGTTTGGGTGTGTGTGTGTCTGTGTGTTCATGTATCTATCACATTGTGGGGACCTTTTGTCTTTTATCTGTTTTTTTTGGGCTTTGTGGGGACATTTGCGAGGTCCCCATGAGGAAAAATGACTTTATAGAAAAAATGTCCTTGTTTTATTTGGAGAAAACTAAAAGTGTAGAGAGATGAGCTTTTGGTTACTGAGGTTATGTTTAGGGTTATGGTTAGCGTTAGGTGTAGTATTATTTACATACAGTAATATAGAAGTCAGTGGAGGTCTCACTACTATATAAGTACAAGGGTGTGTGTGTGTGTGTGTGTGTGTGTGTGTGTGTGTGTGTGTGTGTGTGTGGGAGAGAGAGTGTGTGTGGAGTGAGTGAGTGAGTGAGTGGGGAGAAAGAGTAACAGGATAGATGGTGGAGAGATGTTCTTATCATGCGGTAATTGAAAGTAGCTAAATTTCCTTCAAGTTATCTATGAGCAGCTCAGCATGGCGGAGACCCAGCTTCTCCCAGCTGTCCTTGAATACGTGATGGAGGGATCGGCTTCTTCATCTCTCTCCCTCAATCCCACCCACTTCTCTCTCTCTCAATTCTGCTTTCTCCCCCCCTCTCCTCTATCCCTCTTCCTCTCCTCCGCTTTGGTTTCTCCCTCCCTCTTCTTCCTTCTACCTCCCTCTTGCTGCCTCTCTCACTGCCTCCGTCTTCACTCTCCTCCTTTGTCTCTCTATCTCCCCCTTTTCCTTCTCTCTCCTCATCTCTCTCTCTCCATCTATCCTCTCTCACTGTCTTTCCCTCTCCTCCCTCTGCTCTTCCCAGGATCCTCTCTGCCTCTCACCTCGCCTCCACCTCTCTATCTCCCTCCCTCTCTCTTTCTTCTCCTCCTTGTCCTTCTCTCGCTCTTTCTCCTCTTTTCTTCCCTTCTCCACTTGTTTTACTCTCTCCCCTTCCCTCTTCTTCTCTCTCTTACCCTTTCCCCTAACTTGGTTAACGAAAAGATGACTCCGGCGAGGGATCGGGAAGCGAGGGGCATGTAAGGAAGAGAGCATACAGACACAGCTTTTCTTCAGCGTTGGTATAGGATACACATCCTCCCTCTGTCTTCTTAATGACCCACTTTCAATGGAAATAACAGCCTTTTCTATAATTCTATTAATGGCCAGCCTTTGATGACGGGGGAATGACGGTCATCGCTGAAAGGAGGCAACATTGCTCTCATTGACTTCCTCACGCAAACGCGTTCAGCATGGCAGCCAAAGCAGAGAAGCGTCACTAATCAGCCGGAGCCATTATCAATTACACACTCTACAGTGGTATGAATAGAAAGGCAGAGACAGTTTGCATATATATGGGCTTCTATCTTGAGATATTTTCATAGGGATGTGACTGCAAGCTATGAGGAGGTACACACACACACACACACACACACACACAATGATCTGATATGAGGGAATTAATATATATATATATATATACACACACATACACACACACACACACACACAAACACAGTATATATAAAGAGCAGTAGACAATGACTCAAGAAAGACAAAGAAAAAAGTTTATTAAAGAAAATAATTAAAAATTATTTATCATTAATTAAAGAAAAGAAGAAAATGTAAGAGAAAAGATGTACATATATTTATGTCACACGCTGGTGCATGACCCAGAGAGAGAGGAGAACGCAAATGCAGGGGTAAATCCAAGGATAATTTAATAAACAAGGTAGGCAGGCAAAAAGGGGCAAACGAGGGTTCAGAAGCAGAGGGCAGGGGTGGAAAAAACATTCAAAGAAAGACAAACAAACTGAAATCAGCCACCGGAGATTTGTGCTTCCAGCGTGGTCCCAACGGAGGAAGGCAGAGCTGCTTCCGTGCCTCGGCTGTGAGGAAAGGTGAACCCGAGTCTTGTCTCGTTGGGGAGTCCACCTGTCCAGCAACACTACGGACTACTGCAAGGCACAAGGACAAAAACTCATAGAAAACAGGTCAGGACACAGTAGAACAAAACGACACTCAAAACTAACGGCACACGGACCAAACACAAAGGTGAGGGTGAACAGGCAAATGCTCTCTGGATCGGCTGGGGCTTAAATAGAGAAGGCAGAGGAGATTGGGAACAGGTGAAGGCCATAAAGTAATCAGTGGGAAAGTGAGGAAGTGAGAAAGAAACCCTGGCTAGAACTCCGGGGACCTGGAGCACTGCCAATGGAGAGTGGGCGGAGCGACCGTCACAATTTACATATAAATGTTTACAGAAAAATATTTATATAAAAGTATAAAAAGCAATGGGGAAAACTGAACAAAGACAAGGTGAAGTTGAATATTTTTCATACTTTATTTTAAATTATGTTTTCGGTAAAGTCACAAAAAATCTTTTTTGTTAAGTAATTACAAGGATTATAAAATTCTAAAACTTAAAAAAAAAAATCAACCATCCATCATTTTCTGCTTAACTTTCATTTCCAACATCATATTATAATTACCTTAACAGTGCTAAATTAAGTCGACTTCCTTTAAAGCAAAATGAACAACTCTTTGTATTTTACTATAACTGGGTAAGAAAAGAGGTCACGGCATGCTTAAATCACGTAAAAATAACACTCCTGCCTGGAACGACTATAAATACACATACAAACATCGCTGTAGAGGTGTCAAAAGCCACTTGTAACGAACATGGGCTATAAAACCGTAAGTGTTCACTCAGCTCTGATTAACTCGTGACTCATCTCAGCACCACTCGTCAGGTATTTTTGGTCAACGATACTCTATATGACTAACGCCGGGACAAAATGTGATAAAATACAGTGTAAAATGCTTCGTTTGTGCTACGGAAATCAAGGAGAAATCTGAGAAGTAAGTAGAAAGCAGAATCAGTGCTTCACTTGATGAGGTCAGGAACTTCTCCAGTGTGGTCAAGACGTTAAAGCAACTGCTTTATACGACCTTGAGCAAACACAAATGAATGATGTTTAAGAGAAACATATGGCTGTAAAATCACTGCAACATTCCACTCGCAACTGTTGCCAAGTAACGTCCATCAAAGTTGGGGCAAATATAGGTTTTATTCCCAGAAAAAAAGCTTAATTTCTAGTCTGGTGAACGTGTCACGCGAAATCAGTGACATATATAATTTCAGGAAAGTGGCAGATGTGAAAATGTTATATTCTTTTTTTTTAAAAATGATGAAGTCCCTAAGAACAAATGTTACATTTTTCACTTTATAACTAATAATTACTGTAATCTGGGCATCACTTTGCATGACAGATGTTAAGGTTTTGGGGATTTTTTTAAGTGTAATTTTTGTTGCATGTAGCAGAGCCGGATTGTGATGCCGAAAGGCCTCATCAGCACAGGGTTAGCAGTGTTAGAAGTAGAGCGTGATGAAAAATCAGAATGAGGGAGAAAATTTGTGATCAGCCTTTTTTGTTCTCTTGGCAAAACTCTATGAAGAACAGGATTGTGATGGCAGGAAGAGTTAAAATCTGCCCTTCAAAATTTGACTACAAAATGACAACAAAACAAGAAAAATATGCCTAGTACTTCAAACAATAAGATTTCAGAAAACATCTTTATCCTATTTTTGTGAAAACACATCCACATGAGAAGTGTTTTACAAAAATATATGCTTCCAAACAACCTCACCTCATCACCAGACTGCCATACCTAGAGAGCACATAATAATCAGTCAATCCAAAGTAAACTTCATTGCTTTATTGCTGTATACAAGTGTACTGAGAGACGAGACAATGTGGCTCCAGTTTTTACAGAGTACAGATAAGGCACATCGAATATTCGTACATATATAAATCAACTATAAATATACGAATGCACATGTGCAGAATAGTAGAGTAGCTACTGAAGCCGCAACATCAGACTTCACCTTTCAAATCACTCATCAAAATCTCATTCCAAAGCCTTTTTAAAAATATCTGGGTACCTCACACCCCCGTATTCGCCTTTCTGAGGTGTCAGACATGTCAGCAGTGCCAAATTTGCACTTCTCACGCTCAAAAAGTACAGCACGTTTTTCCACACTTCTTTCATTCAGAGAAGCATCAGTGAGCTCGAAGCGTAGAAGTTCTGTCTCGGAAATAATGTATTAATCTGTGTTTTCTCGCAGTGGCTCGACACACTCTGGTCTTGGCCTCACCCTGCACTGTTCTCGGTCTCATCTCGCTCTTGACACACTGGTCTTGGTCTCTGCCTCACACCACCCTGGTCTCAGTCTCGACACACTCTGGTCTCAGTCTCGGTCTTGCCCCGCCCTGGTCTTGGTCTTGACAGACTCTGGTCTCGGTCTTGCCCTGCCCTGTTCTCGGTCTCATCTCAGTCTCGGTCTTGCCCTGCCCTGGTCTCGGTCTTGACACACTCTGGTCTCAGTCTCGGTCTTGCCCCACCCTGGTCTTGGTCTTGACAGACTCTGGTCTCGGTCTTGCCCTGCCCTGGTCTTGGTCTCGACAGACTCTGGTCTCGGTCTCGCCCTGCCCTGTTCTCGGTCTCATCTCACTCTTGGTCTCGACAGACTCTGGTCTCGGTCTCGTTCTTGCCCCGCCCTGGTCTTGGTCTTGACAGACTCTGGTCTCAGTCTCGCCCTGCCCTGTTCTCGGTCTCATCTCAGTCTCGGTCTTGCCCTGCCCTGGTCTTGGTCTCGAACACACTCTGGTCTCAGTCTCGGTCTTGCCCTGCCCTGGTCTCGGTCTCATCTCGGTCTCATCCTGCCCTGGTCTGCCCTATTTTGTATTTTTAGGAGATCAATTTTGTTTTTCATTTACATGTCTAGTTTAGCTTTTGTCCTAGTTACTTTTTGAGACTTGATATAATTGAAAATGATATAACCTTAACATTGACAACATGAAATAGAGTGATATTATATATAGTTTACATCTATTTATTGCACAACAAACACAAGCAAGTAACTGAAGATTTACAAAGAGAGATTCCAATCAATCCATCGTTCCTAAAGTGAACATAAGTTTAGATTTCTTGTACCGTAAGAAAACTGCTGTGACTTCAGATGACCCTGTGGTCCAGTCTATCTGCACTAAATTAGAGGTTTGATTTGATGTGCACTTACTGCACATTTTCACCTTTAAGTGTGTAACATCATGTCACCTCCACCCCCAGCCACCCGGCTGATTATGTGTTAGTTCCCCTTTTATGTCAAATATAGGTCAAAAATAGCTTCCAGAATATTCTACAACCCATGAGGCTGAGTTGACCTTAAAGGTGCTTGGCTGCAAGGCGCCATGTGTTTGTCTGAAAAGATTTTTATTTAGCCAGAAGCTGGGTTTGTAAATTCAACTCGGTTGTGGTCAATATGAAAGGTATGACCAAATATTTTAATGTAGAAAATCTTACAAATTGAAATGTGTGATCTTATCATTTTTGCAATCAAACGCAGAACATGTCCATAACTGCATCTACTGTGTGTTGTTCCCTTTCTGCACGGGTCAGAAGCTACCAAAAAGTGGTCCAAACCAGGGAAAACTGGTGAACCGGTGACAGGGCAATGGGCGTACATGGCATGAGCTAATGTAGCTCAAATAGCTAAAATGTTAATGCTGATTCTGACAGAGAGGTGTCAGAACATGAGGCATCATCTACTCAGTATTCGGCGGATGACCATCATGTTACAACTAACTTTCAAATTTAACAAAATGATGATAAATGAGACCCAGTGTTCTTAAACTATAGACGTCAAAGTGAAAACGTCTCACTGTGACCTTATCTCTGTGTTATCTCTCTCTCTGATAAGGCAATCCACATTCATCCACATCTCGCGTTTGCATTGCAATCAACGCGCCGAAGCAGAGGCAGCGACTTCATTATCCACCCTTCAGCATCAGGGCTAATGCACTGCCCATTTTCCTTTACATACATTAGTGACATGTCATTGCGCAGAGATACTTACAGATTAATAAGTGATTACAGGTTTCGCGGTCTCGCGTCCTCATCGTGAAGTGGCAAGCTGAGGGAATAGTAGAGTTTTAAATTGATGGTAGAAGCAAGATACGCTTTACACTAGAACAACTGCCCACAGCTACTTCATGGATGGGTCAAATGCAGAGGTCACATTTGGTTGTGGTGCACTGTGTGCTGTGCTGTGCTGCAATCACTCACTCAGATAGAGTTGCAGACTGGACAGGGTGGAGCCATATAACAACAAATGCGGTAGGTCTCCATCTCGCCCCACGCTGGTCTCGGTCTCATCTCGTTCTGGGTCTCGACACACTCTGGTCTCAGTCTCAACACACTGTGGTCTCAGTCTTGCCCAGCCCTGGTCTCGTTCTCATCTCGTTCTTGGTCTTGACACACTCTGGTCTCGGTCTCACCCCACTCTGTACTCCGTCTTATCTTTGTCTTTCGCTCGCCTTGGTCTCAGCCCTTCAGAGTTTTGGTCTTGACTCAGTCTCAGTTGGAACTTGGTCTTGCTTTAGGTGGTCTTGACTACATTTGACCCATCCGCACCCGGCAAGCAGTGCTTGAGGATGGTACCTTGCTCATGAGTACCTCAATGACACCTTTCCCGGTCCAAGATTCGAACCGGCGAGCTTCCAATTACAGAGCGAACGCTCAAACCGTTAAGCTACCTACTGATAGTTAGCTATAGCCAAAACACTGGTACTAACAGAATTTCAAAAATAACTGTAGCCAAGGTTACATCGATTAGAGCTTCTGAATTTCATACATGTTTAGATTAACTTGCCCCAACTTCACGCTACACCGAGATCGCGACACAACTTTGCTTGAAAAGCTGCTCTCTTCTGATCTTATTTGTCTTCCCGAAGATGCTTATGTGGCTAATAACGAAGGAAATCTGCCAGACTGTCGTTGCGCCGTTAAGTTTCATTCACTGTTTCTACATTTGCATTTGTAGAATTGTGCCCCCGTAAAAAGAAATGGCCCAGAACTAACAGCCAAGTGTAAGACGCAAACATATAGTCTTTAGTCCCAACTCGTAATTTCATCCCTGTCTGGTTTCACTTAGCGAAGCCGATGCTCAGGGAAACCAGCGGAAAGGCGTGTTATAGCACTTGTCATAATGGATGCTGAGTCACGGTGGATGCATCTGAAATGCTGTCATTAGTTCCATCAACAAAACCATTAGCTTTCCCCTCTCTCTCCCTCCCTCCCTTACTCCTCAAACTAATTTCTTTTCACCTGTGACTATTAAGCTCGGAATTCGCTTTACAAACAGTTGATACGAGGAAAATAAACTCTAAATGACAGAATAATGGAGAAGCTCATTGTTGGATCTACTGAGAATTTGGATAAATCCTCTTTCTAAAAAGCTTTTCATAACAACCAAACAAGGACAAAAGCCTTGTGAACATCATGAAGACTCTTCAGTAACATGACATAATGATATTCATAACAGCAAAACAAGGACAAAAGTGCTGAATGGCAGTCTGTACTGTTCATCTTAACTGACTAGATTTCATGGATTTAATACATTTTGTTGCTTTTCCCCCCGAAAATCAGGGAATATCCACCATTTCATGGTTGGATTCTGTCAGACATCCAAAGAGTTAGATAATGAACCCGAAGCCCATACTTGAATAAAAGTGCAGATTCCTTACTAAGAAAATAACTCCAATAAAACCTGAAAATCACGTATTATAATACAATTTGAGTAATATCAATTTGACCTAATTTCAGCAGTACTGAAGTATTATTGTACAGATGGTCCCCAATTCTTCGATTTTATGACGACGATAGCGATATGACAAAATTGTAAAAAATATTTTAAGATTTCTTCTCGTAGCAGGCAATGTGGTACAATATGTCGGGGCGCTGCCGGGATGTAGGCAGCTGCCGGCTTGTGAGATGCCTCACTCTCGCCAGCGATCGTCAGACTTCAGTTGTCTCGGTGTTAGAGCACATATTTCTGTCTGTGTTTTTGGTGTTTCAAAGGACAATTTTAGTGAAAAAAAGTATTCCCGACACCCAAGTATGTCTCCTGCTGGTAGTCATGTCTCGACCTATAATATTTTCCAAGTTACAATGGGGTCATCAGAACGCACCTCTCTAGTTGAGGACTACGTGTATTTTGCTCGTATTAGTGCTGGTTAGTCAATGCAAGAAATTATTGATGTAAAGTCTCAAAATGACGTGTTTTCATTTGCTTGTGTTCTCAATATCATAATTCTCAATTTTTTTTTATTTAAAAAATGATGAGGACAAGATGAATAGCACAAATCAGGGACAGAGTGGGCAGTTGATAGCGTTCGCCCTGCGATCGGAAGGTGTCTGGTTCGAATCCAAGGACCGGTAAAGGTATCACTGAGGTACTCATGGGCAAGGTACCGTCCCCAAGCACTGCTCACTGGGCGCTGCCCTTGTTAGCTGCCCACTGCTCCTTCATGGATGGGTCAAATGCAGAGGTCACATTTGGTCGTGGTGCACTGTGTGCTGTGCTGTGGTGTGTTCACAATGACAAATAATCACTCACTTTCACTTTCACTCTCTTAAAAACAGAAATCACGTTGGCACGGAGTAATCGCGACATGTACGGGGCCTGTTGTACCAATTTAAGATGTTGCACCATCACCTACAGTACATTAAAGGAGGTAATGTCACTCTTTTCAATGACATTTTCCCCCAAAAAGTAGTGACTGTTGTCAGTTGAAATATAATAAAGTAATTGTGGTTGACTGGAGAGAACAGCTGTTGATTGTGTAATTGTTAAGAAGTTCCCCCCAGGATCTTGTTCTAAATATGATGTCAATTCTTGAATGATTCCAAAAATAATGACTTTTACATACAGATTGGAAATTTGTCTGTTGCTGCCCTGAAAAACAAAAAAAACCTAGATCTTCCTGGAATGCACAAATTAATTCTAGGATTCTGGACAAGAATTAAGAGAGTTTAATGGTTTGACGTCAGTAAAGGTCAACGTTTTTTCCCTGCCACCTAAGCTCCATAGATAAAGTAAGCGTGGGTCTGCTAGTCCTTAAAATAACAGCATGTCCACGGTGACAGTGGTAACTATGACGACGATTGGTTAAAGTTTTCATCAATTAGGGCCACTTTTAAGCCTCAGCTAACGTTGTGACCTTTTGGGCTCGGGTTTCAGCGTGTCTTATTATTCCCCGTCACGCAGTCAAAAGCCTGAAACAAATGTACTTGCTTTGCTGTCTGGTACACAATGAGATGAAGTTAACTGCAAATTGAATCATGCAATCAGGCAGAATAATTTTTAGTCAAGAGACGGAGAGAGAGAGAGAGAGAGAGAGAGGCTCGATTCTTCTAAACAATCCACGCACCATCTCATTCCTCTCACCACTATTATGAATTCAGTGATTAGGATAAGCAGGGAGATGCATGGATATTTCAAGCCGTCACTCCTGTTTTCGGCATACCAATGAACTTTCGGTGGGGGAGGGGAGGGGGAGTGTGATTGTTTATTAGCGCTGCCGATCCGTTAATGCATCTGGCAGCCTGTGAAAGTCAGCCTGACATACCTGAAACACACTAGGGGTTTTTCGCTCGCTTCATATTTGCGAGGCAGTAAAAAAACAGCCATTCTTCAACCGTCTCTCTGCCGTATTTATTTCTGCCGCCGCTCTCATATTTTTCGAGAGTTTTACATACTTTGACACGTTTATGGATGCAATCTGTTTTCCCATAAAAGCAGACGTTCTAAAGACTAATCCCGGATCGCTAGACATGACTGGCTTCATGGGAATGAATTACAACACAGACCGGATTTTTGCTTCTTTTTAAAGTTTTGGATTCTACTTTGAGAGTCTGAAGTCTGAAGTTCTAATTTTGAACACAACTCAAGCTTCAAGACTCTATATTTGTCACGTAAAATTATAAAAAATCT
The DNA here is from genome assembly GCA_032718565.1 of Distichodus sexfasciatus. Lineage (NCBI taxonomy): Eukaryota > Metazoa > Chordata > Actinopteri > Characiformes > Distichodontidae > Distichodus > Distichodus sexfasciatus. Next base: position 67,158 of record JAVGVS010000426.1, on the reverse strand, counting down.
CATGAAATTGTGATGGGGTGGCCTAGTGGTAGGATACTTGTCTACATTCGGGGAGAACGTCCCTTTAATTAGGAAATTTTAGTTTTCTCCCAGAAATGAGTCAAAAATTTGCTATAGGCCAAAATGAGTCCAAATTAGCTAAAAATGGCAACACATAACAATATTTAACTATATTTCTTCATTTTCAATTAAAATAAAAAAAAAAAACTTCAATTTTTGTAATGTTAGAGAGAGAAAAATAAATATAGAAAAAAATAGAAACTGACAGTTTGGTTTATTTTTAAAAATTGCTGTAAATGATTTTTTTCCCTTCATCTGATTAATAATCAATTAATCGATTTAAAAAACAATCATTAGTTGCAGCTCTACAGTGTATTAACACATTCCCACTTAAACATAGTCATGACAACTCGTTAAAGTTAGTTGAAATTGCATAAATTACTGTTTTAACCAAATGAGAAAATTATGTTTTATTAAATGTCATTTTTTACGGTGCAGGACCGTGAGTGTAAATAGCCGTCTCCACAGGTGATTACAGTGTGTTGCCTCATCCCAGTTTCTGTACTGAACCTGAGTAAACACCGCAGTCGCCCTGAAGCGCTCTACCGACCCTTGTCACTAGAAAGCTTTCTGCAATGTTGAGGCAATGCTGAACTCCAGCCGGCGACCAACTCATACACGCTGATAAAGTGCCAACAAGTAAAGGAAGTCACCTTAGAAACACCAAACAACCTTGGCAAAAAATGCATTATGGCATTAAAACCACGGTGCTGAGATTGTGAAGGTTTACTGAATTAGTGAGTGCTTATTTGTCATTGTGAACACAGCACAGCACACAGTGCACCACAGTGAAACATAACTTCTGCATTTGACCCATCCGTGTAGGAGCAGTGGGCAGCTTTTTAGCAACTCCTGGGGAGCATTGTTTGGGGACGGTACCTTGCTCACGAGTACCTCAGCAATACCCTTACCGGTCCAGGACTTGAACTGGCGACCTTCCGATCACGGGGCCAATTCCTTAACCGTTACAATACCAACCGAATAAAGTAAGAAACCACAAATACTCAAGTACAATAGCGTCCCCTAGTGTTCAAATAACGGTATTGTATAATTAACGCCTCAGTGAGTCAAACTGCATAAATTTATGTAGCATTTATAGCGCCCCTAGAGGTTAAAACACGCTTTCCTTTGCAGTAGCGCTAATTACAGGCCGATCACTATGCTTTTGGGCCTATGTTAAGATACTCACCATTCCTACGTTCCCGTGAAAATTTCAGGTTTCTGTGACGGTTCAAGCTACACAATCCGTTTTGTAGGAAATAATAATTTAATTAGAGGATTCCACAGCGGTTCGTGCTTGGACCCCTAATAAACTTCATGAACTCTGTATATACAGTATCTTCGTTAAGTCGAACACTTTATCACGGACTAAAATGCCACGTTACATTTGTGTTAAGTGTTGATGAAAGAAAGGATTTTTTTCTCAGTTTGTCTTATCCCCTCGTTAGAGAGGTAAGTGCTTTCTGCGAGCTAAGAAAGGAACGACAGCATCCTGGATGGATAATTGGCCGCGTCACATTAGCATGAAAATGCCACATGCCATCTTTATACTCGCGACACAATGCTCCACGCCACTTTTTCACTCGCGAGCGGCGCTGGGAGGATTTTCACATCTCACATCGCTGTGTTTTTCCCCCCCTTTTTTTTCTGCACCCGAACAAGACAGCGCTGATCAAAGATGAAAAAAAATTAAAATGAGATAGCGAAAACCCGGCAACGAGGACAAAGAAATTAAAAGCTCTCTTTGCTCGTAACACGAAGCGTCTCTGGATGATTAAGCCATTTGCATGTTTTTTTTTTTTTTTTTTTAAGTGTGTGTGTGTCTACAAGTACGCTACAAACAGGTCATTTCATAAGCATAAATCGCCGGTTAGAATGCAAATATTTGCATCAAATCAGCTACATTTTCTGGAGGAGGAATGACGCTAATTAGTTCGTGTTTTGCAAATACAGCTAAGCCCATGCAGTATTTTTTAATAAATCCCTTGTAAACAGTAATCTGGTCTATTCCTCACAGACCAGGGAACCTTAATACCAGTGACCTTCTCTGTGCCTTATTAAGTCATGGACAGGAGGTCCAGCCAAGCTCTCTCCCTCATTCTCTCGCTCACTCACATACACACAGTCGCGTATTACTGTCTTTGTGAGGTCCTTCTATAGACTCCCATAATGACTAGAAGTACAGTTTAAAATTTTACACCTACACCCAACCCTAACCCTTACCTTAACCTCAGTAACCAACAGCACATCTTTTCGTTTCTCAAATAAAACAAGCACATTTTCTACAAAGTCATTTTTCCTCATGGGGACCTCTCAAATGTCCCCACAAAGCCCAAAAAAATGACTAAAAGTGATTTAAGGGGAAAGAAAGGTCCCCACAACGCCGTAAATACCCGCCCACCCACACACACACATACACACACACTCTCTGTGGCCCGGTGAACTCGGTTCATTAAAAAAACACTATCAAACTTATAAGGTGTCCAAAGTTCTTGGATTTTCATGGCTCCAAAGACGCATTAATTATCTGAGTCCGCACTCATGAAAATGCTTACTTCACAAAAAATAACATCACTCTCTTCCCTCGGGTCTTACTTTTGAACATATGGGGATAAATGTAATTTCCTTAAGCTTGCAACTTCAGAATATTGCTCAGTGACAAAACTTCTCCACTCATTATAGTGGAAATGCAGAGCTTCGTAAAGGAAGGAAACACAAGGTTTTCTACTTACACGTTGTGTTAAGGGTCAAAAGATGTGAATGGATTACGTTGGGAATGGCTTTATTGTGAGCCAATAACATCATGAAGATCTCAATGAGTATTTGTTCTCGTTATCTGTATCTGCCTCGGGGTGGAAATTTGGAAAACAAAAGGTTGAAGCAAAACTCTGGGGAAGCATCTTTCTGAACATTATGCACCGCTGCAATAAATCAGGGACTTAAATACATTTTGTTTTGCATTTTTGAGCAAAATGTATTGCTATCATCAACAACGGACATGAAAAATACGATCGGGATTCCCACGCGCTGTAACAGTGTAACAGTTAGGGAGGTGGCCCTGTGATCGGAAAGTCGCCGGTCCGGCCCGGACAGGTAAAGGTGAGCAAAGTACCTGATTTAAGCCACCTCTGTACACTGTAAGCATTTAAATGAATGACCACAGCATGCACGCAGTGCACCACAATAAAATATGACCTCCACATTGGACCCATCCAGGAAGGAGCAGTAGAGAAGCAGTGCCTGGGGATGGTACCTTTCCCACTGAGGTACTCATAAGCAAGGTACTGTTGCTAAACACAGCTCCATTTTAAAATGCAATACATTTTAAATACAATATTTCACTTTTAAATTGTTAAACCAATAAACACGGCCAAAGTCTTGCCTGTAACATGATCACTTTCCAAAAAAACTTAAGTGCGTTAAAAATTGAGAATCTTGAAGAATTGAGAATTGTAAAAATGTCAATACTTTGTAGTTTGGATGAATACATAAACAACACAACAATAGAGCAATTTCAGCTTGATTTCACTTCCTTTTAGGGTTTCAGATGGTGTTTAAATTTTACTTAATAATTATATTGACCGATGCCGACGCACATTTACCTTAATTCTTTCGCAAACTATAAATACAAGCTGATACATTTTCCTGCATTTACTGTGTGCAAATATAGATTTTAAGCTGCTTCTGTACATAATAAGCATTTTTGAATAGTTAAACAAAAGCCTCGGTCCTACCTGGAGCCTGACCACTTACTAGGAGAGCAGGCCGACAAATCCTACACACTCGCTGAGGAAAAAGAAGCGTTCTTTAGAAATTCAGGGAAAAGGTCACTCGGGGCGAGACAATGCGGATACAAAACGCCACGCGGCATAAAGAGCGTCTCGGGCTCGAGCCCCGGCCCCTTCCCCGACGCATCGATTCTTCCTGCTGAGGTGGAAGGAGTGTAAAGGAGGGGGCTTTGATCTAAACCTTTCCTCTAAACACGGCGAGCAGCTTGCGAGGTGGCAGGGGATCCACGCCTTGTTGTCTAACACAGAGTGTTTACTCGGCCGCACTACAAAGCACTTGCGCAGTGCAGCAGCTTATTCAGATTTGGATGCTATTAAACAGACATGATAAGAATTTTAAAACACATTCGCAGCGCTCGCGAGGTCAGAGGAATCGTGCAGCGATGGAATTTAATATCAGAGGGGTTTGGTAGAATGTTATTGTATATCAAACACATGCACACACAAATGTTTGGCAAAAAAATGCTAGATCAAATTTTTGGGGAAATGTAAGAAACTGATCCGATTTCCAGAAATTCTACTACTGTAATAAATATAGATAATAATAAGTTAGGGACAAAATTTATTGAACTTTTTAAAATAGGTTTAGGTTTGAACACATAATTGAAGTTTTTTTTTTTGCAAATTGCAAATTTTTCTTTGATAGAATTTTGAAATTTGGAAAATGGACCCAATTATTTTATTTTTCAGTGAAACAATGATAACTTGAAACAATGATGGACAAATGAGCATGAAGGACGCTGCCACTCCCACTTGAGTTTGTTCTTGGTTAACTAGGCCACCCTGTAGGGTTTATAGGTCTCAGTCACAAGCACAAGCAGCGATTACTCTCTCTGACAGCTTTTAAAGCGACCGGTGGGTAACGCCGAGGAAGCCACTTCTCCACCATCGTTTCCCCCTGACGGCTTCCGTGTCCACACACGCAAGAGTAAAGATGACTTATTGCAGCTCGACTTCAGAAGCTAGACCTTCTCTTGGTGTCCCTCTGAGGGACAAAACACCAGCAGCAGCAGCAGCAGCACGTTGTGGGGAGAGAGTCTGACCCCAACCGGCTAGATTAATGAGAGAACTGTCTATATCTGTCCCACAGCTACGTCCACTAATCATGCCGGCGCATTTGGGACGATGTAAGTGGCCACATCTCTCTCTCTTTCTGCCCCCTGGACGTCATTAGCACAAGGTGGAAGTCGGATCTGAAAAGTTTGTCAGAGTCACAGTACGTTGACCTAATCCTCGGCATAGTTGTTCCAGGAGATATAGCTTTGGCTTGAGAGTGAAGTAAGATTGCACAAGATTTAGCATGTGGGACATGAAAACCTAACTTTGCACCTTTTTATTTCCTGTCAGTAAAAGAACTACAACGTCTACCATCCTCAGTTCAAAATCCTTTTGCACATTTCCTGTGAGAGGCTTTGCACTGAATACTTGAGAATGAATTATATAAGGTTTAACATGTGGGAGATGAAAAAACCCCCAGTAAAAAAGACCAACTTTATACAATTTTTTTGCATTTCATGTCAACAAAAAACATCTACGATCTTCTCATTGCAAGATCTTCACACCTTTCCTGCGACAGTCAATCATTTCAAACTCATTACAGATCAATACAGCCATAATAGCAAGTATAGCTGCTAAACATCTCATAACTTACAGTTTGTTGGCACCACCACGGACAAAAGAGGGATCCTAAGAACTTCCTACAGAGTTCAATCCTCTTTGTAGACTACAGTACTCGTGTCAGTGGAATCAGCGGAGCGGCGCGAAGCACACACATCCATGAGTGAATCTGTCGGTTAACCTTCTCTAGAGCAGGAAACATACATCACTGTCATGAGTGAATCTGTCGGTTAACCTTCTCTAGAGCAGGAAACATACAGCCGAATCTGAATCGTGGGTTAGCGCTGGTCACTATCATGAGTGAATCTGGGGTGTGGTTCCCAAAAGCATAGTTGTTATGTTAGCAACTACATTAGCAACTACAATAGAGTACATAAGCAACTAACATAGTGTTAGCGGGTTAGCGCTCCCCAAAACCACATACAGAATGAATCCGCTGGATCACTTCCTCTAGCGCCACTTGAAAATAAATATTTGCCGCTCTGGTTGCCTTGTCTTGATACTTTGCCGTTTATTTGGAAGTGCATGTATTCTCATCACAAGCCACGTAAACGTTCTTCTATGAAAAACAAACGATTCAGCTGGCGATTTGCTAAAACCGAGTCAAGTGACTCGCACTCCCGAATCAGTTTAGTGAGTAACTCAGAGGGAGCCGGTATCCTAAAAAGGAACCGAAGATTACAGCTCTAACTCTGTAAATAACTTTTTAATCATTTATATTCTTTGAATGCGTATTGACCACCAATTTTCTAATTCAGAATGAAAATAGTCTCAGAATGATATTTAAGTTACTAATTATTATTTGTCATTTGGATTGAACACAGCATGGCATAGCACACAGTGCACCACAACGAAATGTGACCTCTGCATTTGACCCATCTATGGGCATAGTGGTTAGGACACTCGCCTCTGGACCAAGAGGTCGTGGGTTTGAGTCACCATTGGGTCCATTGGTGCTAATAACGCCAAGGTCGCGGGTTCGATCCCCGTATGGGCCACTATCTTATGGGTCAGTTGGTGGCATAATGGTAGGGTAAATGCAGAGGTCACATTTCGTTGTGGTGCACTGTGTGCTGTGCTGTGGTGTGTTCACAATGACAAATAATCACTCACTCATCATTGGATCCCTGAGCAAGACCCTTAACCCCGAGTTGCTCCAGGGAGACTGTCCCCTGTAATTAGGAAGTGGATAAGAGTGTCTGCTAAATGTAATTGTAAGCTATAGAGCAGTTTTTAGGGACGGTACCTTGCTCATGAGTACCTCAGTGGTGCCTTTACTGGTCCGGGTCTTGAATTGGCGACTTTCAGGTCATGAAGCAAACTCCTTTACTCATTTTTTAATTTAATTTCGTGGTGTTAAAATGCCACAAGGTTTGAAATTTAGTTCAAATTGTTGAGCGCAGTAATTAAAAGTAGCCAGTACAATAAAATTATGGTACAGTACCTATGAGTACCTGGAGAAACGACTTAATTACAGTAACTTGAGAGTTACTTCCAACACGTTAAACACATCAAGTTGCCGCTGTACTGACCACCTGAGTGCAGTCCAAAGTCCAAAGCCTTGGTCACACTTCACCAAAAGTAAGTAACTGGACAGCAGCAGTTTGAGCTCGGAGCTATAATAGATTTGAAATTAAGCACCGGATGAGAGATGAAGTTACGGCATGTAAGCAATGCCATTTCCCGAGGAGCGTAATTGGACCAATTAATGTAATCTAAAATGTTTTTCAAACACTACGCAGCAGCGCCACTGTGATCGAGTCGGCCAGGTGTGCCAGGGAAATGTTCAATTTCCTCTTATAATGGATTATTTATATGTAAATTGTTTGTGACAGTTTTTGCGAGGTTTTAAGTGGCTAAGCGGCTAGGGCTTTTCTATGAGATGAAAAGTATGAAAAATAGCTCATGATGAGGAAAGTGTGGTGGGCAAAATGTTGGAAAACACTGATCTATAACGCCTCGTCCACACAGACGTTCGAAATGAACGCCCTCTGAAAGCCATACGCATTTTTGCTGCGTTTTGTAGCTGCGTTCGATTGCCGTTTCACTGGCGTTCGCAATTTTGAACACTGAATAAGCCTTTATAATGTAGACTCTCCTATATGGACACGTCTACTTCTAATATTTATTCATTCATTCATTCATTAGCTGAAACACTTAATACTAACTGGGGTTGCGGGAGGGAACCGGAGCCGATTCCGGAGATTTGCGGGCGCAAGCCGGAGACCAACCCTGGGCAGACACCAACACACCGCAGGGCACACTCTCATTCACACCTCATGGGGCCAATTTAGAGTCAGTGCATGCTTTTGGACAGTAAGAGGAAACCAGAGCCCCTGGAGGAAACCCAGCAGAACATGAATGCAAACTCCACACAGGAAGACTCTACAGCCAACCTGGGGATTGAACCCAGGACCTTCTCGCTGTGAGGCGGCAGCGCTAACCACTGCGCTATCCGCATTGCTACTCAGAGTTTATTAATTTGTGTGTTTTTGATACAAAGCATTGTAATATTTGTATTTTCACTGCTGCAAGAGGTCCACCAGACATAAACTGATACACAAGTGCATTGAAGATGAGTGCATTCTTGATATCTGCTAATTAATTACTCTGGTCTAATTGTGGCTGAGTGCTCATGTTGCGATCATTTGACCAACTTGTCACGCCACTTGCTGTAGAAGAAGAGCAGCTCCAAATTCATTTATCTTTAAGTGTCAGTCTAAAGTCGAAGCCTGCTTTCATGTGAGTCAGTCTGAAAGACGAAGGGAAAGAAAGCAGGAACAAAGCAGCAAAAACACTGATTGAAGTATCAAGCATTTGATTTTCCACAAACCTGTTTGATATTCTCTGATTGAGTCACATTCTCTTCCCCTTCTTTTGTCCTTCTTTTGTATTCACAGAGACAAAAATCTTCAAATACAAATGCAGCATCTTATCTTTTTTTGTTAAATCACTTCTGTGAAAAATGGATCCAACAAAGGCTCACAGCTGGGAGAACATGCAAACTCCACACAGAAAGACCCTACAGATTTGAACCCAGGACCTTAACCTGCTAACCACCGCACCACCGAATACTGCGCCACCATAGCTGCGCACCTGCATTCATTCACCGTGATCTCTTTGCTCTTCCCACTTTTTTCCCACTTCAAAATATTAGAATAAAGTCAAAAAGGTCATTTGTTTCATAATTTAATTAAAAAATGTAAACCTTTTTGTACTAGCTCATATCTGAAAATTGGAATATCACAGAAAAGTTTGTTCGTTTTTATAATTTATTTTTTAAAAGGCAAACCCTCATACATGCTTTATTTATTATTCATAAATTGAAATATTTCAAGCGTTTTTTGTTGGATTTCCTGTTTATTTTCATGACCATAAAAGTAATATTAAATCAAAAAAAGATTGAGAAAAAATCACTTTATGAGTAAAAAATAGCACATATACTGTCACTGTGGGTTCGGAAACCTTTTATGTCCAAAATGGTTATTTGTCAGGAAACTGAAAAAAATGATGTATATTTGAAATTTATGAACATTGTATATAAATATATGGTACTGTGCAAAAGTTTTAGGCAGGTGTGAAAAAATGCTGTAAACAAAGAATGCTTTCAGAAATATAAATAATGATTGTTTATTTTTATCAATTTACAAAATGCAAAGTGAGCAAACAAAAGAAAAATCTAAATCAAATCAATATTTGGTGTTACTACCTTTTGCCTTCAAACCAGCATCAATTCTTATAGGTACACTTGCACAAAGTCAGGGATTTTGTAGGATTATAGTCATTATATTATTTTGTAGGATTATAGTCATTATATTATTTTGTAGGATTATAGGATTATAGATCTGTGGTTAGTTCTCCAAGATGTTTGGAACAACCTACCAGCCGAGTTCCTTCAAAAACTGTGTGCAAGTGAACCTAGAAGAATTGATGCTGTTTTGAAGGCAAAGGGTGGTCACACCAAATATTGATTTGATTTAGATTTCTCTTTTGTTCATTCACTGCATTTTGTTGCTTGATGAAAATAAATGATTAACACTTCCATTTTTGAAAGCATTCTTTGTTTACAGCATTTTTTCACACCTGCCTAAAACTTTTGCACAGTACTGTATGTACAAGCCGTTTTCAACACTTATTGGTTATATATTTCTAAAACTGTCAGGCCAATGTAGAATCATTTTATGACCAAAAAAAAGACCAACAATGGTCTTACAAGGTTTCCGCCTGAAAGTGATGATATGAAGGTTTATATTTTTGAACTAAATGACAAAACCAGTTGGTAGTGTAACCGTTAGGGAGGTGGCTCCATGATCGCAGGGTCATCGGTTCAAGACACGGACCGATAAAGGTACTACTAAGCGTGAGCAATTTGCCGTCCACAAGCAGTGCTCCCTAAAAAGCTGCCCACTGCTCCTTCACGGATGGGTCAAATGCAGAGGTCACAATTCTGTGCTGTGTTCACAATGAATTTTCTGTTATGTAGTTGCTTCAACAATTTAAGCAGAAATTCATTTGAGCCCCCCCCACCACCATCACCTCAATGTTATTTTTGTAATTATTCTTTTTTAAATCACGATGTCTTGACATTTCAAGCGCTCTTGGGGGCCCCCTGGTGGCGTGGGGTTACGCTTTAATTCGTGTATGCCTTGAGCTGGCTCTGTCGTTCGTCATTCTACACTTTAACCTCGTTGTTCCATTTCAAATCCAACATGGTGAGTTCAAAACCAAGGCAAAGATCTGTCACTATCTACTGATTCATTCCGTGTGTAAAATGCAAATTGTGCTAATACTTATGCTAAATGAAGGCTACTAGGAGCAGATTAGCATAATGAGATCATACTAACTGCTCCCCATTTTTTCAGCCTTTGTTAGCCGCCGACTCATTTTTGCTTGAATTGCTCCACGAAATGTCTGACTGGATTTTATACGCTATCAGCGATACAAGATCCGACCTATTCGTGTTCCAGCTACGCTTTTCAATTATGTAGCTGCTGTTTTGCTGTTTTGCTAAGCCCAGATAGCTACTTCAGCTGAATTTAACTCCAAAGCTTTTGCACGTCTAGTGCTGCCTAAGAACCCCGGTTCCGGAACATAACAACATACGACAACAAATTGCCTGAAAAGTGAAGATGAAGGGGGATTTTCTCTGCTACGCTTCCAATCTGCGGAGGATCTATATTATCGAGCATTTGGCCGCAGAGCTTTTTGCTTCTCTTCTGGTTAAGTGATACACGAGAACTTTGGAGTTTATTGTGTGTCAGACTCATTTAATTCCAGTCCGACCTGATATTGAAGAGCTGTCTTTTTGCATAGCGTATTTCTGACAAGTTTGGGTTTGAGTTGATGTTGTTTTTTTAAGTGTGTCTTTCTTTTACTAGTTGAAAGGAAACTCTGGGAGTTGATGACACACTGTGTAGCTCATCACTTCTCACCTAAGGGCCTGTTTATATACATATGCAGATATTCTAACCTACTGTATCTGTATCTGCACAAATTATTGAAAGTATTGCACAGACTCTCCACTGCTGATACAGTATCTGCAGATACTTGATCCAACTTGAATGTTAGTCAGACTTTTTAAGAGATACTGTTTTATTTAATAGACTGTCTGTGTAAACTTTTGTCATATTGAAACTTTTACAGATTTAATACACATTCAGTGTAAAAGACAATTCCAACTGTAAGATCCCAGCCCAGACCAAGGGAGGAGTCCGCCTCATCGGACTCAAGTTCCGGACCTTCACAACAACCCCAGTTTCCCAGATTTACATCACCAGAATTCTAGCCAATCACATTCCCAGAACCTGTATTTAAGGCCTTTCATGTACCATCATCCCTTGTGCAGTATTGTGATGCCTTGTGCTACATGCCGAGCGTTTCTTGTGTTTGTCTGTCTCCGTTTTGACCCATGCTTTCTGTTTTTGGATTACCCCTCTGCTTCTGGCGCTTTGGATTTGTTTGCTTCATGGACTGTGTTTTTTGGTTCTGACCTCTGCCTGAATAAACTCTTGGTTTTGTCCCGTGCCTGCGACCTGGTTCTGTCAACTCTGCGTTTGGGTTCACCTGCCCGACGTTACACCAATACCATACTTGTAGGTTGAATACTGCATCCTAATTGTCTCTCCAGTCTAAAGTGTATATTTTATATTCTATTTATATATTACTTATTCTATGTGCCTTATTTGTTCTTTGTTCCTTGTTCTTTGCACTGTGAAAGCTGGAGCCACGTCGTCTCTTTTCTCTGCGTACCTGTACAGCATATAGCAGAGACGACAAGAACGTTTACTTTGATCTTTGATCTTTGATATTTTTATAAACCCGTATTTTTAAAATTTGTTAAATTGCGTTTACATGACATTCAGTAAAAAAAAATCTCTGTACGCACTACAACACAAAATGATTCCAAACTCCAATGTTTACCACATATCTGCATCATGTTTTTTCCATCAGTGAATGGCAGCCGACATGCCCAGCGTGGATCACGAGACAGTAGCCTTCGATTAAAAACGATTATTGAGATAGTTGGCAACTAATTTAGTAATCATTTAGTTGGGTCTACGTTACGTTATTATACACATATGTACAGTGGCTACTCCCTAATGTGGGGGCACTAAGCTAACCAACCATGGGTTGAAAAACCCCAATATATTTGATTATGGTCTGCTACTCCATCGATGCAGAATCGTCCATGTTTACATCGTGATGCACTGACTAAATGATTCACTTCAACGCCCTTGTCTAGAACATTAAACATTGTTTAGTCTCAACCTTTCCTTTCGCCCCTTTTTTTTTGTTCAAATCGTGGTTGCACTTCATAGAATTCCCAGATCTTCACCACACAGACAGTTTTATAACGCCAACCCTGACAGCTTCTGATATATTTTTGCACAACACAAAGTCAGGCTCCCTCGCACAGCTGGAGCAGCAAAAGAGAAGAAGAAAATCGATGGTTCCTAATGAAATCATCACAATGTTAAACTCAGCGTGGAGCGCTACACCTCCAACGTCGATAACTCCAGTCGAGCAGAGACGTTCCAAACACGTGGTCACGCTAAGACCGGCAAAGCTCAAGTGAAGCTCCTCTCGGGGGTGAATTGGGTTTAATGAGGAAATATCTCCTTAAATTTAGATATTGCATTCCGCTTCCCAAGTCCTCCTTTATTAATCTGTGGTGCGCCAATACGTTAAAGCTGAAAATCACTGGGAGATTACAAAGGCTTTAACCAGTGTGTCAATGTTTGTATTGAGCAGCTACATAGCGCAACAGGGCAATGGATGGACAAAGAGAATCGCAGCTGGATGGATGAGGAAAACCACATTTTAATTTCCCAGAAATCCCTCAATACTCCAAACACAAGGAGAACACATCAGTTCTGCTCTCACTTCTGGTATCACAATGGTGGAACACCCTGACACCTAGATATCTTCAGATGTCAGCTTCAAGAAGCAGCTAGAACTGACATTTAGGACATTTTCCAGAGACTTTAATTTCCTAATTACAGGGACAGACACCCTAGAACAACTTGGACTCGATCAGGGTCGGTGATGCTTTTTAGGTCTAGTGGTGGTCGTTCTCTTGATTTCCGTCAATTTGGACTAGAACATGCTTGCTGCTGCGTGTTCATCCTGCAATCCTTTGGTGAGTTTGTTGTGCACATCGACAAAAATGTGGCACATTCACAAGATGGAATACTGACATGAACACTACGGGCGGTGGTGCGAGCATTGTGAAGGAAAGTCACTTGTAGGCAACGAGAACCCTCTTAGGCCATGTCTACATATATTTCTGAAAACAGAGATTTTCCGTTTTCGTTTTTTTTTTTTTTTTTAATTGCGTCCAAACAAGCACGTTTTCAAAAATATCTCCGTCCACACGTACTCGCAAAAAACGCTGTCAAAAGCATGCCTTGCATTGTAGATGAAAACCTAATGTAGACACGGCGCATACTGTGACGTCATATGAATGGCGCACAGTGTGATGCAAACGGTCCGTTTTCAAAATCTTAGTTTTTCTTGTCCACACCTAAACGCAGAAACTGAGTTTTCAAAAATCGCCACTTTGGCTGGAGTTTTCAAAAACCTCCGTTTTCACTGACGCTGTTTACGTGTGGACAAAAGGCCAAAACGCATAGAAAAACCTTCGCTTTCAGAAATAGCTGTGTACGTGTGGACATGGCCTTAGAACGAATGTGTGGAAAAATTACACAAATCACGTGTCGCACTTTAATTTACACATTTTGTGTTAATGTTTGATAAAATTGTGTTGAACAAAGTCAGATCTTTTACACAGTCATGTGTAAAAAATGTACACAACATGTGGATTTGTTCACAGCATTCAACACAATATGTGTAACCAAGGACAGCATATATACATATTTACACGCCTTTGTGTTACCTTTCTTTACACTTTCACTGTCAAAAGTGTTAACACAGTGAATGTGTTGAAATTAACACAAGAAACCTTGTCCCAAAACTCACCCACTGATGTGTAAGAATTTGATAAAGTTTGTGTCCGTTTTAACATCAAGAGTCTTTGCAACACTGTCTTCCCTTACGATTCAGGGTCAGATTTCGGTGAAGAACTCCAGCATTGGGCGTAGTTGGCGTAGTGCTGTAGCAAGTGTTCGTTCACAACGCAGCTGGTTGTGTACGCGTATGCTTGGTCAAACCTGTTACAAAGACAAAATGTTTGCGGCAAAGTTGCTGTTAATTTGTGGTGAACAGTGCAGAATATGTTGCCACAAGTTTGCCATAGTCAGCCACTAGTGGCAAACGTGCAACAATGTTCAGGCAACAATGATAAATTCCCACTTGTGGAAAAAGTATTTGTCAGTGATTTGACAAAACAATTTGTCAGTGATGGCAAACTTATAGCGAATGTTTGGTGATAAATTTCCCAGTTTGCCACAGTCCTGTTCTGCATGTGAAAATATGACCTTGCTGCAAATTTGCAGCAACATTGTAAAAAGGTTAACGCCAACTGTTCCCTAGAAGCCTAACATTTTTTTAAGAGACAGCAGTATATTCCAGCAATTAGTCATTGGTGCCACCATCACCGCTAGTAGCTCTTCATCTGAGCACTAATTACACAAACTTTGGCAGAGCCCTGACATATCCGACCAGTGTCTTATCAAAATTCATGAAGACATTCAGAAAGACATTCAAATCAAAAGTTCCAGTCATTTCAACTAGGGTTTAAACTTATGACGATTTTCCAGTGGATCCCGAAAAGCCATTTTTCTAATCACAAGTAATTCTGCCTCAGTGTCTCTTGACTGACCCGAACTTGTGCTTGGTGTCACCTGGACTGGTTCCTTAGATCTGATCTCTCGACCAGATGAATCACCGAGTTCCATGCAGTCTTCATCATTTGGAACTTGCATGACCCCTTGAACCTCAACTGATCTTTAGTTCTACACATACACACTTATGAACACACTTTAAATGCATGAGCTCAATCCAACATGGCCCAGAGAAGAACAAGATTTCCTCATGAGTCTCGGTTCCTCTCAGGGTTTTATTTATTTACTACAGAGTGAGGTTTTCTTTTAAACGTTGCTTGTTAGGGGCTTGGACTGATTTGTGACACTGCTGCATCCGGTATCGCTCGTGCAGTAACATGGTCTGCCATGTCTTTATGAGCCTGTGTTATGAAAAACAAATTCATGTGTGTGTGTGTGTGTGTGTTCCTTGCATGCAGGCCGTTATTGACAGTCTGCCATGTGCTGCTATAAAGAGTAATGAATTAACAGCAGGGTGACACTGCTCAGAAATTACTGTGTGTGTGAAAAGGAGAGAGACAGAATAATACCTGGGTAAAAATGCAATGCAGTGCTATAGCTGAAACGTGCCAAAGATGGATAAGATGGTTCAGACGCTAAAGGCACAACACGAATGTTAAAGCCACAAATCACAACAGAAGTTCATTGCTGGCGAATGGGCAGCATTTGAGTTGCAGCTGTTGAATTTCTGCTGAGGCTTTTGTAGTTGTGTTGTGGCTTTTGCATTTCTGTTGCAGCTTTCTCAATTGGGGCAGTTGATGGCGTAACGGTAGGGTGTTCGTCCCGTGATCAGAAGGTCGCAGGTTCGAATCCAGGGCCGGTAAAGTTACCACTGAGGTACTCATGAACAAGGTACCATCCCCAAGCACTGCTCCCCGGGCACTGCGCTTGTTAGCTGCCCACTGCTCCTTCACGGATGGGTTAAATGCAGAGGTCACATTTCATTGTGGTCCGCTGTGCTGTGGTGTGTTCACAATGACAAATAATCACTCACTTTCAATTGCGTTGTAGCTTATGCCTTGTGACTTTTGCATTTCTGTTGTGGTTTTTGTATTCTATGTTCTTGTATTTTTCTTATGTCATAGTGTAAGCTGTTTGTTTGTATTTTGTAAGATTTTTTGTGCATTTCCTCCTACATTTGTGTGTTTCTTCTCATAGCATCACAGCATAAGAAGCACAGCCTGCATAACCTGAGATAACGGGGCCAGAATGTTGTTAATTTTATCACTGGTTCCACCTTTTCACCAAAGGTCTGCTTCACAGCCTCCACCTTCTCCTCCCAGAGATAGCAGGCTGACTCTCACACTGCCACACTAACCCTATCTCCCCTTCAAGAGATAGAGGTCCGGGGTCTCTGCCGTCCCCTTGATCTGTCGATCTGATTGGGGACAATGGCCGCCATAAATCTTAAACTGTGATCGGGGCAGTCAGCCTCATATCGCTCCAACTTTTTAACAGGCGGTCATTTCATTTTCTCCATCAGATCATCATTTTTGCAGGCTTGTGAGTCCATGTCGTATCTCGAAGACCCTGCCTTTCTGGCCCACTGCGATAATTGATAGATGTGATAGAAGATAAGACCAACTGCAGCAACTTAGAGTCAAGTTTCACCAGTTACCCTAAATTGCATGCTGTTGGACTGTGGGAGGAAACCCATGGGAACACGGGGACAGCATGCAAACTCCACACAGCCGACCCAGGGATCGAACCCAGGACCTTCTCGCTGTGAGGCGGCAGCGCGAACCACTGCGCCACTGTGCCGTCCTTGTTTAAGTAATTCTGTTTACCAAATGCACAATTGTGATGATTAACTAAGACACAAAAGTGATGAGCAAAAAGACCAAGGTTTGAATATGTAAACAAAAGCAAGGACACAGGTTTCCAAAAGATACTTTAAAGTTTAGAGTAAAAAGTAAACCTTCTGTCTGTGGCTGTTTGATGTTTCTGAGTTTTATTAGTTTCCTCATGTAACCCACAAAACACAGGTTCAGTGGGACCTGGACTTAATATACTGTGGATCTTGAACAAGCAGCTATGTCTGAAAGGTCCTCGCCAACAGTAACTGCATGACTAGACGTGACATTCTAATGAAGCAGTGAACCATTAAATTGTTGAGATTTTTTTTAGAATGACTAGAAAATGATCCCCATTAATTATGCTGCTTTCAGCTTCAAAATGTGCAGGTTCTGCCCTGTATCTCAGCTCAAAATGAACATAAAGCCCACAGTAAGAGGAAAAACTCATTTTAAAAAATCCTGTCAAATGAAATGATCCGACTGCATTAACATATGATTTAGCTCATTTCACAGACCCTCCAGGATCTCCTGATGTTGCAATCACAACTATTATCGCAAATTCAGCCAATCCTCACAAGTTCACTGCAACTTTTGACCAATCATTGTCATTTCCTGCAAAGCATTGAGCCATTAGTCAGCAAACTCACTTCCTAGTTAGATGCAGGAGATGTGAGATAAAAACGCCTGAGATTTACCTTCAAAAATACCTAAATGGTCAAAGGTTACAACAAATAATAGTGGTTTTGTTAGTCAGTCAGTGATTGTCTGAAACACTTAATCCCTATCGGGGTCGCGGTGGGGACCGAAGCCTATCCTGGGAACTACGGGCGTGAGGCGGGGACCAACCCTGTGCGGACGCCAACACACTGCAGGGCGCACTATGATTTTGTTCCCTTCAATCAAGAAACCCACTATTTTAAGGCAGCGCCAGAAGACGATTTCATTCAACAAAATGACTTAAATTAAGTTTAAACTGTCTGGAGACGACATGAAATAAGATTTTAAAATGAGGAGGCTTACATAAAACTCCCTCAAATCAAATCTTCACTCCTCTAAAATGTCAATTTTGCTGCGAAAGCTCTAACAACCTGCCTCTATGACACTGGAGTAAATGGAACAGGACAGGCGACAGGAATCAGGCCACGTAAAGGTGCAATGTAACGGTCCTCGCTGCCGCTGCCTACATTCATTTCCCGTAGAACAGCGAACACAGCCTCGTTCCTAGAACAGAAACTGACAGACTGCTGACGAATGGCAGCCATCAGTTGGGCAACGACTTGCAATGACTGGATCCAAATAAGGTTTCTGTTAGAATCGAGCAGGGCCAGAAGGATTGGCTTCGCACACCACCCGCGAAAGGAAAAAAAGCCAATAAATCCCGGCTCGTCACGTCTCCGAGGTTATTTGATTTAAAGAACAAATCTGGCTTATATTTCAAACCTGCTGCACTCCCTGAAATATAAGGCCTGACCCCTGCTCAGCTCGCTCCGTTCCCGGGATATAGGCTCTAATTTACAGTAGATGTGCTGGAAAACAAATATGGAAGTTGGCAGGAGAACAAAATTTTCTTATACAGTATATCATCAAGCAGTTTGGGCCAATTTTATAGGCTCGATGAAATCTGCCACACGGGCCGTTCCTCTTAAATCGAGTAAAGTGTCAGCTCTGGGGCAAATGCAGCAACACTGAGCTGAAAGAAATGGGCAGTTAATCAACTCGGGTTTATAGAAGCTTTTATTTTGACAGAATTTTTCCAGTTTCTTGACACATTACATACAATCTTTGTGTCGGATTATAATAGAAACCATTTTTTAAGGAACTCATATGTGTAGATATTCATCTACAGGTGGTTTTAGTTTTTTTACCCGTCGTCAGAGGGCAGTTTTAACCTGAATCTTTATGGCTCTTTTTGACTGCTCTCACCCCGAAGAAAATATTTCTGGCACTGGTCTGGCACTATCTTGATGCATACAATCAATTTTTCGACATTACTTCGCATTGCACACAGGTTGGGCATGGATCGTAGATCGTGCAGCCATATTTACTACCGTGATGCTCTTTTTAACTAGAATATTTATGCCGTAGCCAGAAAATCACCCATCAAGGTCATTATATTATGACCCAGGGTTTTCAACTGCCTCTGTCTCAGGGACCACTACTCAGACTACGCAGCAAGTCCATGGCTGTTCACTGTGTGTGTATATAATATATATTATTTTTTAGATATTTTCATTAAATCCATTATTCATAAAGAAGCCGAAATCATCTGGAAATGTTTTGAAAAATAAATAAAATGAAATTATTTTTAAAAAGTGATTTCAGAAGTGAAAGTCACGGAGCACCTGCAATGCCGCCGGGGACCAGATATAATCGATTACGGTCTGCCACTGCATCGATGCAGAATCGTCCACGTTTGCATCGCAATGCATCGATTATGCAAGTAATTTCAACACCCCTAGCAGACGTACTGTTACCAAACAATGTCATGATATAATTCAGGGGTTTTCAGCTGCTTTTGACCCAGGGACCACCACTCAGACCACGCAGTCTGAGTGTGGGAGGGAGTATTTTTTAGTATTACTTTTAGATATTTGCATTACTTTCATTACTCATAAAGATGCCCAAATCATATAGAAATGTTTTGAAAAATAAATACAATTATTTTTAAAAAGTGATTTCAGCAGTGAAACTGGATTGCATGTCACAGACCACCCAAAATGGCACCGCGGACCACCAGGGGGCAGCAGACCGCCGGTTAAAAACCTCTGTTATAATCGATTATGGTTTGCCATTACATTGATCCAGAATGGTCCATGTCTGTGTTGCAATACATCGATTATGCGATTGATTTTAACATCCCTAATGTGCTCTGCATTGCACCCAAAAAATATCATAGCATATCATCTTAAGAGATCTCGTCAGTGAAATGATCCGACTGCGTTAACAGATCATTTTGGTTATTTCAAGAAACTAGTGATTTTAGGTAGTGCAGGAAGGCAATTTTATTGGACAAAATGACTTAACTGAAGTCTAAAACGTCTAGAGAGACTATAAAATAAGATTTAAAAATGAGAAATGTCACATAAACTCCATCGAATCGAATCCTCACTTTGCTGCAAAAGCCTTAACACCCTCTGCCATCTGTGCTTGCTCTCCAGGGAGTTACACATGTTCATAAATCCTCATTAATTTAACAAAAAGCTGTGTTTACAACAGAGCTCACTGCTTCTTCTTTAAATGTGGTCGTGGCTCTGCTGCTGCTGGTTCTAACGGCTGGTGAGAGCCGCAGCAGAATACTCGAGAATGCAGAATAATAGTGAATAATACAGAATAATAATAAAGAATAATATCGGAATACCCGGGGGTCAGGGAAATGAGACCGTGTCGTCGTGTCAAGGCCACTCAGACAGCGGGATCGCATATCTTAAATGACAATCATTGCATTAACGAGATCAGGGTTCATCCAGAAGTGGGATTTAATGAGCTGCGCAGGTTGGTCCCAAATCACCTGTTCGGCCTTCGTTAAAGCTTTCCCTGTGTTTTCACTGCCTTTTAGAACTGCCCTCATGTCGCTGTTACGTTCTAACTGAACTGTCATCGCATAAAACACGTCCAGGCCAATTTAACTTGCCCCTTATCCGCAGACGGCTCACTTTTCACTTGTGATATATAAAGATATGCTTTGGAACTTTTATAGAAACCTGTTTTGGCGTCAAATGATTGCAGTTAAGTTGCTTTATGAACTCTTGTCCAGTAAATATAATTTATTCTTCCTTTTCAAAATAAGTTACAAAGAATTCATCATTGAGGGCCAGTGTCCACCAAACGCACCTTTTCCGCCAACAGCGCTTATTTTTAATACAAATCCTATGAGCATCAGCGTTCAGAGCGCCAAAACGGTTCAACTATTAGAACAGCGCTGCGCTCATCAATGTCACTTCTCTCTTGCTAGCCAATCAAAATTGAGGAAGGAGTGGAAGAAGATTTCATGCACCCAATCTCGTCCAGAAAACGTGAGAATCTGTTTCAAACGCTGCCACTATGCTAAGATGTGATTTCTCTCCAAACTTGTCGGCTAAACTAGCAATCGCAAAGAAACAACGTTGAAATAGGAACGAACGTGGAAGTGCCCGATGACGTTTTAGCGATCTAAAGGCTGAAGCTCATAGGACTTATATTGAAAATAGTCGCTACCAGTGCAAAACCCGTGTTTGGTGGACACAGGGCTGTGCCAGATACAGAACAACTTCCATTTCAGAATTCTCTGGAGCAACTTGGGGTTGAGGAGCTTGCCCAGCGGCTCAGTGGTGGTAGTTCTGGCAGTAGGACGGAGTTGGATTTGAACCTGCAACCTCTTGCTCCATAGGTGAGTTGACAATTTGGTTATAGATCTGCATTTCGTGTGTTCAATAATAATAATTAATAAACGCCCCGTACATCAATGCCGCTGTCCTACTTTTTCCTACGCAGATTAAATGGCAGGTTGTAAGATTATGATAATAGATCATCTCTGCCATCACTAAATTTGCATTAAAGTTGGAATTTTGAAATTAATTTGTTCAGTCTAATTGATAGATAAGGTGGTCTGTCCTAATTGTTCAATTATGTCCTCATAAAATTCTTCTCACAGCCTTGATGTGTGTGTGTGTGTGTAGAACCACGCCGTCTGAATAAACCTGGCCCCGACACACTTACCTTGATGTTCACACACGACGTGAACAATTTCACCGCTCCTGTTTTCTACTCGGGGCACGAGGTTCATCTGGCATTCAAAGAGCGCACCTGCATTTCCATTAACAAAGCGCATGTTTACACGGGGAGTTTGACGGGCCGCTCGGACGGATCGAGTGGTTTACTAGCTGTTCCGACACAGCAACAAAGGTAAAAGTTGCTTCTGAAAGGTCTGATTCGCTTGCTTAAATCCGAGCTGCATTAGTATGGCTGTCCACGCTAACTAGCTTCAGCCCTTTCATGCATAGACTCCTCTGTGATCTAGGGAAGCAACAGATTGCCGCACTTTCATCAGCTTTCAATGCGGATCGTCAAACGTTTTAAATGCGCAGTGCACTGCAAATCCTCATATTAAATGTATTAGCTCACACAGAGCATTTTAATTTTTTGTTTGCTTGATTTGCCTTTGTGCGTTACTGCATTGTTTGTTATTTGGCATTATCAAGTCTTACTTTTCTATTTTCTATGCAAATAAAATTTGACTTTATACATTGCAATTGTGTGACAAATTTCCAGCAAACTTAAATATGTAATCAATATTTACACACTTTAAATTGTTCGAGAGTAAAAGAGTTTAATAAACTGATTCATATGAATCTTAAATTGTTGTTGCCATAAATCCAAACATATAAGTAAATACTGTGCATTTAAGTTGTGTATTTGTCATTGTGAACACACCACAGCACACGGTGCCCCACAACCACATGTGGCCTCTGCAGTGGAAGGAGCAGTGGGCAGCTGACACGGGGATCAGTGCTTGGGGACGGTATCTTGCTCATGAGTACCTCAGTGGTACCTTTACCAGTACTGGGATTCGAACTGTTACACTACCCATTTGATTTCCTTAAATTTAGTGCGTAGTGGTTTAGTTTATATTATAAAACATAATTTTGTGCTGGCAGCGTCTATTTTCAACATAAATACTATGAGCCTCAGCGTTCAGAGCTCTAAGCGTCTTCAGAGGAAAAAAGGTGTCAATGGAGATTTTTTTACCGCAGCACTCAGAGCAATTCAAATTTAAATCCGTTCAACTTTTAGAATAGCACTGCGCTCGTCAATGTCACTTCTCTCTTGTTGGCCAATCAAAATCGAGGAAGGGGCGGGACATACACTGTCAACAACTCACTTACAGCAATGGCTGGAGCAGCTGGAGAAGCGTATTTTGGCTTTATTTACACAATTTGAATAAAGACTACAATCATGATTAAAAAACCCTAATCGGTGCTACTCTCCCAGCTGTTTACCTGCACGGTTTATCTCAAGCACCCAATCTCTACGTCTCCAAGGCATGTGAGTATCTAGTTCAAACGCTGTCGCTAACGCCAAGATGCCATTATCTCTCCGCTGTGAAGATAATCTCTTTTATGTCGGCTAAACTACCGCTCTTAAAGGGACACGTTACAATGTTTACGTGAAATAGGAACGAACGCGGAAGTGCCCGATGATGCTTTTCGTAACTTAGCAACAACAAGTGCAGAGAAAGCGCTTTGGAAGTCAGGTTTTGACCGCTCTCAGTGCAAACACCATGTTTGGTGGACACAGGCCATTACTTTCATAAATTTTTGTAAAGGTTACAATCAGAATTTATTTGATTTGCAGTCAACATTTTAACGTAAGACCCGTCCGTTCCCCGCTAGTTTACCTAGTCCCCCGTTTTCTGATTATATTCTATATTTTTCAGCCCATGATGATCTCGCTGCTTTTTCCGTTATGGATGGTTGGTGTCCACATGTCTGCCTTTTCTCTGGGCCCTGGTTGGGATAATGACAACGACCAGCAATGCTCCTGTAAATAAAGCCACTTCACGAATGTGTCCTGCTCCCACCTCTCCATCATTACATATTTACACCATTCGTTTATAGCACGGAATCTTACTGCACCTAAAGGATGTGTTATTGCTACTGCTGTAAAATTTACTCTAAAAACAGTAACATTAGTAATAAATGACATATTATTTCAGTATTAACCGACATATCTTATTATTTTGTATTAATACAGACAATAATGTTATTTTTGGTTATTTTCTCATGGATTACTTTGACAAAGCATTCTCAAACACTTACATACTGCATAATAGATGAAGGCAGATATTTGAAAACCATGTTGAAATAAAACATTAATAAAACTCTATGTTGTTGAAACACCCAAAATAGACTAGACTTCAGATGAGGAACAGTGCTCGATTAATTTCTACTTATTACCCTATTATTATGCTTTTTAAATAAAAAAATGCAAAATGCTGTCAATGACTATGCAATAATACCACTAGATGTTATTTCTTTCCAGAATTAAGGTCCATTCACCCTGATGGTCCAACTCCTCTCCCTCTTATTGGGGCCTATTCCGAGTTTTAGTATTCCACAGGTGTGCCGGTGAGGATTTGCCTCAAAACTGAGATGACTGGTAGCGTTTTGCATTCGAGTGTTGGTCAGAGCTCTCCGTCTTTGTGCCAGTCCCTTTAACACAGGAGCCTGGTGTGGATATAATAACTCTCTACCCTGTGTTCTGATATCAAACAGAATTCATCAGGCGTACATTGTCTGATTCTCTCTCAACAACCCCCCTTTTTTTTCAAAGCAGAATTCCTACACCACCCAGCGTTTTCCAAACATCAAATATTAAATGACATCAGTATTTTAAAAAGCCCTTCAACTGCTCAGTTGGACCCAAATCGTAGCACACAAGTAAGACAGGTGAAATAAGCTTGATTTAGCCGTGTCCAGCTTTTTTTGAATGATGTGAATTGCAGTGTAGAGATGATAATATTCAAATAAAATATTAACGTGAATATTAGCGATATTTACTAGGGGTGGTAATCACAGTTTTTATCATGATGTGTTATTATATCAGTTCAAATAACAATCAGATCTAATATTCAATTAAAGTCATTAGCCAGCAATTCATTTGGGACAAGACTAAGACTCTGAAGGGCCGAGATCAAGCCAGGGCGGGACCACGGGCCGAGACCGAAACGAGACCGAGACCATCATTACCTCTCTGTGTTATAACAAAGTTAATGAGGTTAATGCATAATTCATAATAGCACATTTAAAGGGATTTGATGTTTGACCAAACACAGATCTACATACAGAAAGCTCTTATTCATTGATCCCATCGTTTTTTTTTTAATTATTTCATTTCAAATCCAACATGCTGCAGTACACAGCTGAAGCAACAGAAAACGTGTCGCCATTCAATTACTTACAGAAAGCTGGCTGTATCCAGGCCACTGGCTATGAACTAATCCCAGCAATTCCTCCTCGTAATACAAACCGAATCGCAGGCTCCAAACTCAGTGACTCAACTCATGAATTAATTACCATTTAAAGCAAGCGCCGCAGCGGCCGAATCAATGTCCGGACAGAACAGAGAGGAGAGGACGACAGAGCCGTTAGCGAAAAAGGCCCAGTGGCATTTCGGCTTCCTAATACCCGCGGATGCACTAAAAAGGACAGAGATACCGCGCTCGCGCCGGCTCGAATCTTCTCTCCCAGAGTGCCGTTTGGAGTGGGTCACGAGTGGGAAAAACTTGCGCTATCTCTCTTGAGACAGGATCCGGCATTTCTGCCAAGCCTCCACCACATCCCTGAATATCTAAAAATAAGATATGGAGAGGAGAAGAGAAGCTGATCTCAGTTCACCTCCTGCAGCCGGCCTGGATACAAGCACAAATAATTAAACTGATAAAGCACCAAAAATCCCACGTAGGAGGGGATAACGGGTTCTAAACCGGCTGAACGTAATGTAGGTAATTAAATTCCACAAATAAAGTTTGGGAAATTGAACTCATTCAACTCTGAGACTTGCTTTAACTTGCTTTAACTGAGCTCTCAGTGATAAGTGGTTCCATAGAACTGGAATAACTAAGTTTATATTAAAACTGCATGGTTTACAAAATTGGCAAAAGTATGATACACATGACGTTTAACAAAACCCCATTCTTAATCCATAGGCGTCAACAATGGGGGTGATAGACCAAGACTCTGAAGGGCCAAGACCGAGACCAGGGCAGGGCAAGACTGAGACAAGACCAAGACTCTGAAGGACCGAGATCGAGGCCAGGGTGAGGCGAGACCAAGACCAGGGAGAGGAAAGACCGAGACAAGACCAAGACTCTGAAGGACCGAGATCGAGACCACGGTGGGGCGAGACCAAGACCAGGGAGAGGAAAGAACGAGACAAGACCAAGACTCTGAAGGACTGAGACCAAGACCGGGGCGGGGCAAGACCAAAACCAGGGTGGAGCGAGACCAAGACAAGACCAAGACTCTGAAGGACTGAGATCGAGACCAGCGTGGGGCGAGACGGAGAACAGGGCAGGGCGAGACCGAGACCAGGGTGGGGCGAGACCGAGACAAGACCAAGACTCTGAAGGACCGAGACCAGGGTGGGGCAGGACCGAGACAAGACCAATACTCTGAAGGACTGAGATCGAGACCAGGGTGGGGCAAGACCAAGACCAGGGTGGGGCGAGACCAAGACCAGGGTGGGGCAAGGCTGAGACCAGGGCGGGGCAAGACCGAGACCAGGGCGGGGTGAGACTGAGACAAGACCAAGATTCTGAAGTGAGACTGAGATCAAGAAATAAAATAGCTTCGTTATATTGCGGTGGGAAAAAAAACACGGGTCAGAACAATGGAGGTGATTATGATATGTATTTTTTAAAGTACGCTTTGATGTCTGTTTCAAGCATAATTTTTGTTGGTGAAATATTGTATAAATAAGACAATCAACATCATCACCTCCGTTCTAAACGCTCCACCACCACTGAGCGAGCAGCAGCCCGGGCCTGACCCTCTGGTAAAGAGAGAGAGACTCGGCACCGCACTGCTGTTAGACATCTGTGCGCACCACAGGCGCCACTTCAGCTCTCAACCCTCGCTTTTTTGTGGCACGCCGAACTCCGTCTCCGCTGCCCACGCTGCTGCTCCACTGTTCGCTGACCTTCCACAGCTCGCGCTGCCGCTGCCCCACTGTAAAGGTTGCATAAATACGGAGCACAAAACACACCAGCGGCGACGGGAAAATCTCTCCGGGCTTCTAAACCTCTCTGTCTGTGTCATTATAGCTGTGGGAGCAGAACAATGTAATCACTGTGATCTTTTACTTCAAAAACAAGCCCAACGTTTTTCTTTTTACCGCAGAGGAAAATCGCAGGAGCTAATTGACACTTTCAGCGTTTATCGCAGACCAAATGGACTCAAATGCTGGAGTTGTGCTTCCAGCATGAGCAGGGATTTACTGTAATGTATGGATGCTTTGGATAGTGAGTAGGGGTGTAATGATATATCAGTCTACATCAATACATCGATTCAGTGATCAGGGAGCCCATAGCATTGATCCAAAATGATGCAGTGTTATTAGTAAGAAATGGTGTAAAAATGGTTGTGGATCACAGCAAATATTAGGGGTGTAATAATCAGTTTTTTGAGATTGTTGCGGCACCTTTTCTAAAGATTGTGATGAAAGTTGCAACATTTTAGGCGTTTCGTTGCAATATAAAAGTCAAAGTTGCGATTTGTGATTTTGTCCCCATTTATAATGATTCTCTAACATATAATTAAAATGAAGGGAACAAAACCACTATTACTTTTATTAACCATTAAACATTTCGTTATTTTTAAAGGTAAATGTGAGGCCTTTTTTATCACGTTTCCTGCTTCGAAATGTAATATGAAAGTGTGTTCGCCGACGTATGGCTCAACGTTATGTGAGAAACGATAATGATTGGTCATAAATTGAGGAAAAGTTGTGGTAATTGGTCAAAATTGCACGGTAGTAATGAATTTGCAAAATCCTGGAGAGTCTGAATAATACATTTACATTGATACCCAGATTCAATGATCAATGAGTCCATAGCATAGATCCAAAATGAGAACATCGATCAGACATCATACATATTGTAGCCTCACGTTATATTGTACAGAAAGTCTGTTTTTACTAAAAGAGTTTATTGTTTTCTGTTTTTGGTGTGTAGTTAAATTAGTCAAATTAGTGACGTCATGCTTTTGTGATGACATGAATGAAATTGATTGAGTTAAATATTAATTGCTGGCCAACGGAACAAAAGGTATCATAATGCAGCAGACTGTGATATCGGAAGAGCTGAGTTTTTAAATCGCTATAATATCACTTTGCACCAAACTGTTAGCACAGGTGATGTATGGTTAGTAAGAAGAGGCTGTGTTCCACAGCAATAGAGGACATGTGTTGATGTTATTTTTTATTATTATTTTGAGATTATGAGAAAATTATTTAAATATTTCCAGAATAAAAAATCGTATTAACATGATAACAAAAGTTGTTTTCTAGAGATCAGCTGATATTAAGTGTGATCTCAAAATAGTAACTTTCAGGTGATTGTGCAACAGGTTTAGTATCAGGATTAGTTCTTGACTACAATCACCTCTCGTAATATGCCAGTACAGAATTCTGAGTAGCTTCTCAGTTTTATGCACAAAAACACACCAACTTTAGTGTCATAAGGTGTAATAAAATCTGCCATATTGATTAAAGCTCCACCCTCACAGTTTTGAAGGATGGTGTGCAAACAGAAGCAATGATGTGCACCATAATGTATGTCTCCTCATATCTACGATGTTAGTGTGCTGAAAAAACTGAGAGACAGAATAAATAATAAATCATCTGTACAAACCAGTGATCTATGCAGATGTGGGACATCAATAACCATCCAGAATAATAACATTTCAAAATGTCGTTCAAAAGAGCAGATTATAGCTTGTCCCTCACAGGTCAATTAACACAACGTTGTGTGATGACGGGCACATCGAAGGTGGCAATTACAGCTTAACAAATCGTAACGGGCACGCTGGCGAGCGTCCATGTTTTTCTCGGATCAAATGCGACTCGACAGTCGCACACATCACCATACTGTGCCGTGCTATTGTCATTTGCATTGCACGGATTTCTAATGCGTTTCCATTTTCAGCGCATAAACAGACATCGGTTTAACACTTCTCTAATGAACGCTGAAAGCAGCTTAATGGTAATTAATGGGATAATTGAAAAATCAGTGGGATTGGCCTGAGGGTTAAAGAGCTTGTCCAGGGACCAATCCAGTGCCCAGATTCCAGCCAGGACTGTTCACCTAACTCTGGTACATTCATTCATTATCCCAACCGGGGGTCAGCCAACTCTGGGTTGCTGTCATCAAGTTGTTAGTCATTTTAATATATACAGTTTATATTTATTTGATTTTATCTAATACTGTCTCACACACTTAACAGGAAGTGGCAACACCTTGTTCATGTTTTTGATTTTAATATTCATATTCTTCCTCGTCTGTGTGCTTACTTTTCAAGAAGTGATTGTAATTGGATAGTTCTCCTACTCGTGGCCGCACCTGGAATTACACTGTTATTGTAGCTAATATCTATGCAGAATTAGAAAACAAAAAGCACTTTAGACAGACAGACAGACAGACAGACAGACAGACAGATAGATAGATAGATAGATATAAATATTTACGTAAATGAGTTATATGATACATTTTAGAACAATATATGTGTGTGTTTAAAATTTTATCATATAAAATGTATATGGTTGTAATACAAATGTACTGATATACTGTATATTACATGATATATTTGAATTATATAAAATATAAATAATTGTATAACTATATAACATCATTTTTATTATATATTTATCACAACATATTTATTATCATTCATAAAATATATACAAAATATGTTGTACTCTTGTCATGTATATATATATATATGTGTGTGTGTGTGTGTGTGTGTGAATTAGAAATATATATATAAATATTCTGTACATATCAGATTTATCATATTTAATATATGAGAGTGTAATTAAAATGCAGAATTATTTATAATGTATAGTAACTTATTATTAATTTCCTAACTCTCATCTACACAACCATCCCTTTAACTTGTCTGTAACTGATGCTCTTCAGATGCATGATGTTTCCCCTGCTGCCCTCTTGCTCACCGCGTTCTCATCTTCTTTTAAGAGCAGTTTATACTGTGGGAGGGTCTTAAACCTAACGAGAGCGATCCAAATCCCACTTGATCTTGACTTCAAACCCCAACACACCTTAATCCCCACACAGATTATCCTATTATGAAACTTCCCGAAACTATTCAGTCCCAAAACTTCAGATTTCCACGTTTTAAGGTGGAAAGGATTTAAAGGCAACTCCCACCTCCGTTCCACCTCGCCGCAGTCCATTTCTCCCCAATCAGAAGATAGCAGCGATAAGAGAGTTCCAATAAAGAGCGTTTAAGAAAAGAGTCGGCTCAATTAAAGCGGCATAAAGAGAGTCATTATTGTGATGGTCGCACTACAAAGGCACATGAGCTGGAATGTTTTTCACGGCCTTGTAGCGAAAACCAGCAGGATACCCATCGAGGAAGAGAGAGAGAGAGACACGTTGGTGATAATTACTTTCGATCTGTCGCCGTTTAGCCGAGCAGGGAACGTGATGGAACTTGTCCTTGATGTAAGAGGGTAAATCTGAAGTGTGTGTTGCTCTCGGCCTCGAGACCCGGAGCTGATGTGTGTGGACATGAAGAAGAGCAATATCAGTGTGCTTTCTCAGGATGGAGTGGAAATGGATAATCTACTGCTGGGCCTCGGATAAAGCCTTCAGGCTTATTAGATATTTTTCGGTCTCCAGGCTTTTGGTGTTTGTGACGGTGTTTGTAGGGTCTGAATTAAGTGAGTGGTTATTTGTCATTGTGAACACAGCACAGTACAGCACACCACAACCAAATGTGTCTTCTGCACTTGACACATCCATGAAAGAAGTACCTTGCTCATGAGTACCTCAGACCAAGAGGTTGTGGGTTCAAATCCTACCTCCAAAATCAGACTGATAAAGTGGTACCTTTATCAGTCTGAGACTCTGACCGGTGACCATCCAGTTCCACTAGATGTCCAGCTGCATCCAAACGTGTTAAATACTGTGGAAGGCTTTCTTGCTAAAAAAAATACAAACAATGAAATAAAGTTGCATTAGTGCACCTGCGTGGTGAAGGAGTAGTGGTGAGATGTTCACTTCTAGACCAAGAGGTCATGGGTTCAAATCCTACCTCCAAAATCACAACTACTGGGTTCCCGAACAACCATTAAGCCCAAGCTGCTCCGAGACACTAACCCTGAAATTAGGAAAGAAAGTCCCTCCGGATGAGAGCGTCTGCTGAAAGCAGTAAATGATAAACAAAATTAGTAAATTCCTCAGTGAAGATCTGGTTTTAATTTAAATATTAATATTTAAATGTTTTAAACATAACATGCTTACTTCAAGTAATACTTCAAACTTAATTGCATTTAATCTGAACACATGACTGTTGTAATATTTTAATATATTTTTTAAAAATAAGAAGTTAAGATATGAAAGTTAAAGTATAAAATATCAAGTTAAAGTAAGTTGAAATAAGACCAAATAGAAAGTAAAACTAGATCTACTAGTGTTCAAGTGTTATTTTTAAATTATTTAAAAATGTGTATATGAATATACATACATACATACATACATACATATATATTTTTTAATAATCTAAAAATAACATTCGAAAAACAAATATCTAGTTTTACTTTCTATATATATATACACACACACACATATGTAATGTAAAAGATTTAAATACTATATAAAATATTTGTAAAATGTTCTAAAATTTAAAAACATTTATAATTTCTAGCTTTAGATTTAATTTAATCAATAATTTGGAGAAAAACAGGACAAAGTTATAAATTTTTATTTAATCATTTTACTTTCAGGAATAATACATCTATAATACATTTTAAACCCACTCTCAGGTAAAATCTCCACCTACCTCACTGCTACTGATGATCCTCTATATATACACACCAGTTCACCTGCACACACACACACACACACACACACACACACACACACACACACTAGGAAACCTCCGATCAAATCACACACATGGCCCAACAGGATTATGGAGCCTTATACTTCCCTCTTGTTGTTTTCCCCCTCCACCTCCTTCCCAAAAGTCACTTGCCCTTTGCCACCAGTGACCTTTGTTTACGCATGGAGATTAAGCCGTCGGAGGTTGACGGATTATTTTTAGCAAATGCAGGTTATATTAAGAGCAAGGCCAGACTGAAAACTCTGGATTAGCGGTAATTCTACGACTACGCTGCCGCACTCCCGCGCTCCCAGACTGGGGCGATTAGCTGGATACATTACACCGGGTTCCAAGATGTGTCGGAAATCTCATTTTGCGTGGTTTCCGTTTTGGGATCCGTACGCACAAAAGCCGTAATTCCAGGACATACCCTTTTTTATTTATTTGATTTTTTTTGCAGAAATAAAACGACCACTTTGATGATGCGTGACACATCTGGAGATGAGCCGCGAATCCTTTTTCTTGTGTATTTACAGAGACGTAAACACCATCCAGACAGGTCCCGTCTCTTCACCGTCTTCTCGCGCTCGGCATTCTGGCCGCTTGGCATTCAAGCTGAAGCTTCATTACTCACGTCCGTCTTTGCCACCTCGCTCACTCTTCTCTCTTTTTGAAGAACAAACATTGTAATTTCCCTTTTCTGGAATTGCATTTTTAAGGGAAAAAGAGAGGGAGGCTGTTGCTTATCATATCCGTTAGGGTAAAGGATTCATTTCCATACGATACGCCACCTTTGAGAGCGGGCGGCGGGCTTAAGGTGAGATAAAATGATGACGGTGATGGCGGCGGGGGTGACTTCACAAGCACTTCATCAAATGTCATCCTGAAGATGTGCGGTGGAGAGGTGTTGCATGAAAATGGCACTATCGAGTGTTTAATAGAGATAAATGCCTAAGCTCACCGGCCTGACAGGTTGTCGATTACTACAAAGAAAAATGTATCATGGAAAATCAAGATGATTGATTCCTCCAGACTCACGAGTGTCTGGCTCGCTAAAAGCATGGCGTTGTGCATGTGCGTGTGTGGGGGGGTGTAAGGGTGTAGGTGTAGGTGGTATCGGGTCTAGACATTGGGTTTCAGGTTCAAGAACCACCTAACATCTGTAGTTAGGTGGTGTAGTTAACTTCGAAGCAACTTGGAAAACACTGTAGCAAAATTGTGACATGGCTAAATGCTAGAAAATAGCTAAATGCTATAGATAGATAGATAGATAGATAGATAGATAGATAGATAGATAGATAGATAGATAGATAGATAGATAGACCGCAACATACGATGGAGATGACCCCATGATGACCCCATCTCAACTTGTAAATATTGTTGATAATCACTAAAACAGAAAAATTATGAGCTTTAACACCAACATGATTCTGTCGATCGCTGGCAAGAGTGTGGCATCTAGATGCGTACATCCCAGCAGCGTCCCAACATATAATACGCTGCGCACTGCCACGTTTGTCTACCACACAAACCTTAAAATATTTTTACAATTTCGTTTGGTTGTATCGCTATCGTAAGTTAAACCAACGTAATTCGGTGAATATGAATAATCATCTTTACAAAGATGTGGATTGTCAACTGCCAGGTGTTTCTTATTGGTACTGAACTGACAGACGTGACATCTGGGCACCGCTCATACCACGCCCACTGCGTCACAGCATACTTTTGGCAGCTGCAAGATGGAGTCAGAGGATGGAATCCACCTTGACAAATGGAAGCAAGAATCCGTGGCCATGAAGTAGCTCGGATGTGGTCAGTTACTTTTAATCATGAGTAGTTGTGGAGCTTGAAAAGCTGCTGTTTAAAAGTATCTTCAACAAAAACTCGTTGTGAGACTGCAGTTTCCTGGTTGTGAAAGTCAAAGCTTTGGGTTCATCAGAAGAATTCATCTTCTGTCCCAAACTCATCGCTTCTTCTTCTTTGCCGCAGCAGCAGACCATCGTTTTCCACATTATGATTTATCAAAAGTTTTACACCAGATGATCTTCCTAAAGTAAGCTCTCCAAATGAACCAGGCTTGGGACTGGCACTAAGAGCACCCCTGCTTGTGCAACCACACTGGCTTCATTCCCAGATTGGAAAAACTGGATTACAACATTTAAATTCTCCACTGGACTGCCTGACCACTGGGGTTCTACAGAGGTCCTGTCATCTGGAACTTGTAGTGATCTCTTGAACCTTCATCGATCATCTAAACACTAAAATAGTTTATATTCACACACACTTTTATACACACTTTAAATGCATGAGTTCCACCCAGTGTGGCCCAGAGCAGTTTGGGGGATACTTTCAGAGTAAATAACAACCAGCATTAGTTTGAGGTGCTTTGTTTCAACATCTCTCAAACTCACTGGAAAACCATTGGAGTACTTTCAGTGTCTCCATGTTTTATAAACTTACTCAAGTTTTATAGTAACTCAAATTACTGACCAATATCTTATTTAAATTTATAATATAAATAATATATTTATATTATATTTAGTTCCCAAATTAATCTTGGTGATGACGGCCTTTAAAAGATCAGTGGCTTTTGCAGATTTTAGATTCATGGGTATACAGTAGGGGTGGCACGGTGGCGCAGTGGTTAGCGCTGCCTCCTCACAGCGAGAAGGTCCAGGGTTTGATCCCCGGGTTGACGGTAGGGCCTTGCTATGTGGAGTTTGCATGCTCTCCCCGTGTTCGTGTGGGTTTCCTCCGGATGCTCCGGTTTCCTTCCACAGTTCAAATGCATGCACTATGGGTTAATTGGCGACTCTAAATAGGCCCCGTAAGGTGTGCCGTGCGGTGTGTTGGCACTTGCCCAGGGTTGTTCCCAGGATAGGCTCCGGTCTCCCTGGGAAGGGTTGTTCCCAGGATAGGCTCCGGTCTCCCTGGGAAGGGTTGTTCCCAGGATAGGCTCTGGTCTCCCTGCGACCCCGGTTGGGATTAAGCAGTTCGGATAATGGATGGATGGATCAGTGGGTTGAGAAATAGAGTCTACTACTAAGGTTAAGAGTCAAATCGTGTTGCGTATAAAACAACCACCTCCTTTGAAAGAGCATCAAGTGCTTGCTCCTGCTGCCTTACATCAGGACCAGTGATTTAACATCCCTGACCTGCAATCCTGTTTCCAATCAGGAGGACCACAAGTGTAGATCCAGCTTGACATAATACTCGGCTCTATCTCTTCCCAATAAAGAGTAGGGACTGTAGGATTCTCCTGAGCAGGCTTAAATCAGGGTGCCTCTGCCAAAATCCTGACCTGCAATCCTCTTTTTGCTGTTCCCAATCCAGATGACCACAGGTGTAGATCCAGCTTGAGAGAACCGAGGCACTAAAGCCTGCATGAGATGTAAAATTGGGCTATGGCTCTTCCCAATACGGTGGGATTTGACCAGCCAGTTTCAACAATGGCAAGTCAACTGGGATGCAGCAATCTAAATTCAAAAATCGCTGCCAAGGGAAGTATCTTGAGCCCGTTTTAGAACATGTTGGTGCCTAACGGCATGGGCAAAAGAAGGGTAGTGGCATAAGTGGGCGCCTTGGCCAACAGATAATGGAAAAGAAAGCCACTAAAAGGATGACGTGGGCGCGGTGCATAGGGTAAAGCAGGGATTATGTCTGAGCAGCAGATAAACAGATTATTCCTGAAACGGAGGCTGCTTTTTTAACTTTGCCTCCGTGTCCCCGGCACACATCGAGGACGGCCACAAGACCACCCTCCCCTCTCCCCTCCTTCTTCCTTCTTCCTCTCACCTCGGGTGGGCTCCTGATCGCTTCGTCTCTCCCACTGCACCTGCTATCTCGCTGAAATTTTGACCGCCTGCTGCAGCGAGACGTCCGGCCACTGAGGTTACGCATGGGGAAGATTGGCCTGGAGAATCCCAGCCCCTTGCTGACTCTCATGGCCAGGTAGACGGAACTTTGCGCCCCGCCGTCCGGTTCTTCTGGTCCAAACTAGGGCACGAGGCTCTCGTGGTACCACTATGCCTTTGAAATGTGGACTTCTAGTGGGAATCTTCTTCTTGGCGCTACCAGTCACAGCTTTGAGCGGTAAGATTTTGCATTATGTTTCTTACTGTATGTTTTAAACAAACCATGCAAAAAATAGGGTAATTACTTAGCGAAATAGTCTATTATAAGCAAACCTAAACTCTTCATTAAAAGCAAAAATGTGTTTGTTTTTACATTTTAAGTTGTTGTTAGTTTGGTACCCAAATTGTGCATATTTTTGTTTACATGTTTTCATTATTTCTTTTTAGGAATTAATAAGAACTCCGCACCTTTATGTTCCCAATTTAGTGATTTTTCATGTGTATAGCATTTCACTTTTGAGATACTTTTAGTGATATTCTAACAAGTGATAAAAATTAGTTGTAAAATTAATTAATTTAGTTTTGTTTGTTTGTATTTTTCAGTCCATTTACACTTTCCAGCAGCGTGCATGTGTTAAACGCAGCTACACTGAGTTAAAGGTCTCGTCATTCATTACCAGTAGCTGCATTCAGACTTTGATTAATCTGTGTGACAAGGCTTTGTCCTGCTGTGTACCAAGAATATATTAAAGATCCAAAAACAGCCCTGCTAGCATTGCGTAACTCGCTGGCAGGTCCACATGCTAATGTGCTACAAGGCCGCGACCGCAGTGCATGTCATGCGTGAGTTGACCAATGGCAATCCAATGACAAGCGAGATCGGATTAAAAGCACGTCACCCAAAAACACTAATACAGGTAACGGTGAATGAATAGAGGAAGCCAGGTATCCCAATCTACAGCATGTTTATATGTGTTTAACTACAGTTAGTCTTCACAGAATTAGACCCAAAAGTGAAAACCTGCCGTACGGAAACGATACGAAAGCGACCAACTGAGCATGTTCATTCTAAATGCAAATGTTTTTGTGATGGGTTGACGCTTCATTTCATTGTTCTCATGCTGAATCATCGCCTCTCAGGTGCCCGCAATCGATTTTTGGCCACCGTCGACCCTAGCGCAGGTGCTGGCCAAGCTGTTTATTAACCCAACGTGGCTACTGTGATATTTAACGCTGCGTCCAAGTGGCACATGGGTCACCCAGTCGTCGTTCCCCCTCTCGATCACGCCATTTCTTTTTTTCCCGGCTGCATCCTCTCTTCCTGGCCTCACTGACACGTTAGATGTCGCGAATCGATCATGCGTCCAAGGTGGTTTCTATGACGGGCGGACCCCCCCCCTCAAACCAATCAGGCTCTGTTTACTAAAAGCCATCTGCTTAGGAAGAAGAACAGGCAGTTCCGAGTGGGCACTGTCATCGTCGAGGATGTTGGGGGGGTTTGAAGAGATAGCAGCAGTCCCATGATGATGCCTGGAATAGGCCCATTTTGCAGCGCGATTTCACCGCAGTTTCTGGGTATTATAGGGTATCTGACTGTGTCTGTGAAATGAAACTGCCAACATCCAAACAGAGATTTCAGGTGTCACTGCATCTTTTTTGCAAACCCTCCAGGATTTTGTGATGTTGCGACCGCAACTATTAATGCAAATTCAGTCAATGGCCGCAAATTCACTACTACTGTGCAATTACCGCAACTTTTTTTTTGCAATTTTTGACCAATCATTGTCGTTTCCCGCAAAACGTTGAACCATACGTCGGCAAACTCACTTCCTTGTTACGTTTAGAAGGCACAGGAAACGTGTGATAAAACGTCTTTTACCTTCTAACATTTACCTTCAAAAATAATGATTGATTAATGTTAATAAAAATAATAGTGGTTTTGTAATTGTTTGAATTAATTGTTAAAGAATTATTATAAATGGGGAACAATCACAACGTCTAAATGCAGTCAGCATGAAGCGTGGTGCAATGGACGTTTGTGGTGGAAGTAGCGGAGTGAAGTCAATGACGTTGACACTGAAAATGTGGGCATAAAACTTGTGCAAAAATTTATTATTTCTCTGTGAATGACGTCAGTCCCTTGAGCACGGTGGTCAAGCCCAATGCAATTCAAAATTCAAAACACAGCAAAATTAATCAAGCAACATGCAAACACACTGTAATTACAAACATGCTACGCAAATTCAAAAAACACTTTCATTGTGGAGCCCTCGTGTGTCTCATTTTACAGATTTTTGTAGAAAAGCTGCTGCAAAATCAGGCATTTTAGGTCACAACAATCTCAAAAAAGGCCAGTGAAATCCTGGAGGGACTGTTGTCGGCATAATTACTGCTGTCAGAGATGGATGAGCTTCTCTCTCACAACCCACTTCATAAATGTATTTGCTGTAACATTAAAAATTGATCATAATAAAATGCTTGAGAAGCAGTTACATTTCACACGTTCCACTGACTGTTCTCATACTTAAAAAATATTTGTCCACCAGTCATCATAACGTTATTAAAAAATACAAGCACAGATCATGACGTTCTAGAAACTATAATCATGCCATCTACACTATTAGAACAATTTAAAAGACTTAAATTCTCAACAGAAATCTTAAACGTTTGACTTTTACCAAAATTTCCCCACATTGCGAACAGACATTTCTGATGACACTGCACTGTTTACGGCATAATTACTGCTGTCACAGAGGGTGAAAGAATGGAGGGATGAGTTTCTCTCTCTTCCTCTGCAACCTACAACATCCCAGCATTTACCCTTTACCCCTCGCGCAAGCTTTTCAGACCTGACGAATGCCGGAGGCGAGGTGTTCTGCAGGCAAACGCCTCCATTATTGTCTCAAATGTGGCTTTCTGCTGCACCCCAACGTATCCATTAATCATAACATGCCCGGCTTCCCGGTTCCGCTTGACGAGGCGCCTAGAATTTAGCAACATTTCTGCTTTTTCTCCAGAGGGAAACCTACAGGAGAATGTAGTGGAAGCCGTCAGCAGCCGGCAACTCATCAAACTGCTGAATTTATCCAAGCAGACCTCAGGGACCAGGACCATATTTGAACTGGAGAGACATCGCACCAAGAGGTCAGCCTTTTTCCACTCCGGGGTCAAAGTGTGTCCGCAAGAGACCCTGAGGGAGGTGCTGGCCAGCCACCAGGCTTATTACAAACTGAGAGGTAAGGGCTCCAGCTGGCCACTGGTTGAAAGTGAAAAGTTGACGCAGTGAAAGTTGAATTTTTTCCCGTCCATTGGAGTATGGTTCCCTGAGGGAATGGGAACTGTATGGTACCACACAGTACGGTAGGGTTCCCCTTCCATTTGGGAAACCACACTGTACTATACTATATGGTATGGTGCCGTTTCTCCAAGGAGAACCCTGCTGTAAAGCACTGTAAGCGGCTGACTGGTGGAAAAGCTGTACCACCAAACAGTACCATAGTGTTCCCCTTTCCACTGGGGAACCAAACCACACCATACACCATGCTTTATGATTCCCAATGGAAGAGGAACCGAACAGTGCAGAAGGGATCCCCTTTGACTGGGGGAACCATAGCAAACAGTTTGCTACAATGCAGTTCCCTGTCATACTTCCTACCATACTATAGCTGAAAGTGAGTGATTATTTGTCATTGTGAACACACCACACCACAATGAAATGTGACCCCTGCGTTCGACCCATCCGTGAAGAAGCAGTGGGCAGCTGACGTCGGCATCGTCCAGGGAGCACTGCTTGGGGATGGTACCTTTCTCAGGAGTACCTCAGTGGTTCCTTTTCCGGTCTGGGATTCGAACCAGTGACCTTCCGGTTACGGGGCAAACGCCCTTATCGTTATGCTATCAACTGCCCTGGTTTTACATTTATACATTTCTTAGGGATGTATTCAGTGTACCATACAGGGGTGCGTTTCCCAAAAGCATAGTGTTGCTAATGTAGTTAGCAATATGTTAGCAACTATGATACAGAGAAACGCACCCCAATGTGGTAGGGTTCCCCAACTGAAGAACATTTAATGTTCTACAAGGGAACCATATCACACCATAACTGTAAAAGTGAATGCCATATCCTAAAACACGTCAGCAGCAGGGCTGGATTGGTAATCTGGCGTACCGGTCAATGCCTAGTGGGCCATTGCAAATTTTGGGCTGGTGCAGGGACAGTGTGACTAATCAGGAGAGTCCACGCTTCACGTTGACCCCTCTCTTGCACTGGTTAGGTGGCAAAGAGTCAACAACAGGTGGGGGCTCTAATATGATAATCTGTCAAGTGTAAAACCCATATGGAGGCCTAAAAGTCCAGTTGGTGGGCCTGTTTGGGAGAACATCCAGGGTGTTATTCCCCTTCCGTCCCTGGTCAGAAGTCACACAACTCCTCTCGCCCTCCTACTGATAAGAGCAACAATCGCTGTTAGGAGACTTGCAATCAGCCATAAACGTGATGAATCCAGTATTGTGATAGAACAGACAGTGCTGAGAGAACAAGGTGCCAGACCTTTACAAGTGCTACACGTGTCACTGGCATACATCACACAACGCAGACACACTCAAACGTCTGAGAATCGCAATCCCGTATGAGAAATCTAATCTCCGGGGTGCCCTGAGCTCCCGGGCCGAGGCTCTGAAATGAGACACTCCGGCGCCGCTGCTGCAATATTCACGGTGTGAAAATAAACTCTTATCTCAGCGACGGCTATATGAGTTGGGAGGGGGCGGCAGCGCGAGCGCCTGCAGTCGTCCCGTGGTGCGCCAGCGGCGGAGAGAAAGAAACAAACTCATCAATGCTGGCCACGATCGATGGCTTTCAGTGTCCACATAAAGAGACCATTCTTTCTTACTGTCTTGGTCGCCTTTTTCACTCTCTCCTTTTTCATGCTCGGCAATTCTCCGACCCTCCGAGAGCTCAGTTGGTAATCCAGGAATCAGAGTTTTCTCTTTTTGTTCTGTCTGTACAAGAACTAAATGATATCGCACGTATGCGGTTTAGTTGCAGAATTCCATAAATCACAGAAATTTCGTGTTTATGCAGGAACGTGCCAAGCACAATGAGAAATATTTGCTCATCAGTTTTTTCTACATGGGGTATAAAGCTTCCACAGATCATTTTAAGATTAGCATTTATCCGCGGCAGGATAAAAAAAGGACGAAGATGATGAGGATGAAGCACGATCGCTGTGGAGTCTGTAATTTGGTGGCCGAGTCTGACAGATTTTCCCCTGTCAGCTTGTGGGAGGTGCGTAACTGTTTCTCGTCTCCCTCTCACAGTGTGTCAGGAAGCGGTGTGGGAGGCGTTCCGGATCTTTTTCGACAGGATTCCCGGCACCACCGAGTACCAGCGATGGGTCCACATGTGTCAGCACGAGTCGCTCTGCATCTCAGACCTGGCCCTGAACTTCAGCAGCTCCGAGGAGCACTTGGACATGGTGTACAGGGTGAGCACTTCAGAAACACAGAAATCTGATTTTATAATAAAAGCACAACCCATTCATCCACTAACCAAACTTCCAGTCATAGGCAGTCCCTCCAGGATTTCTCAGATTTTTTGAGATTGTTGCGGTCTAAAATGCCTGATTTTGCGACAGCTTTTCTTAAAAATTGCGATAAAAGTTGCAGTGCCTTTAGGCGTTTTGTTGCAATAAAGTTTCAAGAGCAAGTCAAAGTTGAGGAAAATGTTTAATTAATTAAAATGAAGGGAAAAAAAACACTAATCATTAATCATTTAGTTATTTTTGAAGGTAAATGTGAGGCTTTTTTTTATCACAGATATTTCCTGCGTCTTCTAAACCTATCAAGGAAGTGAGTTCGCTCAACGTTTTGTGTTATTTCTGAATATTTAACACTAATATTTAGAAAAGTGAAAGCAACATTAGATTAGAAAATTAAAAATCTGTCTTTCTTAGTAACATATTCTTCTTCTTCTTCTTCTTGTGCTGTTAATTGAAATAAAACCTTAAGGTGCCGTACTTTATCCACCTTGTTTTGATGGTAGAGTTAGTGGCGTATAACGTCTTCTGCTCTCTAAAGGCACAAGAATTTGCATCTCAAATAGTTGAACATGTTCAAAGTGTTAGAAGTAGCACAGTGGGGCAGAAACGGAAGGCGCGAAGCAAGAGAAGATTCTGCACTAATTAGTCTGACAGAATTCATCGCTCTGAGACAACAAATCCGCGCCGGCACATTTTGTTCTTGAGAGATGCATTGTTTCATGTCTCTGCCTGGGGTTCAACACCTCGAAAGCCAAAATGAAGAAAAATAAGCTGCAAATATTCACATTATTCCGCTCCACCTACTTTCCTACGGCTCCGTCTTTGCGTTTTGTCTTTTTATCTTCCGTTTTGCTTCCGGAACCCTCTCTCTCAGTGGGTTGGCGTGAAACTGGGAGTACAAAGACAAAATCAACGAATTCACTGTAGAGACGCCCTGCAAACAGAAAAAAAGCTTCGTAATATCAGGGAAGATTTGGAACGGAAAAGAGAATTCATTTGGTGCATATTAATTAAGGGTGTTAAAATGAATCACATGACTGATGCATCGCGATGCAGACGTGGACGATTCTTCATTAATGCAGTGGCAGAGCATAACTGATTATAGCGCTGGATTTCAACCGGCATTACGATGCCCCCGTGGTGGTCCGCAGCAGCATTGCAGGTGGTCCGTGACATGCAATCCAGTTTCACTACTGAAATCACTTTTTCAAAATGATTTAATTTAATTTATTCATTATGCCACCGATACCCGATCCAGCTATTTAATCCACGTATCAGATCGGTGCCATCTTTAGCAGCCACTGATTTTAGGTGTGGATAACCCTTCTCAATGTAAAGGTGAAGAAATTTTGAATATGAATATGGTTTTTCATTTGCTGAAGAGTCTCTATCTGAGGAGACAGAGACCATTCAGGGGGGTGTTTCCCAAAGCATAGTTATAACGACATAAACTACATTAGCAATACTATGTTAGCTGCTAACATACACTATGCTAGTTGCTAATGTACACTGTGTTAGTTGCTAATGTAGACTATGTTAGTTGCCGATGTAATAATCGTGTTAGTTACTAATGCACACTATGCTAGTTGCCACGTACACTATAAGGTTACTGATGCACAATTGTGTTAGTTACTAAATGCACACTATGTTAGTTGCTAATGCACACTATGTTATTGCTACGTACACTATGTTAGTTAATACGCACTGTGTTAGTTACTAATACACTATGCTAGTTGCTAATGCACACTTATGTTAGTTACTGATGCACACTGTGTTAGGTTACTAATGCCAATTATGTTAGTTGCTAATGTACACTATGTTAGTTGCTAATGCACACTATGCTAGTTGCTAATGTACACTGTGTTAGTTGCTAATGTACACTATGTTAGTTGCTAATGTACACTATGCTAGTTACTGATGTACACTGTGTTAGTTGCTAATGTACACTATGCTAGTTGCTAATGTACACTATGTTAGTTGGTAATGTACACTATGCTAGTTGCTAATGTACACTATGCTAGTTACTAATGTACACTATGTTAGTTGCTAATGTTAGTTGCTAATGTACACTGTTAGTTGCTAATGTGCACTAATATGTTAGTTGCTAATGTTAGTTGCTAACGTACACTGTTAGTTGCTAATGTACACTGTGTTAGTTGCTAATGTTCGTTGCTAATGTACACTATGTTAGTTGCTAATGTACACTATGTTAGTTGCTAATGTACACAATGTTAGTTGCTAATATACACCATCTTAGTTGCTAATGTTAGTTGCTAATGTACACTATGTTAGTTGCTAATGTACACTATGTTAGCTGCTAATATTAGTTGCTAATGTACACTGTGTTAGTTGCTAATGTTAGTTGCTAATATACACTATGTTATTTGCTAATGTATACTATGTTAGTTGCTAATGTACACTATGTTAGTTGCTAATGTTAGTTGCTAATGTACACTGTTAGTTGCTAATGTTAGTTGCTAATGTACACTATGTTAGCTGCTAATATTAGTTGCTAATGTACACTGTTAGTTGCTAATGTTAGTTGCTAATGTAATAATTATGTTAGTTGCTAATGTATATATATGTTAGTTGCTAATGTACACCTTATGTTAGTTGCTAATGTTGCTGTTAATGTACACTATGTTAGTTGCTAATGTTAGTTGCTAATGTACACTATGTTAGTTAAGCACGTAATTATGTTAGCTGCTAATGTTAGTTGCTAATGTACACTATGTTAGTTGCTAATGTTAGTCGCTAATGTACACTATGTTAATTT
Source organism: Distichodus sexfasciatus (assembly GCA_032718565.1). Classification (NCBI taxonomy): domain Eukaryota; kingdom Metazoa; phylum Chordata; class Actinopteri; order Characiformes; family Distichodontidae; genus Distichodus; species Distichodus sexfasciatus. The sequence goes on along the minus strand of JAVGVS010000426.1, from coordinate 23,849 downwards.
TGGGAAACACCTAGCTGTTCAAACTTTTCCCTTTTCTGCACTTTTTGCGAATGTTAAACCGAACTCTTCTTTTCAACAACCTAAAACCATAAACGACTCAATTTCAGTTCCAGGGAAGATGTAAAACCCTCCAGACGCCAGACTACTTATTGTTTTCCAGCAACACTTCCCCTCAAATAATGACCCAACAATACGCGGAGCTTTAATTTTTCATTTCTCGAGCGCCCGCCCAGTAAGCAATTTAATAGAAGTTGTGTTATCACAAGCACAAATACAATAACAACCCAAACAAACGCCGTCGCCACTAGTGACGCCATGTCTCTCTTCCCCTCCCCCTTCTTTAGCCCTGCTTTGTTAAATTGCTCGCGTGTCTCGGCCAGCGCTAATTACACACATTGATTTGCAGTCCAGCGCGACACGCCTGTAATGGCTTACCTTTCAGAGCTACGGAGTGGGAGCAAAATGAACTGTCATGTCGCAACACAAATCACCTGCGCAACAACTTCACCCCGATTGGTTCTCCTTGTTGATTTGTTTTCCCTGTTCGATGCGGTTTTAGACTGGTATTGTCATTGATATCGTCAGTTTTCGAGCGTCTCACCTCCACCAGCAACCCATTTAGACCTGGCCTGCATTAACCTCCCTGATCCTACTTGACAGCTCATGCATTTTCCCTCAACCTCTGGGAATTCCAAGATAGATGTTTTAAATGTATGTTTATCCTGTGATTTTACTGTCTCGGACGCCAGCTCCAGCTTTAGTGATGGTCCCGTTGGATGGGTTAATGGGAAAATTCTGCTTACTGCGAGTTTAAGAAGAAAGAGCAACCAATATTTCTACACAGTGCCACCCTTAAAAAAGCGACTTTTGAAATTAAACCAAATCTCTGTGGGTCAGCAGAAACCAAAGGACGTGTTCCAAAAAATTAAATAAAAAATATTAAATTGATGATAATAATAATAGCTTTTTTGTGTTATTCAGGGTTTGATTATTTTATATCTCCTATAAAGTTTTACTTTCCATTCTTTATCAGCTTAGAGGTTGGAAAAGTGCCTTTATTTATTTATTTATTTATTTTTCGAGCATGTCAGAAATCACAAATCAGGAAACAAACAAATGTCAACAAATCAAAGAAACAATTATTATATTATTTAAATAATAAATAAATAAAATAATAAATATTAAAATGACGTATTATATTTTTATTTCATTATTTGTTTGTTTGTTCGCTTTTAATCCCTATCGGGGTCATGGGGACCCATAGGTATTTATTTATTATTATTATTATTATTATTATTATTATTATTATTATTATTATTATTATTATTATTATTATTATTATTATTGTCAATAAGCTAATAGATTTGCCCCTTTGAGCATAAAAAATATACAGTAGATATGCAGTTTATAAACACATAAGGTACATATTAAATATATTTTATGTATAGATCTTTTGACATCATTCATAGTTTTAGATAAAATCTCAAATTAAAGCAGTTTTAGATTTTAGACCGGATTTTTAACACCTTGTTATGTCAGGCTTTGATTTTCACTCTGTTAATGTGAGACTCTGTGCTTTATCTAAACAGCGAATGAATCTGCAACGAGAGAAACTTCCGGAAAGGTGAGACATCACAACATATTTGCAAATTGAGCAAGTGCACTAGATGTTCCGTTCCTGTTATCAACAAATCCTGCATGTTAATATGTAAAAATATCTGCCTTTTGCCAACAGAGAAACCACAACAGCAACAGCAGTAACAGAACCAGCTCAAGATACAACAGGTACGTGAAGATGAGAAGAGATGAGAATATTATGTCGTTAATATTGAGCAGCGTCTGCTGTAATACAGAAATCTAAACAAAGCTCATCATTCACTAATATGGCAGTTCGCACCATGATCAGAGGGTCACCGGTTCGAATCCCAGACATGTAAAGGTACCCCTGAGGTACTCATGAGCAAGTTCCGTCCACTAGCACAGCTACCCGGGCGCTGCCCAGGTCAGATGCCCACTGCTCCTTCACGGATGGGTCAAATGCAGAGGTCACATTGGTTGTTGTGCACTGTGTGCTGTGCTGAGGTGTGTTCACAATGACCATGAAATCACTCATTTTCACTTTATTTGTGAACACAGCACAACACAGCACACCGTGCACCACAACCAAATGTGAGCTCATGAGTACCTCAGTAGTACCTTTACCACTTTGGGACTTGAACTGGCAACCTTCCGATCACTGGGCCCACTTTTTAACCGTTACACTACCAACTGCCCCACCAACTTGATAATATTTTAATATTTAAAAGTCTTAATTTCTAAACTAAAGAAAATATTGGTGAATTAGGCCGAAATTTCTTGGTGCATGAGGCACTCTGTTCTTATCTAAGAGCAAATCTTAAAGAAGAAAATACTGGTGAACACCAGGTTAGAAAACTAGGTAAGGATTCAAAACATTTTTTTCCTCAGAACAGAGTCCCAGTAACAGTAAGTCAATTAACCAATTATCTAATTAACATTGATCAGAGCCACAAGGCATCCTGGTCCTGACAGAGGCGGCGACTTCATCCGAGCCCACGAGTGAAACCACAACTATTAGAGCTCCCAGCGTCCCGACCGAACCCACTGCACCTCCTGAAGACTTTGAGGAGGAAAGTAGCCAAGCCCCAGAGGAGGTGAGGACCTTCTCACACCACCACGTCCTGAAATAAAACCTTGTTGTCCTAAAGCTCTTCTTCTTCTTCTTCACACCTCCCCAGGGGACAGTATGAGATTAGCACATATAACACCGTATGGGGAAAGCTAGATGAAAGCCTCCGATTTGACGTCACAACCCGAATGATGAAAGCTTTTCTTAACTCATGCAATATATTTCGCAATGAATTTTTAACAATGGCCTGCAAGTGGCAAAAACGTCATCTTGAGGCTGTATGTTGAATCTTAACTCTAAAAGATACAGAATTACAGACACAATAAATCCACTTCTCTCTCAGCACTGAGTTCACAAAAAAATCAGAATCCCAAATCAGTCATTAAAAGTTGTTTGAGAGTAACATCGCAAAAATGAGATCATCAGAAATAAAGACCTTGTGCTGAGTCACTTTGATTCTTCTGCTAACTGAGATAATAACTACATCCCACAGGAAACGTGAAAATGGATTAATGGCTTTCTTGTTGGTTTCAAAGTTTGCTGCAAAGTGTCCAGTTTTTGACCACAAGAACCTTCTTAACTGGATATTTCCGGTGTTGTTGAGCCTCTCAACTCCCAGCTCTTAGCCTCTCAGCTGATGTGTCTAAGACGTGTCCTCCAACTATTACCTCAAATTCAACCAATAACCACAACATTTCCACAATTTGTGACCAGTCATTGTCGTTTCATTGTCGCAAAACGTAGAGCCATATGTCAGCAAACTCACTTCCGTGTTACTTTTAGAAGACGCAGGAAACGTGGGATAAAAGCACCTCACATTTACTTTCAAAAATAACTACATGATTAATGAATGGTTCATAAAAATAATAGTTGGTTTGTTCCCTTTTTTGATTGTTAAAGAATCATTATAAAGGGGGACAAAATTTTCCGCAACTTTATTTCGACAAAACGCTTAAAAACGCCACAACTTTTATCGCAACCTTTTAGAAAAGCTGCCAGAAAATCAGGCATTTTAGGCTTCAACAATCTGAAAAAGGCCCATGAAATCCTGGAGGGACTGATTACACACTATCATGTCATTACCATGGCAGTGTCAAAACAGCTAAATAACAGCAGCTCTACCGGACTCCTTTTAGTTGTGGTCAGGAACAAAACTAGTGGTCACTAGAGGGTGGATGAAAGTTGAAATGATCTGAATTCATTTATTTGTGCGCACCTATAAAGTGCGTTATTTCTGATAAAGTCTGTACAAAAATCTATAATAAAGGGCTTTGAGAATGTATATTATGATTAAGCCAATCGTAAAAATCATCAACACGAACCTCGACACAAACAATTTTCAGTTTCTCCGTGTCACATCACACGGAGCGTGTTGCATCAGCTCAACTTTTCTACAAACGCATCAGCGCCACCGTTACCAGGTCAAGGCTTATATAATGGAAAATCAGAGGATGCTAAAGTTCTGTGGCATCACAGTGCAGTTTAGGTCCTGTTTTTGTTCTGATACTGTTCAGCGCCGTGCGATTGTTGTCTGTGAAAGAAGCTTTATGAATAATTTCTACTTACGGAATACTCTATATACTGTATATAAGTGCCGTGTGTCACTTCACTGCAGGACTTGGAACTACTTAATGTGGTACCAGAGGAGCCGGTGCAGCAGACGGTGGAGTTCAGCATTAACTTGGTGGATCCGGGATACAGGGAGCTGCTGGGCGATGCTGATTCTCCTCAGTACCACGACCTCTCACGACACCTACAGGACCAGGTGAGAGCCAGTCGTGTTGTAGAGCAGTGGGTGGGGGAAGATGACAAATGAAAGACACTGAGCCTCATTCACCAATAATTTTTAAGAAGAAATTTGCTCTAAAACCCACTCTACAAACAGTGAAAAGTACTCTTATTTTTGTTGCAATGCCTCCGTTGCTAAATCAACTGTCTTAAGTACAAATTTACGAGAAAACCTAAGAAAGAAAAGAAAGTGACCTCACAGCGGCAGTTTAACAGCTGCAACATGATTTCAGTAAATGCTGAAGTTTGGGGTTTTCTCTCTCAGGGAGCTGGTTAAGTCTTAAAGTTATTTTTTACTTTTGGAACAATTTGGAGAGAGTATGTATATCTAGTAACGTTAACAGGGTAATAAACTCTGGAAACTTTTAATGAAAATGGATGGCGATTTGTCATTGTAAACACACCACAGCACAGCACACAGTACCAAATGTGAGCTCTGCATTTGACCCATCCGTGAAGGAGCAGTGGGCAGATTTTTGGCAGCGCCCTGGGGAGCAGTGCTTGGGAACGGTCCCTTGCTCATGAGTACCTCAGTGGTAGAATTACCGGTCCATGATTCAAAGAAGCGACCTTCCAAACACAAGGCGAACTCCCTAACCTTTACGCTACCAAGTGCAAACCACGTTTGGCTCAAACTCTCACTGGTACCTCCAGTGGCGACAACTGATTATCTGACTGAACCCTGGTTTATACTTCATGGGCTGGTTTCTTGCTCATGGATTAAGCCTAGTCTTGGACTAATTTGTAGTACCAATGGAGATTTGCCCTTCAAACTAAAAGCTAATCCAGGGCTAGGCTTAATCCTCAACTGGGAAATTGGCCAAATGTGATTCTACTTAACACATGCCTGGTAAAAACCACATCCGCCTAGTTGGGGAGTTAGGCTTGCGTGAAATGCTTGAGTCTGGTTCATAAACAAGGGTGTTTCCAGTCTTTAAGGACACCCTGGGCTTAGCCCGGACCGGACGTAAATTCAAAGAGGAGTTGAGGATTTTTTCAATGTGTATACAGTATATAAAAGATGTTATAGTAGACTACAGACTATAGCAGACTGCCTAAATTGTCATTTAATTTCCAGATGCATGCTAACATGTTAAGGCTAAACTCAAAATACCCTGTGCTGAAGCCCCGTTAAAGTCGTCTGGCGACGGCCCTTGTTCATAAATATTCTCTTTTTCATATTAAAAAAGGGTTTCATGGTTTTGAGTTCAATCTGAGACTGTTAGAAAAGTTATTTGGCACTGTACTCACAATTTAACCATATTTACTACTTAATGAGTGCTTAATTAAATTAATGAGAGTTTGATAAATGACTGAAGATAATGATCCCAAATATAAATTATTACCAAAACTGTGGTCCCTGAATTGGGTTGTGGTGGTCTAGTGGTTTTATGATGCTCACCTCTGAACCAAGAGGTCGTGGGTTCGAATCCTACGTTCAGCACAACCATCATTGGGTTGCCGTCTCTGAAATTAGAAAATGGAAGTTGCTCATAAATTGAAATGCAAATTAGAATCCTAAAATAGGATCACTCAACCCCTTAGCGCAAAACAGCCCTTAGAGACTGTATGTATCTGGTTTGGAAAGCTGGTGAAGCTAAATGTTCAAATGTACAAACTAAATGTGTGACACCCAGTCCTAACATCCTTGTGACCACTTTGTTTGGCCCATTAGCACAGCAACATGAGACTAATTAGATGATGAACTATTAATTGATGCTTGAAGTCACTTATGCTAAATTTACTGTGTGTGCGCTCTCGAGAGACGCTATGCTGCAAAGCCTCTTACCAAAGACGGACAGGTCAGATCAGGGAAACGGCCCACAGATTAGCTCAACGCACAACCCGATACAAAAGTCTTGGCAGAAGCAGATGGCAAAAATTTTCTCTTGATGTATTGCCACAAAAATGACAAGCGATAGCAGCTGGGGAGTGTTTAACATTAAGATGTATTATTTTAATCGTTGCCCATTTGCTAAGAACAAGCCAGGAATTTTATGCTAATTACTTATTCTGATCCAAGCATCATTAATGACTGGCTGATGCAAAGGCGCCATTTGGCGGAGTTGCTAATTAGCCACAAATGTCGCTGGTGGTGATAAAACCTTAAGATAAATCTCGCCTTTTGTTTCGGTTTTCTTCCCCCCCCCCCCCACCCCCCGGCTGCAGATGCAACACGTCTTTGATGATTTGCCCGGATTTAAAGACATCCAAGTGCTGGGAATAAGGTAGGTCATAGAGAGCGGTTTGGGTCTCGGCACACCTGGAAATAAGAGAGGCAGAGCTCGGAGGATGAGGTCATTTTCTGAGGTCATCAGAAAGCCATACCCTCCCTATTAAAGTCTGTTGATAAGACTCTGAGTCATCTGCAGTATGCGACGCTGCCCACAGGCCACGTAAGAATGATCTGCCTTAATTGCATAGACATAGCAGTCGTCTGATAAAGGCACAGCTGCTGGGAGACTAAAGTTCCGAGTTTCTCAGGCTCCCAAAGTTTGACAATGTTAAGATCCATGTTTACCATCAAGCACAGCAAGACTTCATATATCAGCTCATTATATCGCAATCCTTCTGCAACACAAGGTCTGATTATGTGATCATCTTCAATCTCTTTACAGCGTTTGCAGACACTGATGAATTAATTATTGCTTAGATCTGGCTTGAATTTTTCAGATGCAAATCTAGTTACTATTTACATTTTGGCATATTTCATTAGACGATTTGTAGCAGTTGCGGGCAGATCAGCACAGTCTTAAACCAGTGGGGTTACAAAAGTATGCAAACATCATTTTTAATGCCCATGTGAATGACGTCTCTTTTTCTTTCTCCGAAATCAAGCAAGACGGAAGGCAGTGATGGGTAAATGCCTAACAGAGTAGACCCCCAATATATAGTATAAGGAAATAGACTAGTCAAATGTAGACATACTATGGTGCAGATACTGTTATTACATAATGTTATTACAACTATCTATAACAGTGTTATTACTAGGGTTGGGTACCTTTCACAACTAAACCGATATCAGTTCCGGTACCTGGTATCGATACTGATTTCGATATCGTGCTCTAAATCTGTAATACCTGGTTTGTATCAACATTAAAATACAGAAATAATAAACAAGCCCCAAACTGATTTGAAACATTTCTTATGTTACAACTACAATATAAATATATTACAGTTTTTATGAAATATCTCAGAACATTAACTAAAACTAAAACTAAAACCACTAATCACCTAAAGCTGCAGTGGAACTTTTGCAGATGGTGTGGATTCAGCGTTCTCGGTATCGATGCTGGCTGCAGGGCTAATTGATTGTTGGTGCAGGTGCTGTAGTTGCAGCTGAAGCTTTAAGAGCCTGTGTCCACCAAACACTTTTTTTTTGCGCTGAGAGCGGTCAAAACCTCACTTCCAGAGTGCCATCTCGGTGCGTGTTGTTGCAAAAAGCGGCATCGGGCACCATGTTCATTCCTGTTTCATGCAAACATTGTAACGTGTTTCTTAGTCATGAAGACGCTAAGCGCTCCGAACACTGAAGCTCATGTGATTTGTATTAAAAATAGGTGCCACCAGCAAAAAATTAAACACCACACACTCATCCGCCCGTAAATATATTTTATGTTTAATGAGGTGTTTCCTCAAGTTGGATGTAATACTAGTCACATTTTATGTGGCACTGTCTGCGTCGATTTTAGTAAAATGCAGTCACACGGTCGAACATTTTCAGCTTATTGCCATGTTTTCGGGTTTCCACGCAGTTTCTCCACGTGTGCGCTTTCTTCCCCTGGCGACCGTTGTCATGGTAAACAAAACTAACACTATAGCTTAAATAACAAATGGAAATTTAACTGCAGTAAATATCTATTTACATCCTATTGCTGCTGTAAATGTAAATGATGAGCGTGTGAATGTACTGAAATTTGGCACCATTTGATTTGACGTGAACCGATACCCTGTGGTACAGGCATACCTTTAAAAGTACCAACACGGTACCCAACCCTAGTTATTACATATCTATAACTTTTTGTGAATGATCTAGCATTTCTGTCTGTGTTAGTGCTACACAAATCATATGTAGAACACATCAAAGTTCTGGTATATGTTTATCTTCACCAGTATTTACAGTATATGCCATGCCATGCTGTATTAAGACATTGCAGCAAGTTTCACCCTGAACAGTGCTGTATGGTGTCAGTCCTAACTTAAATGCATTCTGACACCACAGATCTGGAGGAATATCAGTGCACTATGCAGTCATCTTTGAGATTATTGCACCAGACATCGGTCAGGAGAGGATGGAGGACAGCGCTGGTACAGGAATTTCATCAGGCACTCCAAGCCTGAGGGAGGTTTTGACAAAAGCACTGGTGGCGGAGGCCTCTCTACCGGTCGACCTCAACACTCTGACCTTTGAGCCAGGTAGAAAATTGAGTTTGGGCAATGAATAATTTACCAGACCTCAAGCTGGGGCATCTTATCTACGTCTAGTTTAGAAATATATGTTGCTAAATTACCTGAAAGATTCTAACAGGTATTCAAAGTATCTGATTTTGTCTCCAAATGACATCCAAACCTTGAGTTTCTTTCATGGTTTTTTCTTTCACATTTTGATGACACTAGGTAATAATTTGATGTCAACCTCAACACAAGCCACCGACATTTTGGAGGAATCTACACCAAAGGTGATTGACACCATTTAGCAGATTTAGCCTGAAATGAATTGGCCTAACACCTTCTTAAATTTTGATCTAACAGTTACCCGTGCCGGACATCTATGATGAAGAGGCCGTATTGACCGAGAGTCCAGACGTTGTGACAATTCCCCTTTCCTCAAGTGAACAAGACAATGACTTCCCTTCAGATGTAACATTCACTACAGAAACAAGAATCCTAGCCACAACACCAACACCAATACCACCAACCGAACCTGAGGAGGTGTTCATCACTCATATGATTGAAACAATACAAGGAGAAAATGAAGAACTCATAAGAGACATTTACCCCACTGTCCCTCCAGAAGTACACACTGAGCCTCCACAGAAAACTACTGGCAAAGAGAATAAACAGATAGTTTCAGATAGTGATCTGACTCCAAACCTCATTTCCGAGGTGGACGTGCCCTCACACCCGACTGAAAGCCCCGACTCTCAAGAGAAGCCAGTTCCAGTTACCGACCAGAGTCCTAACATGCTATCAGAGGAGGAAATCACTGTACCATCCATTACCACAATGCAGACCCTGCTCACTACAGCAACAGTAAATCCTTCTTCTGAGGACAAGGCATTGCTGGTAACAACAGATTCAGCAATTACCTTGCAACCTCCCACTGAATCTGTAAGACCATTAGCTGAGGAGGAGGAAGAGTCAAATGTACTCCCTACTGAAGAAGAGGCATATGTGCCTGAGCCAGGAGGAGAAGTCAAGGTACTTGAGGGTGTAAGTCCAGATGTTACCAGTTCAGAGTCAGAGACAGATCTGAAACACCTTGGAGATGACAAGAGGCAAGAGCCCAGTGAATCTGACCTGTCTGAACATGGCCATGAAGTGGATGATGGAGAACCTGAGGAAAAAGCAGAAGTCAAAGAGGTTGCAGTGTCTGATAAAGTGGAACCTCAAGAGCCTGAGGAAACAGAACCTGTAGTAGAGGTTGAAGTAACAGGGTCAGAAGAAGAGACTACAGTAAAAGAACCTACAGAAGAAACTGAAGGATCAGAACCCAAAGAGACTACAGTAAGAGAACCTACAGAAGAAACTGAAGGATCAGAACCCAAAGAGACTACAGTAAGAGAACCTGAAGAAGAGACAGTAGTAACAGAACCCAAAGAGACTACAGTAAGAAAACCTACAGAAGAAACTGAAGTATCAGAACCCAAAGAGACTACAGTAAGAGAACCTACAGAAGAGACAGTAGTAACAGAACCCAAAGAGACTACAGTAAGAGAACCTACAGAGGAGACAGTATTAACAGAACCCAAAGAGACCACAGTAAGAGAACCTACAGAAGAAACTGAAGTATCAGAACCCAAAGAGACTACAGTAAGAGAACCTACAGAAGAGACAGTAGTAACAGAACCCAAAGAGACTACAGTAAGAGAACCTACAGAGGAGACAGTATTAACAGAACCCAAGGAGACCACAGTAAGAGAACCTACAGAAGAAACTGAAGTATCAGAACCCAAAGAGGCTACAGTAAGAGAACCTGAAGAAGAGACAGTAGTAACAGAACCAAAAGAGACTACAGTAAGAGAACCTATAGAAGAGACAGTAGTAACAGAACCCAAGGAGATCTTCAAGGTGTAAGAGTAGTTCCACAGAAGAAAACTGGAAGGCGATCAGAACCAAAAGAGACCGTGAGAGTAAGAGAACCTGAAGAAGGAGAGACACAGTAGTAACAGGAAAACCAAAAGAGACCGCAGTAAGAGAACCCAACAAGAAGAGACAGAACAGAACCAAAAGAGACTACAGTAAGAGAACCTATAGAAGAGACAGTAGTAACAGAACCAAAAGAGACTACAGTAATAGAACCTGAAGAAGATACTAAAGTAACAGAAACAATAGTGGAAACTAAAGTTGCAGAACCCAAGGAAGGAACCACCATTTTAGAACCCAAAGCAGACATTAACGTACCAACAGAACCTAAAGAGACTACTCTACTAGAACCCAAAGAAGACACTACAGTTACAGAACCCAAAGTAGAGACTACTCTACTAGAGCCCAAAGAAGACACTAAATTAACGGAAACAAAAGAAGAAGTTAGAATAACAGAACCCACAGACTTACAGCCTGTAACAGAATCTCAAGTACCAGAGCCCACAGAAAAAGACAACGTAAGAGAACCTGATATTGAGATAACAGAACCTGGAAAGGACGTTGAGGTATATACTAAAGAAGGGGGTGAAGGCACAAAAGCTGAAGAAGACACTAAGATGCCGGAGGATGGTAAGGCAGCACAGCCAGAAGTATTTAAGATGCCAGAACTTGAGGAAGAGCGTGAGTCAGTCATAAAAGAGCAGGAAGGAGTTGTTGATGCGTCTGACAAACAGGAAGAGGTTAAAGAAACAGAACTGGAGAAGAGGCCAGAGGCATCAAAGCCTTTGGGGGAAACTGATTTAGCCGAAGCTGGGGAAAACGAGGAGGCAGCAAAACCTCGAGGAGACGACATAACACAAGAAAAGGTTACAGTGGCAGAAGTAGAGAAAGAGGAAGTTAGTGAAGCTCCTCTACCCAAAGGCAGTCCAACTGAACCTCCCACTGACATGATTAAGATCATTCCTTCACAAATTTCGGAAAAGGACTCCAACTATGGGGGGGATGTTGATTATCATCAACCTGAAGAGAAGGCAGATAATCTTCCCGACGTGCCAGTAGAGGATACTCAGCTTGAAGAAGACACATATCAGCCTGAGTATGACAACACTCCTCCTAGAGACACACTTTCCGAGGTAGCAGTTATCATCGAAGACGTCGATACTCCGTCTAAAGAAGCAGAATCCACCGAGGACACAGAGTCCGATGTTCAGCCGAGCGAATCTGATGAGAACACAATGACAGTCGCGCAGGAAGAGTCATCACCTGCTGAGGACTCAGAAGTGATTAAGACAGGTGAACATTGTTTTTATGTTAACTTATCTGCTGATACATGCTGTCCCTGCTGAGGGTGACATGTAATGTAATTAAAGGCAAAACATCTACATACCTCAACTGTGCATGTGCATTAGTGCTAATAATTAATCCCTTATTAGTCCAAGCTCGTGGGGAGAATTACTGTGCTATTTCGAGACCAGCCGCCACTGCCGCTGATATGTGTCCCGTCTTATTTGTAATTTAATGTGCCCAAAAACAAGGCTTTTGACAATTTATTAATTGGAACACCTTGCTGCTAAGAGACAATTAATGTAGTTCGGCTAAATTTATTCATCAGTTTTATAATGCCTTCACTGTAGCGTAAACAACACAAATTGTACATGTCATAACATGTTGGCATATTGCGACGGCGTTTGTACCGGTGTTGTCAAAAACATGAAAATAGATTGTTGTTATAACAGTATGAAACAGTATTTCATATGAATCTTATATTCTGTGTCGAGGAAGCTACTTTTAAATGGTAGCTTTTGAAGCTACAAGCTACTCATGATTAAAAGTAGCTAAGCTACAGTCAAGCTACTGTTTTAATAAAGTAGTTAGCTAAACCACAAGCTACAGGGAAATATTAGCTGACTACATGCACACTATTTCCTGGCCATAGATTCTTGATTCCATTTTGGGCCAGGTTGACTACTTGCTCTGACCCTATCTCACAGCTGCAGAGAGCGTCCTGTGATGCAATGAGCTTGCCAATATCGCGTGTAATTTTATTAAGCCTTTAAACTACACTGGTTATATTTACTTCTTATGTACAGAAGACGAGACAGAGGTCATCTCAGAAGAACCAGAAGTCACTGCGTCGGCACCCGAGCACACCCTTGAAGCGGAATTGGTGATCACACCGGCTTCTCATGAGGATGAGAAGGAAGTACCAACATCAGCAGCAACCACATCGTCTGTAGATGTGAATGAAGCCGAACCTGTCAAGACAGGGCAGAGCAAAGCAACAGACGAGGAGATCTCACCAGAAGACGACCTAGCCAGAGAGCTCGATCAAATCGACGTGGTGAGCACCGAGACCCTCGATCTCCTGAGTTACGGCATCGGTTCCGCTTTCCCCAACGAAGAGCATCCCTTTGAGAGCACGGTGGCTCCGCCGCTGAAATACCTGACCACGCCCTCGATGACCACGGCTAGCAAAGGCAAAGAGCTGGTGGTGTTCTTCAGTCTGCGTGTGACAAACATGATGTTCTCGGATGATCTTTTTAACAAAAGCTCTCCAGAATACAGAACGTTGGAGAACAGGTTCATGGAACTGGTGAGTGTATTATCCTCGATTTTTGTTCCTGTTTGTTTAAGTGTGATCACGCTACCTCTCAAAGAAAACAGAAATTATTGTGGGTTGTTACATTTTTGAGTAGGGATGTAAAAATCACAACTTTTATAACTATGTAATAACGATTAAGTGTCTGCTGGGATCGATTCAATTCAGGTGTCAGCAATCGGTATGGGACGATATCATATTGTTAGTAAATAGGTGTTGGTGGCCTACTGGTCAGGACACTCACCTCTTGGCCAATAGCTCATGGGTTCGAATCCCCTGTCTGGCACTATCATCACTGGGTCCCTGAGCAAGACCCTTAACCCCAAGTTGCTCCAGGGAGACTGTCTCTGTAATTAGGAGTTGGAAGTCCCTCTGGATAAGAGTGTCTGCTGGATACCATGAATGTAAATATCACTTGATATTTTTAGTCCTGCGCGACGGCCCACAGCGTCCTGTATTGTCGCGCTTAATAATCGTGACAAAACCAACTGCCCTCTCTGCACTGGTTGGTGAGGGATGTTACAATATGTTTGAGATATGATTAGAGTTATTTACTGAAAGTGAAAGTGCACCACAATGAAACGTGACCCCATGGGCAGAGCCCAGGCAGCAGTGCTTGGGATGGTACCTTGCTTATGAGTACCTCAGTGGTACCTTTACCAGTCCGGAATTTGAACTGACGAACTTCCGATCACCCTAACCCTAACCGTTACGCTACCACATTGGACTGAAGCGTTGGACGTGTTGATATTTAGTGGTGTAACAATACATTGATTTAACAATCAACAAGCCCATAGCATTGATCCAAAATGGAAACATAGATGAGACATCATACATATTTTAGCGCCCTTTGTCGAGCTAGCGAAATACTTTATATTGGATGTGAGATTTATTTTTCTTAAATAGAAGTGATTGTATCAGCATATGATATAGTCTCATATCCATCACCAGCTCCTGAACTGAATCAAAATCATATCGGCAGACACTAAATCGTTGTCAGTTAAATCAATATTGTATCGCGATTAACAACGTCTTAATGTAGACCAATGTATTGTTACACCCCAGATATGCCGAGCTCAAACGGTTGCTTCTCGCTTTTCAAAAAATATATACAAATACATTTTTCTAGTGGATAAAGATATTAATAAAGTGGCGTCATGTTTTTCTGACATTTTCAGAATTCTCCAGGCAGAGCTATTATAATTGCGGCTGCTGTATAGCACGCAGGACTAAACGGAGAACATGACTCATCAACAGAGCACTAGAGGAAAAACATACAACTCAATTTGAGAGCAGAGAGCAACATCAGACACTAAAACAGCAGCGGCGTGAGATGATTCACTTCAAAGCGCCACTACACGAACTGACCCTATCAGAGGGCAAAACCCGCAGATTTAAAGTGTAGTCTGCCACCGAGATCTCTAGATACGCTCATTAATGTCTTGTGTAACAGCATCTCTCAGAGCTCGCCTGCTTCCCACGGAAAAGAACAGATATTCGCTCAAGTTCGTCTGTCTCCGATAAATGGCAGAGTGCTCCTTTAATGACGAGCTCTGGTAAATTAGCGAGTGTGAATTCCTCCTCTGACTTCAAGAAGACAAAAAAAATCTACTTTTTTAAACAGGAAATTGGTTTTTGAAGTGCAGGCGCATGGCGAGCACTAGAAATGGGAACTCGTTAAGAGATCTTATTTTTACAGCGTCTACAAATGTGTGAGGAGAGCGTCCCATAATTGAAGGCAAAGCCATATTACTAAAACTCACCCAATTACTCTAGAAAGCGAGCTGAAGGCTTTATCTGCCTGCTCTTGGGCCTGAAAAAGTGCTCAACGTGCTGCGTGTTGTTACATGCATATTTATTTTGTGCTTTTTCTCTGAGATTATTTGTGATTGGAAATGAGTCTTAGGCTCCAAGATCCTCATTAAATGGGGTTGCTTGGGAGTCATTACCTTTTTCACAAGCTTAAAGGAGCCAATCAGTCATTTTCAGCATAAAAACTAACAAACAAACAAAAATAAAGATGGTCTGCGTCTAGACTTATTATCCCTATGGAGTGGACTGTGGAATAATTATGATGCAGACGTCAGCTGGTTTCATCACAACGTATATTATGCACAATAAAACAGGCTACTGTAGGCCATGGCTCAGGAATAACAATATCAAATAATAGTTTATCCATCTGTCTGTCTGTCTATCGATCGATCTGTCTGTCTGTCTGTCTGTCTGTCTGCCTGCCTGTCTGTCTGTCTGTCTGTCTGTCTGTCTGTCTATCTCTGTCTGTCTATCTCTGTCTGTCTATCTATCTATTTATGTCTGTCTGTCTATCTCTCTGTCCATCTATCTATTTCTCTATCTATCTGTCTATCTCTCTGTCTATCTCTCTGTCTATCTGTCTGTCTATCTATCTATCTATCTATCTATCTATCTATCTATCTATCTATCTATCACTCTCTCTGTCTGTCTGTTTGTCTATCTACCTATCTGTCTGTCTGTCTCTCTCTCTTTCTCTCTCTCTCTCCATAAACCCACTCACCAACCTCCCTTCCTACAGAAATACAGAGAGAAACATCAATATAACGTAATGTATAAATAATGTAATGAAGTCATATTTACACGTGTACAGGTGTTGGTAGTCTAGTGGTGGCGGTTAAGACACTCGCCTCTGGACCAAGAGGTTGTGGGTTCGAATCCTAACAACTACCACTAGCACCACTGGGCCCCAGAGCAAGAGCCTTAACCCCGAGTTTCTTGAGGGAAACTGAAGTTAGGATATGGAAGTGACTCTGGATAAGAGGGTCTGCTAAATGCTATAAATGTAAAAATATTTGTTTTATTTTTCAACCCCCTCGTTTCCCCCCTAAAATGGTAAGAACAAAACCGTTGCTCAAAAATCCGGTTATGAACCAAACTGTGGGGTTGGAGCGCCAGCACCCGCTACCGCAGAGCTACTCCGTATGAGGTGGATGGTCATAATGTTGTGGCTGATCAGTGTCTGTTCGCTCCCCTCAGCTGCTGCCGTACCTGCAGTCCAACCTGACGGGGTTCAAACAACTCGAGATTCTCAACTTCAGGAACGGCAGCGTGGTGGTCAACAGCAAGATGAAGTTTGCCAAGTCTGTGCCCTATAACGTCACTCAAGCGGTCCACTGCGTGCTGGAGGACTTCTGCAGCGCGGCTGCCCGGCGTCAGGACATAGAGATCGACAGCCGTTCACTAGACGTGGAACCAGGTGTATCTGCTCTTTTTCGCATTATCATTGTACTTTATTGTAAGATTGACAATAGTTCATTATGTATTCCAGTGCTGCTTATAGGCCAAGGCTGGCTAAATCCTTTAAGACTTTGTGTCAGCAGCAGCGAATTACGCCGTTATCTCTTATTTATCTAACCGCCGACGAAGAAAAGATGTGCTGGCGAAGCACGTCAAGGTCCTGCAGAGGTCATCTATATTGCTCCTATCAAGATATAGGTTTAAGAAAGGAAATTAGCTTTAGGCAAGGCGTTTTGAGGAGTCATTAAAAAGCTAGTGCCCTGTCCTCGGTAATTTCACAGCACATCAGCACAGTCAAAAACTTTCCCAAAACTTTACTGGTTAATAATAGGGGCAGAAGTAAAAAATTACAACTATTGAAGTCAGTATAATTAAAGTTTTTGCGGGTGATTTTACATATGAGTATACTTTTAAGTCTGTTATTTAACTTATACTTAAATGTATAAATTAAAGTAATCTGCTTTCCTGCTAAAATCACATTTTAGCCAATAAACTTATTCAATAAATATCTACGACTTAGTCTGCACCGCGACACAGTGGTTAGCGCTGCCGCCTCACAGCGAGAAGGTCCCAGGTCGGCCGTAGGGTCTTCCTGTGTGGAGTTCGCATGCTCTCCCCGTGTTCGAGTGGGTTTGCTCCAGGGGTCGCCGGTTTCCTCCCACAGTCCTAAAGCATGCACTATGGGTTAATTGGCGACTCTAAATTGGCTCTGTAAGGTGTGAGTAAGAGTGTGATTGGCACCCGCCCAGGGTAGGTTCTGGCTTTCCGCCCGTAGTTCCCAGGATAGGCTCCAGTCGCCCTGCGATCCCCAGTTGGGATTAAGCAGTTCGGAAAAATGAACGAATGAATATCTACAACGTAAAAGCAACTAGTGTTTTGAGTAAATACTTTTTAACACTAATATTTTTACTTGTAATCGAGTATTGTTTCAGCAGTGTAACAGTAACAAATAAGGACGGCACCGATGCGGTACGTGGATCAGATGTCGGTCTGATAACGACTCAAACAGCTGGATTGGGTATCGGTGGCATTGGGCCGATCTCTGAAGCAAATCTGTAAATGTGAACACGTTCAATTCCTTATGCATGAGCAGTGTCACTGCGGTAAAGCTGGTTTATTGTTCCACATTCACGCTAATTCCTACATATTGACAATGAGCAGAACAAGCAGCAAAACACACTACAACCCCAAAAGCAAATCACACCATTAAACTGTTTCATTTTCATTTGGCTTTAGCGCCGCAGGATTAGGGGCCGTCACTAAATTACACAGCTGTGTTTAAAGGAATACTGTTATTTTTAAAATATATCATTTAGCATACACATATGGGTGTGTCATTATTACATAGTTTTAGTAGGAAAACACTATTTAAGTAAAGAATTTCCTTAAGCGTAACAATAATCTCAGTCATGTTTTCAGATTTTTTAAAGACTGTATGGGGTTTGTATCGTATCAGCAGATATTCAGATTTCCAACATCGTTATCGTATCGGACATTATGAAGTGGTAACGTGCCATGTTTAGTAACAAATATTCAGAACTCAGATTTCTACCACTAGTTAATACTAATGCCATCCAACTTACCCGTCCCCCTGCAGGTGATCAAGCTGATCCGTGCAAATTTCTGGCCTGCAACGAGTTCTCCCGCTGCGTTGTGAACCGCTGGACAAAGGAGGCCGAGTGTCTGTGCGATCCAGGATACGTCACGGTGGACGGTCTGCCCTGCCAGAGTGTCTGTGTAGTCAAACCCGATTTCTGTCTCAATAGTGGCGAGTGTGAGATTGTACCAGGGCATGGCGCTGCTTGCAGGTACCTCACCATACACGGGTGGACAAATATATTTGTAATTTGCGAGTACTGACTCGCCGTCCCTGACGGTGCTTCTGTTTCTAAGGGGTCTTGCTGCTCTGCATCCCCGTACCGTAGATTAAATCAAGTTTCTGACTGCTACGTTGGTAAACTTGTTCTCTTGTTCAGTAGTGACACCGTTTTTATTTCTGTCTGAATGATCATGCGTGTTTACATATGGCATGTATAACACACACACCATTTATGCCTATTTATTCACATTTTTCTCTCCTTCTGGGGACTGACTTATGGTCAGCTTACCGTCCCCACATTAGGGGGTGACCACTGTACGTACACTACCAGTCAAACGTTTGGACACACCTTCCCATTCAATGTTTCTTTTTTATTTTCATTACTATTTACATTGTAGATTCTCACTGAAGGCATCAAAACTATGAATGAACTGTGTAAGGGCTATTTGACCCAGAAGGAGAGTGATGGAGTGCTGCGCCAAATGGCCTGGCCTCCACGGTCACCTGACCAAACCCAATCGAGATGGTTAGGGATGAGATGGACCACAGAGTGAAGGCAAAAGGGCCAACAAGTGGTCAGCATCTCTGGGAACTCCTTCAAGACTGTTGGAAAACCATTTCAGGTGACTACCTCATGAAGCTCATCGAGAGAATGCCAAGAGTGTGCAAAGCAGTGATCAAAGCAAAGGCTGGTTATTTTCAAGAATCTAAGATATAAAACATGTTCTGGGTTATTTCACACGTTTTGTTTACTACATAATTCCATATGTGTTCATTCATAGTGTCTTTAGTGAGAATCTACAACGTAAATAGTCATGATAATAAAGAAAAAACATCGAATGGGAAGGTGTGTCCAGACTTTTGACTGGTAGTGTATGTGTATGAAAATGCTACTAATCGATTATTAAATTAGCTGCCGACTATCTTCATAATCGATTTTAATCAATTTAAACGATTAGCCCTACTTTTTAAAACCGTTTCCGTAGCAAGGTCCTGACCATTTCTGATAAACCTTAATAAATCTCGTTCCCTCAATGAGAGAAAAACAAACACACCGACACACCACACGCACACATGCTCTCAGTGAGCGGTGACTTAAGGTGGCTACTTAAAGGACATAGCCTTAATCACGAAGAGCTTACTGAAATCTCTGCTCAATGTGTTCTCACATGAGTTGGCTGCTCTAACTGTCTCTCTTGACCCCTTTTAGATGTCCCGTAGGTAAATTCTGGCACTTTAACGGGGAGAAGTGTGCCGAGTTGGTCTCCGTGCCTCTAGACCCTTTTCTTTTCCTAGCCTGCCTCGCGGGGGCCCTCGCCTTTCTTTATGCCGTCTTTGCACTCTTGATATCTATGTACAGGAAATGTGTACGGACCAGAAAGACACTGACTTTAGTGTAAGCAGGTCTTTTTTCGTCAAATTTCACTGTGTTGACCTTTTTTTCCCCCCTTTTCTCTTGCCTATTTGGTTGAATGCTTTTTTCATGCACATACGTGATCTTTCAATCGTCCCAAACAAACCTGCTCACCTTTAGAAGTGTAGAAAACTAACACTGGCCGAAATGATAGGGTTCAAATTTACTGACTGCAGTATTACGGCTGAAACTGGAAGGGATGTGAGTAGAGATGAGGTTTCCCGGTGTATTCACACTGCAAAAAAAATGAAATCTTAACAAGCCATAAAATCTTAAAAAGAAAAAATAGATCTTGTTTTTTTTATTTTAAGAATAACTGACTTGACTAGACTTGTATGTGTGAGATAAATAATCTAATTTTAAGAAACGTTGGCTACAATTATCTTATTAAGAAAAATTTACTGATTATAAGAACTTCTTAAAATGAAATAAGAAATTTAATTAAGAGAACGGACAGGTTCTCATGCTCTCCACTACGAGTTAAGAAATTCATGACAACTTTGCTTTATTTTAAGAATATTAAAGCTAAAAACATGGAAAAATGGCAAGATTTTTCTTTTTCTTGTTTTAGAAAAAATTTGATAAAATTTCTCACTATATTGGCAGATGATTTTGCTTGATTCTGGTACCTTTTTTCTTATTATCCTTTTCTTTTTCTTATTTTCTGACACTGATTTTTTGCAGTGCAGGTAAAGTGGGACGCTGTTATCTGACGTTCATCAGCTCCAATGTGGATGAATTTTGAGGCTTTCATTTTAGAGTTTTTATGTATTTTTGAAAACATTTAAAACACTTATGCAGTCGAGTGTTATCTATTAACTGTACAAATAGATAGAAACGCTGGACTGTATAACAGTGATTTTGTTAGGATTTAAAATATAATATTGATTTGATTTCAAACAAAATAGGAAAGGACGTTTTTGTTAACCGTTTTTGTGTCCCACTTTTTTTGAATCCACCCTCTCTGCATTAAATCGACCAAGGCCAGCTTTAAAAATTGAATAATAATTTGATCATCCTTTTAAAAAAGCTGTTTTATTGAAACGGCTTTTAAAATTCCTCCTCTATAAGGCCAGAAGTTTCATAACGGTCAAACCACATTTATCAAGAATGCAGACCTACTTCCGCAGTGTTGCTCTGTGCCTTTATGGTTTAAAAGGTAAAGCTCATGTGTCAGTATCCTTTCTCGGAGAGTGTGTGTTTTCACGTCCGCTGCCTCGCTGGATTACTCACTAAACCGTTCACGGTAATCAGAGAAAGGCTTAAAGCAAGAGAACAGCACAAAGTCAGGTGTCGGCTTTCTCTCACCCACTGATCCTGATTCCGCTAAACGACTTGCCTCGGCCTCTCTCGACAGACGGACTCTTATCAGCCAACAGGAACCACAGCGACGGTTCAACAGGCTAGTCAGAAAACGTCAGTGTGAACGCTCAAGTTGTGTAACTGTGACATTAAAACTGGCCGAGTAGAAAGCCAAAATCCACTGACGTGAACGGCAAAAGAACGAGGGATGATAAACGTCTGGAAAGGACGAGTGCGGGTGGAAACAGACTGAGATGTGTGTTCAGTGAGGTGGTCGGAAGTGGCATAAGAACCGTCACGTGATAAACAGGCGAAGGAAAAGCTTTCGAGTCGCAAATCTCATGTATTCTTGATGGGAGAAAACGAACGGGTTCCTATGGGGAAAAATAAACGACAGAAAATAGGGATGAAAAAGACAGGTGCGGGACATGCGAAGAGGATCACGAGCCCTCGTAATCACGTCGAATTCGGTGGCTTCGTGAAGAACGGCCGCCGTGCAGTAAAGCGTCGAAATTGGAGCTCCATGTTAGTCTATGGGGGAAAAATGGACTCAAGAACGAGTGCGCGCATCAAAAACGTGTTTCCAAGCAGCCCACATCGCTATAGACGGCGCGTTTTAGAGTCGGAACGAACTTTCTGTGGCTCAGTGTTTTGCAGGAAATTACAATGACTGGTCAAAAATTGCGGAAAAGTTGCAGTAATTGGTGTAATTTGCACGGTAGTAATGAATTCACGGGGACCGGCTGAATTTGCGTTTTTAGTTGCGATCGCAACATTGCGAAATCCTGGAGGGTCTGGATATTTTTACTCACAAGAAGCTTGAAAACCTACCTTTTTAAAGTAGCTTCCCCAACACTGCTTGTTGGTAAATTACATTTTAACATCGAATTTTTATTGAATTTCGTGGCCTTTTCGCTGAACCATAAAGAAGCTCAAACGTAACGGATAAAAGCCACTTAACACGAGAGAGGATACTGAAAAATCTTCAACGTGAGCTTTCCAACCGCTGACTCTCTCTCGTCTATAGAAATCCTTCACTAATACGTCTTCTTTACAGAACTCCTCATGTCGTGCTTCACTCCCCGTGTCCCCTTGGGATATTGTATTGACATTGATTTTTTTTTGCTGCACCTGTACTTTGTCTTTATTTTGCATTGCTTTATGTTTTCAGATCTTTACGTTGCTTTAATGGCACATTTATCTTTTTTA
Organism: Distichodus sexfasciatus; assembly: GCA_032718565.1. Classification (NCBI taxonomy): domain Eukaryota; kingdom Metazoa; phylum Chordata; class Actinopteri; order Characiformes; family Distichodontidae; genus Distichodus; species Distichodus sexfasciatus. The sequence goes on along the minus strand of JAVGVS010000426.1, from coordinate 1,495 downwards.
ATAGAAACCGTGACACCGCCACGCTGCCGGGTCTGGCGAGCTAATCGCAGGTGCGGCAGCTCTCAGTGAGGTATGGATGCTATAACGTAGACTTGATGTTTCAGCAATAGGTGAATTTAAGTGAGTGATTACTTGTCATTGTGAACGCACCACAGCACACATTGCACCACAACCAAATGTGACCTCTGCATTTGACCCATCCGTGAAGGAGCAGTGGGCAGCATTTTTGGGAACACTGGGAACTTTGCTCATGAGTACCTCAGTGGTACCTTTACCGGTCCGGGACTTCTGGCCGACCTTCTGATGGCAAGATCTTTTGAAGGTCCGTACTATCCATATATGCTTATGTGGATCGTTCTGAATGGAAGCTGGTAGGTTTTTATTTATGCACAAAATCACAACAAACATCAAAATCCATCAGAGCAAATGTGGCAAAACTGGTCTCAATATTTTAACATTTAAATGTCTAAAGTGGTTGAAAATGAACGGGCGCCAGGAGTTCAGAGGTCTTCGATTTTTACCCGTCGTCACTTTTTACACTGCACTGTGAGAGACTGCGGACGGCTGGCGATTACGCTGGATTTCTTCAGCAGCGTCCAAGCTAAACGGCTCTTTAGTGCTCTCCTGGCACCAGACCTACATTCTAATCCCAGTGTTTTCCCGTTTGCGCGGGCATTTTGTTGTTTCTCAGACGCGTTAGTGGGAGTTGAAGTTAATTACAGCAATTTGACTGACTAAGTGATTAGTTGGAGCCTCCTCTGATGCCACTCGGCAGCTCGACCGGAGCAACCAGCTGCCTCTGTACAGCACTGCTGCTGCGCGCTCACTTCAACATGCAAGACAATTTCAGGTCTATAGATATAGATATATATGCAATTATCTCAATTGACTCCTGGAAATTGACCATTTACACTACAATACATACAAGATTAAGTTTGCTACAGGTTTCATTTTGATATTTACAGTGTTAGTCAAGTTACTGGTGACTGTATTTACATTACCACGCTACTGTCTCTGAGCTGTAACGCGTAACACGACTCCTGCAGTCAGTCACATCACGGTGACGGTGTGCACCTCGGGATTAGAAGATCACCGGTTTGAATCTCGGAGCAGGAAAGGTACCACTGAGGTACTCATGAGCAACGTGCTGTTCCCAGGCACTGCTCCTTCACAGATAGGTCACATGCAGATCACTGTGTGCAGCGCTGTGCTGTGTTCACAATGACCAATAATCTTTCACGTTCACATGCATTGGATTTGATCTGTTATAAATGTACACAAATATTCAATATAATTCATATTAAACATTAATACACATTATATACAGACAGATAGATAGATAAACAGACAGATAGATAGACAGATGGATAGATACAGTAGATGGATGGATGGATGGATGGATGGATGGACGGACAGATGGACGGATGGACGGACGGACGGACGGACGGATGGATGGATGGATAGATGGACAAATGGATGAATGGATGGATAGATA
>JAVGVS010000425.1:324120-337353 GCA_032718565.1 Distichodus sexfasciatus | reverse complement strand
CTGTCTGTCTGTCTGTCTGCCTGTATATCTATCTGTCTGTCTGCCTGTCTGTCTGTATGTCTGTCTGTATATCTGTCTGTCTGTATGTCTGTATATCTGTCTGTGTGTCTGTATTATGAGTTTATATGTATGTTGGTTTACTGAGTAACAACTTAGCTTCCGCTGTCTGTTCTAGTCATGAACTTGATTTTGACCTACACGGTAGCTGTCTTTGTTGCATACTTGGTGTGAAAAGAGGAGGGCTGTGTGTGTGTGCGTGCGAGTGCGTGTTTGTGTGTGTGAGTGAGGGTGGGTGTAAGGGTGTGAGTGAGGGTGTGTGTGTGTGTGTGTGTGTTTGCCCTGCAGCAGTAGTGACAGGTGCGTCTCTGTTGGACCTGTGTTGGTGGATTTGTCTCTGTGCCCCTTCACTTTCCTTCATGTCTTTAAACCCTGGTGTCTGTCTCCCACTCTTACTCTCTCTCTTTCTCTCTCACATTCTTCTCACATCCTTCACGCAGTAACTCACACTCATTCTCTCACTCAATCGCTCATTAACTCCCCCTCTCCCACGCTCATTTGCTCACTCATGCACTGTCCTTGACTCTCTCTTGCACTTTCTTTCTCCCACTCCCACTTCTACTTTAGCTCATTTTCTGTCTGACACTCACTCATTTACTCTCTCTTACAAATCCTCTTTCTCCGTCTCACTCATGACGTCTCTCTCTGACCTTCAGTAACCCAAAGAAAGGTTTATTGCCTGTCTTGTCAGATCCTCACACCCACCGAATCGTGCCACATACAGCAGCAGGATCTAAAGTGAAAGTGCAGAATCCGACAGCACTGCTCCATGTCTGCTTTCCACAGTAGCTCCAAGTCAAACTCACAATCCGAAACGTTTCGGAACTTTTTCAGCTCATGTACACAGTTCTGTTATAATATGAAATATGATGTAAATGACAAAATTAATAATAAATAATAAATATTTATTTATTTATAAAGGGCCTCTCACAGACAGAGTCACAAAGCACTGTACAACAGTAAAATACATTAAACCAGAGGCATCACACGTCAAACATAACAGGAATAAAATTAATAAGTCAACATCTCATAAGGTGTCAATGGCCAAGGAGAAGAGATGAGTCTTGAGACGAGACTTAAAAACAGACAGAGAAGAGGTCAAAGGCAGGTCGTTCCACATTTTTGGAGCTGCCACAGAGAAAGCCTGGTCCCCTCTGAGCTTCCGCTTGGTTTTTGGCACACTCAGAAGCAGCTGATCAGTGGAGCTGAGAGAACGGGTGGGTGTATAACAGATCGGACAGGTAGGAAGGAGCAACGCCATTGAGGGCTTTGAAAGCAAATAAAAGAATCTTAAAATGAATCCTAAAATGTATGGGCAGCCAGTGAAGTGAGGCTAAAACGGGGGAAATATGCTCATGTGACCGTTAAGAGACGTGCGGCAGGATTTTGTACCGTCTGGAGATGAGTGATGCACGAACCACTAACTCCCATTTAGCGAGCATTACCGTAGTCCAGTCGAGTGGTGACAAAGGACATGGATTACTGGCTCAAAGTGTTGCCTGGTCAATTGAAAAAAAGCTTGATTTAACCACTGCCCTGATCTGAGTGTCGAACTTAAGGTCACGGTCCACATTAACACCTAGGTTGGAGATGGTTGGCTTGATGTAATGGGACAAAGTACCCAAATCCACAGTGGGTGTCTCAGAAGTTCCGCCAAAGACCATCACTTCTGTCTTATTCTCATAAAATTTGAAAACATTAAGGGGGATCCAGGCCTTTGTATCGTCAAGACACTTGAGCAGCGGACTCACAGAGTGAGAGGAACATAAATCTGACAATCGTCAGCATAGCAGTGGAATGAAATGCCGTGTTTCCTAAGTATAGAACCGAGTGGAAGCAAATAGAGAGGAAAAAAGAAGGGGACCTAAAACTGAGCCCTGTGGAACCCCACATGAGAGGGGAGCAGAGGACGACGTACAATCACCAAGGTTAACACAGAAAGTTCGCTCAGCCAAGTATGATCTGAACCACTTTCGAGCGGTGTCCCTGATGCCTGCCCAGTGCTCTAAACGAGAGAGTAAAATTTCATGGTCCACCGTATCAAAAGCAGCAGTTAGATCTAAAAGCACAAGAATAACACACTCACCAGAATCTGTAGCTAAAAAAAACATCATTAAAAACCCTCAAAAGAGCTGATTCTGTGCTGGGTAAGGCTTTAAAACCGGACTGAACAACCTCCAAAAAATTATGATTTTCCAGAAAGGCAATTAATTGATTGTAAACCATCTAAAATGACACAAATATATGAAGGAAAACACAACCAGAAACAACAGCTCACCCTCACCACATCAGATCAGGGTAATAATCTGTCTTTCTCTCACTCTCTCTCTTTCTCTCACTCTCACTCTCATTAGCTCCCCCACTCACTCACTCACTCACTCAATCTCATTGACTTTCAGTCACTCGTTCTCTCCCTCACACTCGCTCATTCGAACTCGCCGACTTGTACTCAGTTAATCAGATTCACATTCACACTTACACTCACTCACTCATTCGCTCACTCACTCACACTCGCCGACTTGCCCTCATTTGCTCCCTCCCTCACTCACTTACTCACTCAATCTCATTGACGTTCTCTCACTCGTTCTCTCACTCATACTCGCTCATTCGCACTCGCCGACTTGCATTCATTTGCTCCCTCCCTCACTCACTCAGTCTCATTCACACTCACACTCTCATTAGCTCCCTCCCTCACTCCCTCCCTCCCTCCCTCAATCTCATTCACTGGCACTCATTAGCTCCCTCCCTCACTCCCTCCCTCCCTCCCTCAATCTCATTCACTGGCACTCATTAGCTCCCTCACTCACTCAGTCTTACGCAATCCCGTTGACCCTCACTCACTCACGCTCACTCCCACTGATTCGCTCGCTCACACTCGTTCACTCACTCACTCACTCACACTCCCTAGCCCCTTCCATCACTCACTCATTCACTCGTCAGAGAGAACACTTCACCCTCACCACATCAGATCAGGGTAATGATCCGTCTCTCTATCTCCCTTTCTGTCTTTCACTCTCTCTTTGTCTGTTTTTCTGATGTTCGCCTCTGAGCCAAGACGTTGTGTGTTCAGATCCAGCACTGACGCCACTGGGGCCCCTGAGCAAGACCCTTGACCCCAAGTTGCTGTATATACACACACCACAGGGGGGCAGTGATGAGCTGCTGACCTGCTTAACCAGCTTCCAAAACTCATCACCACTAACGTGTGTGTGTTTTCTGTACGCAGACGGAGAAGGGCAGTGCCCTCCACGAAGCCGCTCTGTTTGGGAAGACCGATGTTGTACAGCGGCTGCTCAGTGCGGGTGAGAGAGCTTCGGCTTCTGCTCCCAACCTGCTTTCGGGTGTGTGTGTGTGTGTGTGTTTGTGTGCTCAGTGTTAACGCCAGCTCTCCTGTGGCAGGTATCAATGTGAACATTGTGGACTGTAAAAACCTTACAGCGCTGGACACTGTGAGGGACATGCCGTCCCAGAAGAGCAGGCAAATAGCCGCCCTCATCCAGGGTGAGTGTCTGTGTGCTTTCAAGACCTCAAATGCTAGGAACTTAAATAGCATTAACTAATGATAAATTTTGCTGTGAGTAAGTATGGAAAAAGCGGTGCGTTAGCCTTAAGTGCTAGCGGAAATTAGCAATAGCGAGCGCTAGCGCTCGTCAAAATTAGCCTTTGTAGATGGAAAAAAAGGCAGCAACCAGGTGCTAATTAGGAGAAAATATCCTATCCGGTCCCGAAAATTTCTAAAATTCTTGCCAGTTCAAAATGGGGACAACAAGCAGCAGGGAGGGACGGATACATGTACCGCCGTTACGTATTTAGATTAGAAATGATGGTAGCGCTGGGCAATAAAACGCTAAAGATAATTATCGCGAAATAGCTTTTCCTCCATCGAAAAAATAGATATAGTCGATATCAAGTCGATAGCACTCATTTCGTCCACCTTTTGATTTCACGAGAAGCCCACGATAATGAAAACGGCGCCGTCCGTCCCGAACCGATCGTGTGGTTACCGCTCACGTCAGTCAGGCTGACGGACAGAGCCGCCGAACCAATCACGTGGTTGCAAAACTCACTCACACTACAGCTCACGTCAGTTAAGTAAGCGTGGCTTCTCACATGCTACAGCTGTGGGCTACAGCAGCCGTGCACGACAGTGTGGCAGGAGAGTGAGCGAGATAAAATAGAAAAAAATGACGACAAGCAATACTGTTATAGAAAGACCCCTCAGTGGACACTGTGCTCAAAGGACGAGGACATTGTTGGGGGGAAAAAAAGGGTCCGAAGAATTCCGCAAATTGGAAATATTTTGGCTACGTTTTCGGTGGCGCGATCAAGACAAGACCTGATCCCTCTGTATGCGAAAGGATTTGTGAGATGTTCCGTGCACAAAAACAGAAGTAAATGCGTAAATGCGCGTCAGTGACCATTTTTCGCGATGTAAACACACGCTGTATTTACGAGCTCGCGCGTGAGCGCCGTTACTCACTCCAGTCAAAACGTCACCCTTTATTACAGACACAACGCATATTTAAGCTAAAAATTAACCACAACAACCAGCGCTCTACTCGCAATACAGCCGTTTATTCAGATTTTCCTATAGATTTTCTATAGTTTATTCTGGAATGCGCCCCCAATGTGACGTAACTCCTGGGGGCGCATGGGGGATTGTGGGAAATGTAGTTCTCTTCCAGAAAGGCCAAAAGCAGCTCATTTTTATATGACAGATCTGAGTAGTGCAGGACGTCCAGAACACAGCACAAAGCATGTATGACTAACTTCTACACACACACTAGAATAAGCCTAAAAACTAAGGTAGTCTTTTTTCTGTTTTTATTTTATTTTTTTTATCAGATTACTTGATTAATCAAATCGTTAGAATACTTGATAACAAAAAGGAATCAATGTTCAACTTCTGACAAAGTAAATAATATTTAACTGAAATGAATGTTTTGATGTCTTCACTCTCCACATCTCAGTTACAAATCAAAAAGGTGGTTTGACAGTGATTTGACTTGTATCGTGATATAGATCGATATCGTCTGATATGAATAAAAAATATCGAGATACGATTTTTTCCCATGTCGCCCACCCCTACATGACGGGTCACTGTATTTAAATAGATGGTAATGGGAATAGAGTTTCATTGTTAAAAATAATGGATTACATAACAGTATTTTTTAGGGCTGGGTATCGTTGCTGATTTCCTGATTCGATTCCGATTCACAAGGTCATGATCCGATTCAATTCTCGATTCGATTCGATATCGATTTATTTCGAGATTTCTTTGTGTCAATACTAGTTTTGCTTGGTTATAGAATAACTTGTTTTAAAACCCAAGTGCTGCCAAACATTGGCCTTTAGGCCAGACGGTGATTTGAGCGGAGCAGCTTCAGCCATGGCTCTATTTGGTTTCGCTTTCGCCGGTCTCACGTTTTTATAGCTCTCCTTGCGCGGTCGCGACAAGTAGCGCATAGCCGCAGGAAAAGATCGATCCGCGAATTTTTGAATCGATAGCGTATTTTTCGAACGAGAATCGATATTGATCGGTGAATCGATTTTTTTGAGCCCAGCCCTAGTATTTTTCCGTTTCACATGTTTATCCTCTCTCTAGTAAATTTCGGCAATTCCATTCATTACCGAAGCCCTTCAGAACACGCAGCCAAACGTTCACGTCCATAAACGTGAAAGTTGCATCAACGTGCTGACGTTTCGGTTCATTTAATAAAATCCATCAAAATATAAAAAATTTAAAACATCTGCCCTCGTGTGAATTATATATGAGTTTCTCATGTGATGGTATATATAAATATGTGTGTGTGTGTGTGTGTGTGTTTTGGTATCTCTCCAGCTCATATGGGAGGTCGTCCTCCTGACCTGCCTCCTCCACCAGTCCCACCTCCTCAGGAGAATCTGAGCCCCCGCAGGAAAGGTCAGAGCTCAGGTCACTATAACACCTTTCCCTTTCCCTCACATTCATATTGAGAACGATTGATGTAACTCCGTGTGTGTGTGTGTGTGTGTGTGTGTAGGAGAGATTGAGCAGAAAGTGAACGAGCTGATGTCGTCTCTGGCTCCGGACCCTGCAGAGGAGAGTCCGTATGAGGCGCTGTTCGAAGCCTCCTCCTGCCACTCTCTGGACAGTCTGGCCAGCGGCAAGTCCTCCGACCGCGACTCGGGGCGGCCGGACAGCGACGCAGGCAGGGTGAGACGTCAACACATCTCCTTAACACTTCAAGGGCCAATCCCAATTCTTAACCCTACACTTAGAATTTGAAGTGCTCCAGCTTTGGAATTGTCGCTTCGGAATGGAGCCAGAACTTTACTAGGGCTGCAAGTAACGATTATTTTGATAATCGATTAATCGATTCTTTTTTTTTGCTTAATCACAGCCTCTAACCCTAGTGGCCATGAGGGACCGTATATTGCGATAGCAAAATAAATACGGGGAGAGCGCGCAAACCTTACGACCCTACGTGGGGGATCCCAGGACCCAGGACCTTCTCGCTGTGAGGCGGCAGCGCTAATCACTGCGCCGCCCCTGTCTTTATGCAAATAAACCTAAATTTAAAGTATAATCAGACCGTCTTCTTCAGTGTAGATCAGTCATTTTTGGTGTCAAGCAGCACAAAAGTTGCAGCATGAGGTGTTTGATTGCACGTCCTGCAGTTTGACTATTTCATGCGCGCGTTGCGACCGCAACGCTGATCACAAACCATACACCGTGCAGCATTACTTTATTTGATTTGTCATTTTGCAGTGTCGGATTGAGGTTTCTCGTGTATGTGAAGCTCCAGTAGGGGGAGACTGTGAGACACGATAGTACGGAATATTGTCTGACCTTAAGAGTTTGGATTGAAACCAAGATTTCATATTTCTGATAGTTTTGTGTGTGTGTGTGTGTGTGTTTGCAGTCCTTCCCTAAAGATCGTCATGCTCCTCCCTCTCACCCCGGCCCCGGACACGAGGAGGAGGTCAGCTCTGAGGTAAGCTCCAACACTTTGTCCTGTCAGACCGTTGTAGTATGAGACGTTTGGGAGGGTTTGTTACTGACCCCTGCAGCGGTCACCGTTTTGCCGAAACTGTCCCGCCTCACCGGCCTCATTTCCGCTCACCGTCTGTCCCGCCTCCCCCAGAGGACACTGAATGATGGGAGTTGAATGATGTAGATGTGCAGCCTCCTGAGGGCGTCTCACGCCGTTTAGTTTTTACTGGTTGTACTTACTGTATGACTGCTGTTATTAACTATTTTTTGTCAGTTAGTCTGTTAATTATTTTATCGATTAATTGAAAGGATTTTTTTCTCTGTAGATATTTAATGTTTCTTTAAATGGTCTCTGTAATGATACTGATAAACAGTGTTGAGAAGGTCACTTTTAAAATGTATTCCACTACAGCAGGCATCCCTGGATGAGTGGAGCTTGGTGAAAAATCCTTGTTGCTTTTGCAGTTTAGCTAGCAAATCTTCCGATGCTCGCGCCCTCGCCACTTCGCGCTTCGACTTTCGCGGCTTCGCCGGGAAATCTTAACAATCTAAACAAACAAGTTCAAGACCCTGGACATTTTTTGAAAACAGGCATAAAAAGACACCGTCCTTCAAAGTCCTTGAATATTTTTTGGGAATTGAAATTTCATGGATGACGACCGCTGTTAACATGTTGTTATTTTGCCACCACAAGTTTGTTTAAATCTGTGCCTACGCCGACTTTTAATTTGCGAAAGTTCCGTTGTTCTTCTCTACGTTTTCGGCACTACCTTCTTGTGTTTCCTGTACGTAGTCAACGTAACGTGTGCGTAGCTGCTTTGGGTGCAGCCAGAGTTACGCTGAGTCAGAGCGGAAGTGAAGTTTTTGAAGACTCGTCGCGTCTGGATGCCCGGAAAATGCAAAATGTAGGCTATGAATATTATTGACATGAGTGTAGGTTATACATTCAGTCCACTTTCTTGCATTGATTTTGTCCCAACAACCTCTATGCCATTCACAGTCTTTTACTGAATTTGCATCTAAAATTGTTTATTGATAACACATTCAGCGGTAGCAGTAGGTGAATGCCGCCACATGTGGTCCTTGAATTTGAGGATGTTGGTCCTGGAAAGTCCTTGAAAGGTCCTTGAATTTGATGTTAACTAAGGTGTGGGAACCCTGTTCACTCTATCGCGTTTTCTTCAAATATATTCGTTAAAAAGTTGATCGAGACAGTGAAAATGATACAGCGCACGCTCGGTTGTCTGAGTCAATTATACACCCCTGTATTACAATTAAAATTGAAATTACTGTACGTATGGACTGTAGGCCTATGTATTCTCGCACCCTCCCGTAAATCCTTCAACGCTGGGTGCAGCCGCTCGACCACTCCTTGGCTCAGCCTCACGCAGGTTCGTTTCTCTCAAACACGCTTCTACGTCGCTGCGCATCGGAAGCATCTTTGCTCTTGTGTTTGCGATTTCTGAGAACTTTTATCTAAGCCCCACGATGGCTCCTAAACGTGCGTTAGAAGGTCGTATACAGGTTTTCTATGCTCTAACTCCGAAAATATTCGATTTATAAACAAAACAAACCTACTTTGCGGAAATTCACTTATCGCGGTAGAGTCTGGAACTGATTAACCGCGATAAACGAGGGCCGACTGTGTTGTTTTCCGTGTTTGCTCTCGTAATGGCGATTCAAATTGTAATCCTTAAACACTGCTACATGTTCTCCACACACTAAGCACACAGCTTTAGCTTTGATTTCAACGAGTGGATTCACCGTAAATGTTGAAGTAGAGCGGTCAAAACAGAAACTTTTAACGTTCCGCTGGAATTGAATTCCTCACCTCAAGAAAGTCACGTTTTTAGGATGGAAAGGGTACGTTTTTCAGCGAAATTGATTCACAACAGTACAGTATAGACCTTCCACTGTTTCAAAACACTAAAAACCAAAAATCCAACATTTTACCCCACGCAACATGAACGGTCGTTTTTCTCAAGCGACTGGTTTTACCGTGGAGCGTCACATATTTATTAATAATGTCAATATAAAATCATTTATTAATAACTGCCCGGGATAGGCTCCGGCATTTGGCATGTGATGGAGATTTTGGCTCCCAAAAAAAGCATTTGGCTCCTGAATATTTTTTCTTTTGTCTGGAGCCCTGTACTGTGATAATATTCTCATCTGAACCTAGCATTAAATGAAGAGTGAAATGCGACGGGAGGAGTTTCTGGCTTAAGGGCATATAAAAAAAAAAATATTGTGAGCTGTATTTTGTCCATGGGATGTCGTTTGTTTATTGTTCAAACCAAATTTTCGAATTTTTTAGCAGCGGTTGGTCTGGTGTTACGTTTGCATGCAGGTGGAAATGTTCGCCAGTAGGGGGCGCTGCAGTCGGATTATTTGTCATTGTGAACGCAGCACAGCACACAGTGCACCACAACGAAATGTGAGCTCTGCATTTTACCCATCGGTGAAGCTGCAGTGAGCAGCTAACAAGCGCCCGGGGAGCAGTGCTTGGGGACGGTACCTTGCTCCCGAGTACCTCAGTGGTAACTTTACCTGCGACCTTCTGATCACGGGGCGAACACCCTACCGTTACGCCCCATAAATAAACTCTCTGTCTCTCTTCCTCTCCAGGCGGTGTACACCAGTAGCAGTGTGGATGAGAGAGCCGAGGAGGAGGATGAAGATCATCCCTATGAAATGCTGCATATAGCACAGACCAAACACCCCAACCACACACACAATCAAACAGGTACACACACACACCCACACGCATACACACGTAAACTCACACGCACGCAGAAACTGGCGTCCACGTTCTCCTTCTGAAAGTGATAAGCACAGCAAGATATCCCTGAAATGCAGATCTGAGAGCCGCTCCAAAACTGATTGCAGACAGAAGTTCTTTAAGCTAAGCAACTTCCATTTTTTTAGTATAACTATATTAATATACAGCGTAATATGATCATCTACATTAAGGCCTCGCTCACACGGACGTCTGAACCAGGCGTTTTTCTGGCGTCGTGGCGCCAGGTGAGCGCCGACTGAACGCCGACCGTTTTTCTGCTCGTTGGAGCAAATCAAAGCGTCCACACGGGCGGTCAGCACCGGCGTTCGGCCGGCTGCGCGTTCGGGTGGCGTCAAATAAACGCTGCATGCAACGTTTTCTTGCCGTCAAAATCCCGACCGAACGCGAGGAAAACGACGCTATTGCGAACGGCAATCAAACGCAGCTACAAAACGCAGCAGGGCGAACAGAACGCCGCTACAGAACGCGTATGGCGTTCAGGGGGCGTTCATTTCGAACGTCCGTGTGGACGAGGCCTTAAGACTAGAGGTGGGAATCGAAAACCGGTTCCGTCTGAGCAGTTCCATCAGAATCGTACACCTCCAACGTTATGGATTCTTCTTAACCAGCTCCACGGTTTCCGCTTTTCCCTAAGTTTTGCGTCGCGCTTTATTACGCCACACTCTCTGCGACTTCACCTTCAACCCCCAGGAATCATGACGTATAAGTGATATTTTTCACGATGTAAACACGTTTGTTAGCGCACGACTCTCACAGGGAAGTCCAAGCTTCACTAAAACCTTCCAGTTCAGTTAAATCTTCCCATTTGTTACAGACAAAACTTCTGTTTTAGCTGATAAATAACAAAAACAACCAGCGTTCTACTCACAGTACAGCGTTTTACTTGATATGCATTTATTCCCAACGCGCGTCCACAGCGCTATTGTGCCGCGGCTCTTATATGGAACGCCCTCATGACAAAAATGTACTTCTCTCCCAGAAATGAGTTATAGACCAAAATGAGTCCAAATGCTCAAAAATGACCAAAATCTTCAGTATTTTTTCATTTTCCCTTAATCTGAAAATATTTATTACATTCTATAATGTTAGAGAGTCAAAAATAAATCTAGAAAAATGCATGATTTGCCCCAAGATCGGAGGGTCGCTGCGTGCCCCGTGTGGTCTCGTAAAGAACCGCTTCACATTGCCTAGCACTGCTACTGAATTTTGAGCATGGTACGAGGCTCAAAGCACAGTTAGAACCTCCCCTAAGTTGTTAGCGTTACGGTCGCCAGGGTGCGAATGCCAGAAGTCAGCGTAGGCAGCACCAGTTTTTGCCGCTTTAGTCGTGACTGACAACAGTCCCGTGACGCCGAACAATAACGCTAAATGTTGAAGTTCTCCTTTAAGGGTCTTGCTCCAATTCTCTTGCGTGCTGGTGGTAGCGCTGGCAGTATGATTGAGCTGAACCTTCAAGCTCTTGGTGTGCTTATGCTTGACCACTTCAGTTGGGGGCGTAACGGTAGGGTGTTAGCCCCACGACCAGAACGTCGCGGGTTCGAATCCCGGACTGGTAAAGGTACCACTGAGGTACTCGAGGTGAACCCCAAAAAGTTGTGTGCCTCAATATTGAGTAAAAAGTGGTCGTCGTTTCTCCTCACCATGATAGTGATGTGAGTGTGTGTAGATGGTAGTAATTGTGCTGTAGTGACTGTCTTGTGTGTGTGTGTTCTCGCTCCCTCCTCTGTAGATAAGGATTCCTCCACCAAGTCCTCCGCCAACGCTGCCCTACCTCAGGTAAACACTCCAGCAAATGCCCTCTGTAGTGCTGAAGTGTGTGTGTGTGTGTGTGTGTCATTACTTGTAAATATTTGCCCATATACTCTTTCACTTTTAAAGCAGAGGAAGACTACTGCACCCAGTGACCTTCGACCTCCGGGTCCAAATACACACACACTGAAGCCTCCTGAGCCGGCTGTTAACAAAGCACATCCTTCAGGAGGTAAGAGGACTGTGTGTGTGTGTGTGTGTGTGTGTTTGTTCTAGGGATGGCTATCTGTGTTTCTGATCTGGACGTATTTTGGGGACAGACTGTAGAGATGGACCGGCATTTTAAGATGGTACCCTACATGGCCAAAATATTGGGACGGCTGACCATTACACCAACAGCGACTTAAACGCCAGTGCATTGAGATACGTAGAGTTAAATATGGAGTTGGTCGCCACTTCGCGATTCTTCCTGGAATGCTTTCTCTGAGATTTTGGAGGGAATACGTTGCCGTTCCAGTTCATCCCAAGGCTTCTGTGCCTGGCCTAAAAAGAATATGTGACCCTCCACGGCAAAACCAGTCGCTTGTCGCACATGTTCAAAATTGAGTTATGTTGTCATGAAAGAGCATAGATAAAGCTTCAAAATGATACCTATATGGAATGAATCGGATTATTATATGACTGAGATATCAACATCCAAAGTGAGAAACGGAGAAATCGCCTTTGAAGTTGACTCATCGACGAAAGCACTCCACAGACGCCAGCGGTCGCGCCACGCCAGGAGCTTACGAAGCTACGCTGCATCTCACAGCCACAATGGATAGCTTCCACTCATGCGAAGTTAATTGAACTCGAGACGTAAGATGGATTCCGGAGAAATATCTTCACGCTTAGTCAACCAGTGGATTTACCGCGAATATTGAAGTAGAGCAAGCCAAAACAGAAACTTTTAACATTCTGCTGGAATTGAATTCTCACCAAGAAAGTCACGCGGTACGGGAAAGGGTAAGTTTTTCAGGCCAAATTGATCTACAAATAGCACAGAGGACCTTCCACTGTTTCAAACAATTAAAACCAAAATCCAACATTTTACCCCACGCAAATATAAACGCTGCTTTTTCTCTGGAACCCCTGCTATGCATGTTTACTGGTTTTCCCGTGGAGGGTCACATATCGCGGTATTTTTAGGCTATATCACAGTACAGTTATACAGTATATCAGGATATAGTCTCTCTTACTGGAAGAGAACCATTTCCCACAATCCCCTGCGCAGCGACTCGGAGCCACGTCACAATAATGCGATGGACGCTGTCCGGAATGAGGGCAAGATTTGACTGCACCGGAGCGTTTTTGTGAGTGATGGCGTTCCACGCGAGCGCCCACACACACACACACACACAGCGTTTACATCGCGGAGAATGTCATTGACGCGCGTTTACGAATTCACTTCAGTGTGGGTATTCACTAGGGTTGCACGGTTCAAAAACATCTCACGATTCAATTCCCATTCTGCCTATGATTCGAGTCAGAATCGATTCATAAACGATTCCCGATTGAATACTCAACTTGTAACACAACACTATTTTACGATCCGAATCCAGTTGAAGTTTAATATCAAGAACGCTATCATATGCGCTGCATCAGCTTT